>CM076412.1:18384766-18881563 GCA_038363315.1 Mugilogobius chulae | reverse complement strand
GCTTCAATAAAATATTAAAAAGCCGGATCAATCACAGCTCAGCACCGTGATTGGTACTAAAACATGATCGAATCAAAGCAAACATGGCAACGCAGACAGAAGTACCAGAGCCTATTTTAGCAGATTTACAAACTATTTTGACTTTGCTTTTCTTTCAACAAAATTTTAAAGAGTATAATTATAGGGCTACTTCTGTGTTGGCACAAAAGAGTTTCTCACAAAAATTAGGTTGTTTTTGTTCCAGTTCAGGATTTTGATTCTATGAAAGTCCTTTAACAAACACAATTTACATCTGGTGAGACTGTATATACTGCAGGGGTTCTTGGTGTGAAAAACTGGTCTAAAAGCACAAACCCTTGAAGTAACTTTTGCCACCTGACATCTGCCGCTTCACTTTTGAAATCTACTTTTGCATTAAACCATCTGAACACACCTTCCTGCGCCCATAGCCATCTAAAGAAGAGTTATGATTGCGTAGATCGCTGTCGTTGTGATTAGCGTGTTAATGTAGTCGTAGAGGCTCTCTTAATGCCTCGTCATTTGCCAAGTTGTTGTCGTTTGTTGTCGTTATGCGCAAGAAGATGAGGCCATTTGTCATTGGAGTATATTATCTCCGCAAACACTTATTACTGCAGATAGCGGCTGACACATTGGCTAAGGAAGTGTCTAATTTCTCTTCTAATTAAGTCACCTTGGTGGAATGGCTTGTTGAGGTTGTTGCTAAACTAAAGGCTGTTGCTATATTGATCTTATCAGACAAAGCTAAGTGGCTGGGTAAATGTTATGTGCGCTGCTAATGTTGACTAAGAGATTTAGTAAGTCTTTGTTCAAAGGATTAGAATACCAATGATGTCTGCTTTAATTTTCCAGATGACATTTGTGTGTTAAGGAGAGCAGAAATAAACACTGGGGAGTTAGAGGCATTGAAATCAATAAAATAATTACTAAAAGTACGATTACTCTACTAACGTATGCATATATCTTGGACTATTTGAGATATAGAATAATATATTCTTGGGGACAAAGAAAATGACTTGTACTTGTATACAGACAACAGATAGGTTATCTATCACTCAATTTTTTAAATAAACAGGTTAATTTTGGTGAGTTTTGGTGCATTTTACAGGTCTCTTGAATGAAGTGTCTAAAATCATGTTTAGTATTTTAATTTTAATCTGTGCATCTAGCCTATCGTTGAGTCTGTTTTTGTATAATATATGCTATTTTGAATTAAAACATTTGGTCAGACAGCCTAACAAATTTAATTTGGAGTTTTTAAATTTCTGTCTGTTCATTAAAAAGCTCTGTCCAAATCAAATAAAAAAATACTGAGAGGAAGAGAAACAAAAATCTTGTTCATATTTAACTGTGAGTATTATGATTTCAAGTAAGTTTGAAAAACCTATTTTCTCTATCATAATTCAGAAATCTCTTACTGGAATAAAATGTGTTTGTCTAAACGTGTTTAAATCCAAAGAAACGTCACTTTTGAAACAAAAGACTTGTAGACCCTGTTCCAAAAATCTTTCATTGTGCAGCTTTCATATAAGAACCAGCTATGATAAGATATTGCAGTATCAGTAAATTACAGCCTTAGTACAGCCTTAATAATTTTTTTAACGGTCTACGAGAATCGTGATAAACGATCTAGCTCCAAAAAAATTGTGATGTTAATTTTTTGCCATATTGCCCCGCCCTATGACACACCATCTTCTAAAATGTTGCCTTATCAGGACTTTTCACTAAGAAGAATGTGTTGTATGCTGTTAAAATATGTCTGTAAAAGTCTACCTTGGTTTAGATTAGACAAGGAATGTAAGTATTAGACGAAAAATGACAATTACCGAGCAAAATATGAAGAGCCCATGAAAACACAACTAAATAGATTGACATCAAATGCCAAGTCTTGGTATAGCCTACTCATTATTCTGATTTTACCAAACATTCATTTTGAGCTAGATTCGTTGTTAGTATCAGGCTGAAAAATCACCCTTTTGTGCATATTTGGGCTGATGGAAGTTTACCCATGATAAGAAAAAACCTTGTAAAAAACAAACTCCGCAGAGAACAGATTATCATCCAAATCAAAATGTTTCCAAAAAGTTATTTTTCTGTCCAAACACAACTTTGGACAAAACAGCGCCAAAACTTTGTACTTCAGTGAATCCATCAAAAGTGGGGCTCACCGAAAGTTGTGAAAATGAAATCTACTTCCAAAGTCGTTCAAAGAGGCAATAAAAAATACATATTCCACAGCAAGAGTGATTCTCGTTCACATAGATAAACTGTATATGTGCATGTAGCAACAAAACAAAATGTGACAAACTGTTAACTTTAGCTGCTGGGTGGACCTCCATAAAAAAAATAAAATAAATAAATCATTCATTTGCTTTATGAGAGAGAAGTACTTTAGTAATTGACTGGAAAATCCAGACGATATACGTAGGCTACTGTATGAAAAAAAATATAATATATTTTAATGTGAGGTGAGTGAGGTTAGATTTTGGTCT
Organism: Mugilogobius chulae; assembly: GCA_038363315.1. Lineage (NCBI taxonomy): Eukaryota > Metazoa > Chordata > Actinopteri > Gobiiformes > Gobiidae > Mugilogobius > Mugilogobius chulae. The sequence goes on along the minus strand of CM076412.1, from coordinate 18,879,053 downwards.
AAATGACAGACGACCAATCAGCTTCTTTGTTTCATCTGCATCACGCAAATAAACTAATCTGGTTGTCTGGTACGATGTAGATTTGATTTGAAACGCAGGTGGGAGGCGTGGTGACCAGACCCACTCTTCGCAGTTTGCTAAAGTGTGGGTTCTGGATCCCAGACAACTTTAGTCAGTCCAACTACTTCCTAGATTTCACAAACCTTTGTTACAGTATGTGCACATGCCATCCAAGCAGCCAATCAAGAGTACTGCTTTTGAATCCTGCCCAGAACTAAATGACTTTTGTCACAAAGTGCAGCATTTACAATACAGCCTACTATTTGAGATGCAATCTCAATTCGATATGCAACATTTAGCATATACTTATACTTTAAAATGTTAAAAATGCCCAACTCTACTGAGCTAAACTAAGCTAAGGTAAAAGGCTATGTATAAAATCAGGAAAGACTTAGTGAAACTATAATCAAGCTATCGTCAACACTTCAGTTGGCCTGCTTCCATAAAGACGCAGTCAGATACTGGGAGAGTCTCAACAAAATAAAGGAAAGGAATTGCTGCTTTTGCAATTAGCTATTCACTGTTGTTAAAAATGATCTGATATTGAAATATAACAACCCGATCTCACAAGAAAACATATTGCAACATAACACTGCATGTTAATAGGGTATGTATAGCACGATTTCACGATTATTTTCTTTTTTGCGAAAGCCCTTGTTCATTTCTTGGTATTAAAATGTGTAATTATTTAGGAATATAAGTGAAATCCTAATCTTAACCTACCCCAAGCCCAAGCCCTAAAGTTACCCATTCAACCTAAAGAAAATGTCCCCATGTGGCTTCAACCAAAACTCATGGGTATTTTATGCTATGAAATATTGTTTTTATTTTATGCTTTTTCATTTCGTGCAATATGTAAAATATACACGTAAAAAAATCAAGAAATGGTGCCCATTATACACTATTCATGTGTCCTGGGTAGGGTTAGGACTAGGGCTTAGGGATCAATGAATAAGCAGAACTTTGGTAAACGTGTTTGTAAGTGATGATTACACTACTTTTCGGGCATTTGAAGCTGCCTTGGAAAACATTCTTTGGGGTTGAGATCTTTTGATTTGTAGGACAGTGTGCACAGAAAGTTGCTGCTTGGACGGTGAATGAACTTGGGACATTAATTCTGCCATCAAGAGTGCAAACACATTTTTAGGCTTTCAGATTAGCACAAAAGCTTACTTTGCTCTGTGTCCTTTTCCTACAGATTTCACAAGTTTAACACATTTTTATTATTGCTGTAGACACTATTGTACAATCTCAAGAGCTCTGTGGTGACTGCAGAATTGAACTCTCTGCGCTACACTCTCAAGTTAAAAGCCAACCTCCAATATTTACAAAGAAAATGACTGAAGCGCCATTTCGAACACATTCTAGATAGACATTTTCCAATTAACTTTTCTCTCCTTTGACGACTCTATACGTGCGAATGCGCTCCAAAGATGACATCACACGTGTGCAAGGCTTTCTGCACACAGCCCCATTTGGCCCTATACAAAGGCATAGACTCTTCAAAGGGCCGGAGCGCGGATCAAACGCGGAGGTGCGGGTAGGTGGTGAATGTGTACGCACGCCCGGTTTTGCCTTCATCTGTGGCTCTTTTCATGTCCAGGCTGGAGGCAGTTCGACGCGCTACAACACTCGAATCCTAATGGGTCTAAATGAGATGGAATCAAATAAATCAGATGACGAGGGGACCGGGTTTTTGGTGAGCAATGCGTAACTTGACCCTGGGCCGTGAGTCAGAAAATGGGTTTGAAATCGCAGACGCAGGTGGGAGACGAAATGAGGAAGGCCTTGGAGAGAGGGACAGTGTGTGATTATAAAAACACGGTTAGAGTTAGTTTTTTGTCACCTTTTTTGAATAAATAGAAATTCTGAAAATTATTGAACGTTGCACAAGCCATGGCATCATTCATCAATTTTGATGCCTTTGTATAAAAAAGTACTAGAATAAATTTGGCAAAATAAAAAAATTGCTTCAGGCATACTTGAACATACGTGAAGATAGGTCTCTTTGCTCACACTTAAAGGTATTAAGGACTTTTTTTTTTTGTAGATAATCTTTAGCTTAAAGGACACATATGAAAGATCAACATTAAAGCAGAACCAAGTAACATTTTTACCTTGTGAAATGTCTTTGTAATCTTTGTGATGATGGTTACATATGTATTTTGGGGCATTTGAAGCATGTGTTGTCTCTCTTCGTTCTCTCTGGTAGAAACTACAGCAACCGCAACCTTCCTCCCCCTCTCTTTGCAACACATTGCCGACCCGAATTTTTGTCTTGAGGAATCCTTGCTCTTTGATTTTTTTTTATTTAGCCAGGTTGCGCCACCTAGTGCCTCACGTCAATTTAATTTTGCTCCAGCTACTAGGTCAGGTATTGCAGAGCAGCAGACGGTTCCAAAATAGCAGGAAGTACGATCGTCCCATCAGAGAACAGGAGCAGAGTGGTACATTATGGGAACCAACCCAGGTTGAGATAGCAGACTATACGTTAAGGTTAAGGTTAAGGTATACTTTATTGTCCCCATAGGGAAATTGTCCTCTGCATTTGACCCATCCTTCAATGCCTCTGGGGCACCTCCTGAGGAGCAGTGATCGCCGCAGTGCAGCGCTCGGGGCCCCATCTCCAGATGTTGTTCTCCTCCTTTGACCTTGTGTCAAATATTCATTTGGAATATGATTTGTACCTTTTAATTTGCAAGTTTACCACACAAAATAGTCAACAATCACTGACATACATTTATGCTCTACTTTCTGAACGACAAAGAGCAGTGATTGGTAAATTTATAAAAGTCCCCTCTTGTGATGAAATCATGATTTTTAATTTTTAAGTGTATATGAACTAAATGCTTCGCACAACATTTTACAGGAGCAGCAGCGTTGGAGACGACATGTGTAATGCTGGTCCAAATTTGCAATGAAAAAGAATCCCAGCAATAAAATCTTTTTGCCTGATGAAGGCCCAGTAGTCAAAACGTTGCTTCACCTCTTGTAAATAAATTTCCCTTTTTGCAAGTAGTCAGAGTGCAGGATTATTTTTTATTTAGTTGTGTTTAGCTCTTTATTTCTCTTTCATTCAGTCATGTTGTTTCCTGACGCTGTCCTCTTTGCTTTTCTAATTTTCGCAATGCATAGTGGTCTATATTGACCATTCTAGTGACCATTGATGCTCACTACTTTTCCAGATTTTGAGTGCACTATTTTTGGACCTGCTGGACTTTTGGACACTTCTACAAAATGGCACAACCCAACAGTCTTCAACCTTTTTTTCCCCAGAAAGCTAAATTAACAAAACAAGCAGCAGTGAGGTTCACTTTCAAGAATATAAGCTCATATATATACAGTTAGGTGCCTCTGTTGAACATTAGTATCTACAGTATTTCATAGAGCACAAAGTTAACCATCAAAAGATACATTTACAGAAGAGATAGAAAATAAAAAATAAGAAAATTGTGAAGACTGTATTCTAACTGACTTTCTGGATTTTAGTGAACAAAGGGAACAATATTAGAAAAAAGTGTCATAGCACGTGTTTGATATATAAGTAAAATCTAAATGTAAATATATATATATTACACAAGTGGGCCAACAATTTAGATTAAGTTCTATATTGGCTGTAAATGGATTCCTTAGCTCACTGTAGCCTCCTTTTAACCTGTCACTTGAACCAGCCCTTTACCTCTTGCTCATTATCCCCCATTATTCCTGTGTAAAAGCAGCTAAAGTAAAGTAGCTCTTATAAAGCACTTAAATCCTCTCAGGCCCAGTGACCGCTCGAGTCAAACAGTCCTTCAGTCTGAGTGTGGAGTTTGACTATGATCCCAGTGGGAGCTCAAGGTCGCCGGTGCCTGGATGAGCGTCCCCTCTCCGTATCTCCACTCCCCCTTTTGTCTCCCCCGTCCCCTCTGTTCACCCCTGGGACGGCCCGGAGGTGAGGCGGGGTCACAGCCACTCAAAAACGACAAACCCAGGGACCAGCCGTGCATTCATATAGAAAGTCTTTCCAAGAAACTCTCCAGGACATGTCAGCCAAGATGATTCGAAATAAGAGATATAGGTGAAGAAAAGTCAGAGTTTTTACTAATTTAGCGGTTCATCTGTTATTACAAGGAGATTTTCAGCTTTGTGTTTATAGCTTTTTCGATCGGAGATAAAAATGAGTAAGCAGATGGTAATGAAACTAAAATAAATGGTCAGTAAAATGGATGAAAACCTGCCTTAGTAAAAAATACAGCCTAATATGTACGTAAAGAGCCAAAATGGATAACTTATTCAGTGGATAAGTTATTATAAAGTAAAACAATAAACAGTTGGCCACAGCAGAGTGAATATTCTTTAGTGGTAAGGAGCTGCAGTTACAATGACTTATTGTGAGCATAAAGTGCAAAAAGTTTCTACAAATTGTGCTGGCTCTTTTCTAAGTTTAATTTGAGCTAGGCAATCTGGGGAAAAAAATAATCATGATGTTTTTCCTCTTATTGTCAACGATTTAGATTAAAAAAACAGATCAAAACCAAAATAAAAATGGCTTTTAATATGTCAAATTTGTAGATTTTTTTTTTATTATAAATTTTATACATTTTTACCAATTTCCGATATTTCGACTCAAAACCCGCAACTAAATAATTGACAATTCACTCTCTTCGTCTATTAACTTCCCAGCCCAATTTAAATTCCTAATTTTTATTCATTTTTAAAAGAAAACTAAAATCTTATTCGTTGGAAAAATACAGTAAACCTTAAACCCTATTTAGCTGACGGCTCTGGTTTGATCCAGATTTTCATTAGGTCCGATAAGCCCATGTGTGTATTTGGATGTGTACAATCACATTTAATAAGAAGTCAACGGCAGCACAGTTTTATGCAAATTAGGGACAAATGTTTCAGGTAAGTGAGTAGAATTAATTTAAAGATAGTTTGGATTGCATAAAATGTTTTTTATTACTTTTATGGAAATGATTCAGGTACACGGTAGCCAAGTGGTTAGAGCTCTGGCTTCCCAATAAGGAGGTCGTGGGTTCGACTCCCGGGTCGGACCATATCAACATCTCACGATCTCTCTGGGTGGAGTTTGCATGTTCTCCCCGTGTCACCGTGGGTTTTCTCCGGGTACTCCGGTTTCTTCCCACCTCCAAAAACATGCATGTTTAGGTTAATTGGGCATCACTGTAAATTTCCCTTAGTGAGTGAATGAGAGAGTGAATGTTTGTCTGTCTAACTCTGCGACGAGTTGGCCACTGTCCAGGGTGTTCCCCGCCTAAGGCCCAAAGTCACTGGGATAGGCTCCAGTCACCCGCGACCCCTAACGGGATTAAGCGGTAGAAAATGAATGAATGAAAAATGAATGAAAGGATTCAGGTACCCATTTATAAGTGATAAATAGCTTCTGGGGTGTCCTTTTTACAAAATTTGTTTTTGCTTAATTGCAAGTTTTCTTAATTGGGTAATAAACTTGATTGATTGATTGACTGATTGATTGATTGATTGATTGATTGATTGATTGATTGTCTTTTGTCTTTGCGCTTGTGCAACATGTCAGAACACTTTGACAATGCAAACTGACAAAAAGTTAGAGTCGCAGTAACCACACATGCACGAGAGGAATCATGACAAATAATTTTTACGAAAATTGTTAAGCTCGACACCAGGCTTGACTGGGCCAAACTCTGCATTGTGCTGTCTGCATCTTATTAGAAGGTTTTCCACAAGTAGGAAGTGAGATGTAAGCATGCTAGTTGTTGTGAAAAAGTGGTTAAAATACATGTTTCTATTCAGTGTTTCTTGCTATCTAGTCGTGATTACATTTCCAACTCTTTACCTCTGGCTGCTCCTTCCAAATCTCGTCTTCACTTTGAGCTTGTATCTTATTATCTTTTTAACCATGATGATTGATGACACAAATCCCTTTGAGTGGCTGAAGAGGGTCGGCTGGAGGGAAAGTGGAGAAATGTCACTATGATGTCTTTTAATGTGGTTATTTTCAAATTGATTCTATGATTTACAGGATTGCAAATACTTTAATATACCGACCGTTGTAATAAGCCATCTGAAACAATTTATTGGATGTTCTCTCACAATAATTCATGAGGGTCATGCATGTTTTATGAACGATCAATCAAACTCAAACAGAAGCAGCCTGGATAATGAGAGACCCACCAGACCCTGGGACGAGGCAGAGGAACACTTTGAACAGGGTCAATCGAGTCAATAAGCAACACATAGGCTGCTATTAAAAAGGCTTACACAACAATATACTGTATATCAATACAGTATGTCCAGATTGCACATATTCACAATGCATCACTTTCATTGAATTCCACTGACAATTCAAAGGAGACTCGTATTTTTTCCAATAAATTAGTAAATAGCACAGTCAGTGTGAGTGCCAATACTAACTCATTTAACAATTTTTAGCGATGTTGAACATTTTTATTTTTGCCTAGTCTATGTTGAAATATTATAAATTTGGCTTGTATAGACTTTCTTTAAATTTGAGGTAACTAACTTTTTAGTTGTGAAGTTTTGTGTTTTCCCTAAAATGTATATGGCAAATGCCGCACTTTGTGAAAAAAAATGAGAGCACTGAGTACTGTCTGTACTGAATAATGAAGAATTGTATTTCTTATTAGGAACAAATGCAGCACTCTGATTGGCTGTACTTGAGTGGTCCTCCCCAGTTTCACTTTGCTGTTGTAAAAAGACATTTATTGACCACAAATGCAATAAAATCAATGCATGTTGATATGAACCATGTGTGGAAAGATTTATGAGAGGATGTAGTCCTAAGTTGTGTTTCTGTGTGAAAATCAGCTGTGGGGTACCTTTAATAGTGTAAAAAAACTAACAGAGTATACTGAAAATAAATTATTGCAGCTACTACAACAAAAAAGTTTAAAATATCATCACCTCACTTGTAGTGCTTCAAACTGAGTGAATGGTGATTACCATGGTAACAGTGAGGGGAGGGGCATCAACAACAAACTGCTGTAGCCTGAGCAGGTATTCTGTGGCATTACCACCACCTCAACTCTGTCTCATCCCTCCTTTGAGCGCGGGCGTTCAGGAGCCACACTGTCGGCTCGCACGGTGCTCACGTATTGTTCGCACTTGTAGTTTCGTACCTGTAACTTGTGTTTAAAGTTTGTATAAACTGACGAGATTTGGGTTGACTTCTACAAATTGAGTGCAGTAGATTCAAGAAGATCAGAAGTATTTTTACAGTTATTATACAGTGATTGGGTAAACAGCGTTGCGGGGGCTCTTCGCTACTTTTACAGATTCTAATGTCCTAAGAAACTTGTCTTACTAAATAATTTACTTTAATGATATTATTTAATACTAATCAGGAATGTCTCACAGAAATTGCTAAGCTCCTTTTCAAATGAGTCCTGACTTTTGTCATCACAAAAATTTGCTATCTAAAAGTTGTTTTAATATGTTACCATTGGCTTAAATAATTGATTTTTTTTTTTTGTACATTTTTCCAGGTTCAAGCAGAGACTAATGAAATGATACTTCATCAGTTTCTCTTTAAACAGCAACATTGAGATTGCAAAGAATACTTTCTATCTGAGAATGAGAAATACTAATAGTAAAAAATAGCTTATTCTCACAGTTGATGAGACATGGCAATACAAAGTGGTAACATTTGTTGTAACGGTGCTTTAAATAGGCTGGGGTGCACTGGTACTCTGTTTGACCCCTTCTAATAATGCCCCTTTTGAGTATTGGCACTTCTTTAAGCGGTCAGCGCGTTCTCCCCATGATTTGAACAGGACAGACTTTAAGCACTGGCTGTATCTGTAATAACAGCAAAGTAGTAGCAGTTACCACATAAAGTGCAGGCTAAAGCAGCCTATCTGAGTGGAAAACGTGACAAATGCATGTAAACAGGGCTCATAATATTGTCTATGGTCCCATATTACTCACAAACACATTCTTACAGAGAATAGACACCAAGACATTAGAAGAGAACTATGTGCAAATGCAAGTAAATTATGTGTTTATATTTTTGGGAAGTCGCTACTTGACACTTTTGAAACCTACATTTTTAATCAAAATCTTTTTCTTTTCTTTTCTTTTTTTTGCGAGTAATAATATTACATTTATTTAAAAATGCCTTTGAAGCCACCCACGGACACTGTACAGTTTAAAAACATCAAGTCAAAAGACATAAAATAACAGAATAAAATGGCACAAAACTGGGCAAGTTTACAGATAAGTGGGTGGGGATAGGTGGTAGGTAAAAACATAGATTTTCTGAGCACACTACTTTCAGTTTTAATATGGCTACACACTCAGAAAAGTAGATTTTAAATAACAGCTCCCTTTAAAAGACCGCACCAAATGAATTTAATCAATCAATCTTAATCAATTTTCAACCACAAAGTAGAAGAAAAAATATATAAATAAATAAAAGTTTACTGAATGATTACTTTAATAATCTGTAATGACAATCCTAATCCTCATTCAAGCCAAAATTCAGACTAAAAAAACATTAAAACCTATCCATTGTGAGTGTCTATAGGCTACAATCTTTAGAGAGAATATTTTTAACCTGCTGAGATTCAAAAAACTAATCAAATCCCTGTGTGGCGTGGAATTATCTTGCTAATCTCCGAGGGGAAATCTTCACAGTGGGAGAGTGATGTGTATGAAATAGCTGAAACCTAAATTTTCAGGTAAATGTCTTCTTCAAAGCAGCGACTCAGTCGTGGGTTTGTTATGCCTGGGTCTTGTACTTAATATGGGACGTGGAGCACTAATCTTCCCCAGGGGACACGCAGTCACTGGCTCTATTACCTGCACATTATTGGACAGGCTCCAGATGTCGCGGATGTCCATGCTGTAGGTACGGCTAATCCGCTAACGACACAGACACTTAATTGATTGCCGCCTGATCTGTATCCGAGACTGTCCGCAGGTGAGCAGTGGCGCGGAAGAGGACAACTTAACCTTTTCGTGCTGATTTGACAGAGCGCGAGGGCCGGGAAATGGAGAAGTCTGGGGCCCTTTGCTGCTGCTGCTGGAGAGATTAGAGTGGGACAATTACGATGGTGTCATTTTGTCACACACTTTTCAGCGCTGAACCTCGGCCGACCTAAGGCGAGTTTAACACACTTTTATTCTCATCGCAGCACAGATCACTTTGTCTTGACATTCTGTAACTGTAACTTTAACAGTTTTATAGCAGTGGTATAAGGCACTTTACTGTATTTTAGGAAATGTCACTAGCGTTACATTGATCAGGCTTAAAATTGATGCTAAACTCATGAACTCTGCACAAAACCAAATTTTAAACAGAGCTGGTAAATTTGTGGCTTTGTGCATGAAATGTCAGTTAGCTTGTTCATATTCAAAAAGCTAACTTCTGTACCAAATACGTATGTATTAATTTTAGACTGTTGTAGTAAAAACACAATAGAGGTTATGCACTGACATCATTTTATTCCAAAAATGCTTAGCAACATTTAGAATGAGTGGCATTTCTTCAATGTTTTTATTTGTTGTCGTGGCAACACCTTGTCTGGTACAAGCTTGTCTGGGGACATTTTAACTGCAACAAACTCAAAAACATTTTTTTAAGAAGAAAAAGGTAATAAGTTCAACTGTGTGTGATTTCAATGTCTGATAAATGTGAAGAAGCTAAAGTCTGTTGTTTATCTGCTTTGCTACACTGTTGACTTGATTTTCTCTTTTTACATGTCAGTTACAAACCCAGTGCTCAGTAGACTTGTTGCGGGGTCAATGTGTTATCAAACTGAAGTTTATTTTTCCTGTTTTAGCTGTTTATTGAACTCCTACAAGAGAAAAAGTCCTTTCTCTCCATTAACTCTCATGCATCGTTGCCACTCATGCTGTCATGTCACCTGCATAACCTCTATAGAAATGAATTGAACAGGAAGTACTCATAAGTTAGCTACTTTGAATATGAACAAGCCAACTGATGTTCGAACACAGAGTCTACAGGTGTCTGGAAATCCAGATAATATATACAAAATAAAAAAGGCTACTTTATATGCACATGATAATCCCAAAGCCATAAACCAGCCATATCATTTGAATTACCAATTAATTGTTCATCTTATGTTTAGACTATGGGGGCAAAAATTAGACCATGGGGGGCCGTCATTGTCTCTACTATTAATGGGAAACACTGCTGGTCGCCAATCAGGCACACGCATTGGTTGTGTCCAAATGTGCACCCTAACTACTCTATAGTGTCATGCCATTTTGGGGTAGTGTCTGAATGTCCAGCAGGTCAAAAAGTAGTGCACTCAAAATTTCCCACAACACATCTGAAAAAGTAGCGAGCATCGATGGCACTAGAACTGTCAATATAGACCAAAATTCAGTGCGAGAATCTAGTTTTTGACTAGAAACAACACGACTGAAGTAGAGATGATGAGGAGCCGCTTAAACTCACTATTGAGCTGGACAATAAACAAAAAACACCAATAAAAACACCAATAAACACGTGTAGTGGGCTGGAGCTGGTATAACACAGTTACTGCACAAAAAGCGCTAAGGGTGAGGATGCAACAAGCACTGTGATTGGTTGGAACAAATATCCCGCAACTGCAATTTTTGCATTGAAAATTCTCACTTGATTTTTAGCCTGAAATTCAGTTTGTAAAATGGCTCTGCTGCAATCATAAATATGATATCATTTACCAAAAAAACGCAAAAACACATGCATAAGAATGAGGATAGAAAAAATTGTGAAAGATGGACATACAACTGTTAACTTGAACTGGAAAATAAAGATTACTTAAAAATGAATCTTAAAGATGAAAAGTGAGATGGACAAAACTAAAAAAATGTCTGAAAGTTACTAAAAGCCTATTCCACATGATGGTTTTTTTCTGTGTTTTTGTCAAATTTGTCAAAGAATTTAACATCTTGGCGAGTTTAACAGCAGTAATAACAGAAACATAAATGGAAAAAGTTTGTGGAAATAAGAATGAGTTGACACACAGTTAAAAGCATGTCATTTTGTTAGTTTTTTCTTGTCAGTCGAGAACCTGAAGCGACCCGGAGCGAGTTAAAGCCCATTTTGATTCTCGCTGCATACAAATCACTTAGATCCTTTTATAGTTTCTACGTTTTTATTTCAATTTCAAGTCCAGGAGGCAACACACACATGATGCAAGCTTAAGAAACACTCATCAGGAAAGTTACAAAGCACTTTAGCTAGATCACCTTTTCACATCTGCAAATTTAGCTCATTAACAACTTTCAGAAGCTAGCATGAGTGGACGCCAGTATGCTAACAAAGCCTAGCTGCATGCTAAAAACAAAACAACAACTTCTTGGCTTTTGGAGAAGAAAATGCTCTATTTCTATACAAAATAATGTTCACCCAGATAGATATTATGACACTTTAGTAATAATTCCACAACTATTCATAAAGCCGCAAATATGTTACCTTTAAACTATGATCAGTGTGTTTAAAATAGGGTCTATGTGCCGTGTGACTTTGTCCCCATTTCCAAAGACGGTTAAACCGCTGCAGGGCTGGTGGTCACTCTAGAGGCTGGCCCTGACCCAAAGCATCCTGGGAGTTTGAGTTTTTATTTCAGCTGTCCTATTACACATTAAGAGCTGAAGTCGTTGGGGTTATTTCGATTGTTCCATGAAGCAGAACACAACACCTACAAATGTGCCTGGAATAGTTTTGACCTTTAAAATGTAAAGTTTGCCACGTTATTGGCTGGATTTGACTCTGCTAATTCCACTGAGCTGATGAGAGAGGAAAGACAGAAAAGTTGTGATCTGGAATTTAATTAAAAATGTCATTAGTTTCTTTTATTTCAAATAGTTTTAATATCAACTATTTCACAAATACAGTGGAAAGTAGTTGAACTAATGTGGCTGAGTGGAAAGCTCAGTTTATGCTTAAAGCATCTGCCAGGGCCACATGGGTTATTTTTGCAGACACACCCTCTCATACGGCGTTCATGTGTGGATCAGGTTTTCCACGTCAACATCAGAGGAAAATTTCTGACTACACAGATGATCTGTGCTAGCTTGATGCATCAGCCAGTTTCTTTTCACTTTGTGGAAACCGTGGTTTGTTTGCTTCACAATAGGAATGGACTTTTTTGATTTACCCAATCCAACCTTTGGTCGTTTGTCATCTAGGAAATAGCGCATAAACATGACTGGCAAATAAAAGGTATATCATATGAATAAAAGTCAATAAATACTTAAAGAAAGACTCTCAGTTAATATTTGACACAAGGTCAAAAAAGGAAAATGTATATATCACTCTGCTCCTGTTCATTGATTGGACGACCGTACTTCCTGCTTTTTGGGAACAGTCGGCAGTCCTGTGATACCAGACCAAGGAGCTGGAATGAAAGTGAAATAGAGTGGAGGCACTAGGTGGCACTATCCTGGTCTGGGCAGAAATCAGCGAGATTTCAGTGGCAGTTCTCTACTGCCCTCTACAAGCGGCAGCTTGAAACACAGAAACTAAAATACTGTCAGCCTCTACTCTGCTCCAGTGATTGTGTGTTACTTCTGTGCACTGACGTATGAGAGGCATAAACCAAGCTTTAGCCTGGTCTCATGGAAGTGAGTGTCTATACCAAGCAATTTCAAACACTGTCATGTAAACACAGTTTTTTTTTTTTTTTTCTTGATACCCGTTGCTGCCCCAGTTAATTTCTATGGTGGACAAAAAGGTATGATTATCAATGAAATCCTACATATGGGACATCAAGACGTGTGTCTTTTCATCGCTGTATATTAGATACAAAGTGTTGGGAAAGCACACATACGGTTCCATGTGAAAATGACCACAGCACTCGAGTCCAGCTGCAACAATTTGCTTTCTGTTTCATTTGCCTATCACAACAGACAGTAGAAGTATTTTTGATGATATGACTTGTGGTTTTGTGGGGTTTAACAAAATCCCTGTAGTTCAAGGATCTATTGATATCCACTTATCTGAGTTTGTAACCATGTTAAAACAGTGTTCTCAGACTCAAATATTACCTTGACTCACTTTTTTCAGCTTTTATTTCAGATTGATAATGTGTAGAACTCAATTCAGATTTACACACATATCAATCTAGCTTGAGTAAGATTATGTTACAGTTGCCTTTTACGGAAAAAATTTGCTTATCAGTTTTATAAATTTGCACATCGGGCAAATTTACTTCAAATTTACGTTTTACAGTGGACAAAATATCAATTACTAACCCACATCTGACATATAATTCATTACAAAAGAGAAAACACAAGACATTAAATGAAAAAAGTGAAAATAAATATGTTACAGTTGCAGCTTAAAATATACAAAAAATAATGTATAAAACATGTCGAGAACCATTTTTCACACTACATTTCAATAGAACAGAGAAAGTGTGATAAAATGGCACAGCTGGTCACAGAGTCTAGTGTAAACACAGGAATTCAGTTAAAGCTTTGTTCCCGTGTTATTTTGTGATGATCATGATTGACAGACGAGCGTGTCACGGAAAGGTTACGGGGGCTTTTCGGAGAGAGAAGAAAGCGGATATTTCATTTCTCTGTCATGGGGACAATAAACAAAATGATTTCTCCAGAGTAATTCCTCAAAAGGACACTAATGGTATCGCCAAAAGTACTGTACGGTTATTACGGAAACTCACCTGGCATTTTGGGTTTGCGGAAAATAATGAACGATTTGGGCCTGTGGTGTGAAGCGATGTGGTGCACAGTCGAAGTATCAAATAAGCGTCTTTCTCACTCGGAAATAAAACAGTGAGACGTACATTTAACAAAGAAAATCGTTTCTCTTTTGCTTAAGTTTTGTCCTTTTTTATTATTATGAAAAAAGGTTAAAAAACTTCCTGTTCAAAGCTTCAGAACGGGTAACCCCCGCCTCTTTTTAGACAAATTTAACTGTAGCAAGCAGCAGAATTGAATATACTATTACTCAGAGTCTGAAATGTTGGCGTAATCGTGGGTAAATACAGATAATGAGTGAGGAAAGGTGATAAGTGAAAACAGGGATTTTTTGGGCACTCGAGCAGCAGGACAATACAAGATTACTCAAACATGCTGGAATCAATCCAAATACAACTTTGGGTAAACTAAACTAAACTAAAACTAGCACTGCTAAAACATGGTTACCGTCTCAGATAAGCAGCATAACGACACCGATTGGTAAGCTATTAACGGAGGAACACTCTCAGATTTCTACTAGATGACGTCAAGTTGTGGGAGATGTAAACTGTAAGAATGACTAGAGGTGTCAAATTAGTGCATTAATTGAGATTAATTAATTACAGACATATTAATCAGGTTATTTTTTTTTTAATCGCATTAATCTGTTTTAAAATCTTTAACTAGTGATGAGTAGCAACGGGACAAAAATAAAGGAGCAGGCAAAAGTTATTGGACTGATGAATGGGAATTTTATTTTTTAAAAACTTCCTAAAGTCTTAATTTTTTGCAATATATTAATATTTTACATCTGCAACAATAATGTAATTAATTAAACACACACACACGATGCAAGCTTAAGAAACACTCATCAGGAAAGTTACAAAGCACTTTAGCTAGATCATCTTTTCACATCTGCAAATTTAGCTCATTAACTACTTTCAGAAGCTAGCATGAGTGGACGCCAGTATGCTAACAAAGGCTAGCTGCATGCTACAAACAAAACAACAACTTATTGGCTTTTGGAGAAGAAAATGATCTATTTCTATACAAAATAACGTTCAACCAGAAAGATATTATGACACTTTAGATAAAAAAAAATATAGAAAATATAAATTGGATAAAAACAAAACAAAAACACTTTATTTTTTAGTTTTTCTCAGCAATTTTAGTCCAGGGACTACAGATGTAAAATAGCCTTTCTGGCTAATTCTGGTACATTTACAGAAATGTTGATTAATGTACACTGTCCCTGTCAAATAAACCAAATAAATAAATTTAGGTGAGCTTAAAAATAGATTAATTAGATTAATTAATTCCAGATCATAATTAATTAATCTCTCTATTTTTTTAATCGCTTGACAGCACTAAGAATGACTATTTAAGATAAGATCTTTAAGAAAAATAAGTTTATCAAAACAAAATACAAAAATCATCTTTCTAAAAGGTCTACTGGTCACGGCAGAGCTGTAACAATGATCGATTCCTGAGATAGAAACCACACTTCTTAACAAAGAGTGGGTCTAGTCGCCTTTCCCACGCCTCGAATTCAAAACATACTGTGCAAACAGATTTACTACGCAAAAGGAAAAAAAAACTCATTGGACAGTTTTCGTTTAAAATAAAATCACTGTTCTATAAAACCTGTACAACAGCTTCAAGCTTAATTTACTACGTCAGCAAAATTGCACCTTTGATAGACCTGTCAGTCACTGCCCCTGAACTCTGTGTACATATACATAATTATGGATTCTACATGAAACAGTCTCTAATGCTTTTATGTCTCTCTTTGTGATCTAAATGTGCTGTTTCTGCACATGTTACACATGCACATGTACATTGTGTCCAAATGTCAATGTCAATTTTCAGCTGAAGCTAAGCAATCTGTTGAACTCTCAGTTAATCTCTGACGTTAGGTATGTTTGTGATTTTGATGGCACAAAATATAACTTAAAGATGTGGTAGTCGATTTTCACACTGCAAACACAATTTACTCATAAATCCTTCCACACATGGTTAATATCTACATACAGATTCATTTTGGTTGCAATTATGACTTATAAACTTCTTTTTACAAACAACAAAGTGAAACTGGAGACGCTCATCCAAACAGCCAATCAGAGAGCTGCATTTAGCTCCAATAAATAACAAAATCAATAAAGTATAGTTCCTTATTATTTCATTCAGACAATACTCAGTGGTACTAACCACTCACCCTAACCCTTCTTTCAAAGCTCTGCATTCATTATACAAGTAAAAAAGTTAGCTAGCCATTTTTATCATAAGTTTTACTGAGTGGCACACCAACTTGTCATTGTCTAATCTTGTTAGATCTGAGAAACTAAGCAGGTTTCCCCAGATCAGCTGTGGCTACAATAGCGTACCATCGAGTGTGGAATAAAGGAATATTGTAAAATATAAAAAGCACTATATTATTATTAATTATCAGTCCATAACTGGTTGTCTGTCTCTACTTGAACAAAAATCATAATTTGGCCTGACTCTTCTCGTGGCTGACTAATCAATACCAATCTGCGCCTGTATCTAAACTATATGTAGAACAAGTAGAGAAGCTTGTATAAAGCATGTTACTATGCAGAAGACGGCTCATCCCCAGAGACTGTCTGGCCTGTGGGAATAAGAGCGCTCCATCACGACGTGTCATTCATACCAATCACTTTCCCATCCACTCGCACCACTGTAAAACCTCAGCGAGCACGTGAATTCATCTGGACAGCGCCTAGTCCCACCACGTGCAAATCAATGTCTCAACAGAGGAGGCAAATGCGTCCCGTTTCATGTGGGAGGAGAAAACACAGCCCACGTACACATGCGCGGCCACACTTCCAGATCAGAACATATAGTGGCTCAGTGTGCGCCCGGTTACAGCGCAGACGGGCCGGGTCATTATCATTTGTGAACCTTGGCTCACGCTGACACGGCCCGGATGGTTAGCTGTGATGGAGCGGCACGCTGAGGCAAGCTACAGGTGAATCAAAAAAAAGAGAGAAAGAGAAGGGAAAAAGGTTCAGTTTGTGAGGGAAATAACAAAAGGAAAATGAGACGTGAAATAGATGGGCAGACGCGGCAGACAAACTCATTTGTTGCGGGTAACTGTGTGGAAGTATTTGATTGTTTGAGGGAAATGGCACACACACACAAATATGGTGCAAGGATTTGTTCGGTTGCTTTGGTTTTTGCGCTAGAAATTTGAAGCAGTAGATTTGAATTTTGAAAAGCAATTTGTTTTGGAAATGATTGTGATGCAAATTAACAAGGAATCCATTTTCTAGTGTAATAAGCGACACTCAGAATTTCGTCTGTTAAGTTTTGCTTTTGAAAAATATTTAGGAAGTTTTCACACTACCACAGGCGAAGCTGAGATAAAAGTACAAAAGGTGTTTGATGCTAACGCCATTATTACTGAATGATTTGTTTGTTGTTGTTTTTCCATGGCGATTGCAACATTAGTCTAAAAAATACAACTTATGAGTAATCTAGAGAGTGAAAACTTGTACAAATGTATCTAGAAGTAGGTCAAAGTCACACTAATTAGAGATTATTTTGGTGTTTTAATGTAGAAAATAATTCAAATAGCCGCTAAAGCTCAAAGCTAAAATATTTCAAGTTCAGATTTCTTAACAAAGAAATAATTCTAAATCACTTTATTCCAAGACAGAAAAATTTACTTAGAGAATAACAACAAACCGACTACGTCCGCCATTTTGAATGTTTTGAAATTATTAGAAAAATAAAGTTTTGAAATTGGCTTGGGGAGGGGGAGGGGAGTTACCGTTTGAGATTGGATAGTCCTAATTTTGGACGACAAAGTGATTGATTCTGTCTTCGGTTCCAGACCCTTCTGCAGTCAAAAAGAATGTAGGAGGGGCTGGCTGCACAGGCAATTCAAATAATTAAATTTAGGGGACCGGAGGATGTCCAATTTGGGGATTTGATCTCTGTTGTTTTCAGATGATGTTGTCATGATCGCTTCATCCAACCTGGACCTGTAACATGTCCTAGGACAGTTTGAGCAGATTGTGAAACGGTTGGGATGAAAATCATCTCCTCCAAATATGAGGCCATGGTTCTCAACGTCAAAATAGGTTTCCTTTGAGATGAAACTGTGGATCCCTTAGAGTTAAGGTGAGGAACTCTGAGGTCACACGGGAGGAAATCTGAGTAGAGCCGCTCCACGTCAAGAGTGGCTTAGGCATCTGTTCCAGATGTTTACTGGACTTCAGAGGGACTAAAGTCTCTCGACTGGCCTGAGAACACCTCAAAAAAGTGTATGTAGACTGGAAAGTGAACGTCCTTCCTTGGACTGCTGCCCCCGCAATCCGACTTTGGATAATGTGGGGGATAAAATGGCTGGATGATTGGATTTTTCATATAAATTACATATCTAAGTACTAGAATTAGATATACAATGTAAGTGATGATATTGAATTCTGTATAAAGTTCATGGGAAGTGACAAAATGAATGAATTATGAACCAACATACAAATAAAAGTATGTTTTTAATGTGGAAAATTACAAAATATTTTGTTGTTTATGAAATGGAAAGACCTTCAAAAACTGCAGCTTTATCAAATTTGCTAATAGCTTCCATTAAAACTGCAATTTAGATTAAATTAATTATGTAGCTCTGATTTGTGTTGCTGTCAAACTTCACTGACAACAAGAGAAACCTCCATTTTGTTTTCTAATAAAGGTCTGGTACAGAGCACGGCTGGTTTTGTCAACACATCCTTTCATTCTTTAGTACAACCTGAGCCGTGTGTACAACGCAATGCAGAGAAACAGCAGGAGGCATCCGCAGCATCAAAGTGAAAACACCACACATACACACCCATTAAAGTCCATCCACCTCATGTCGGCTTGTGCCTCTGTCTCTGTGAATAATGTCTCCTCAATGTGCATGTCAATATGTGTCCTCGGAGCATCACGCGGCTCTGTTGTGTCCCTGTTAGCATGTTGTGACAATTACCGAGCAGCAGGGGGCCTCGCAGTTATCTCTCCTAATCACCAATCAAGAGTAAGCCTTTCCCGAGTGAAACAACAATGGATATAGTACTAAGAAATCTATTTTCAATCATGTCATACCTTCATTTCAAAGAAGGTATGGCAGTCAAAGTTTAAAGCAAGTGTGACATAATCTCATGTGTGGAGTTGTTTTTTTATTGATTCTGATATTGTTTGTTGTGACAGTAACAAACAAGTTAATTAGTTATGGTATGTTATAAGCCTATTTTTTCATGTTGCAGTTTTAAAGTAGAGTTTCAAAACATAATTCATTTATGAAATACAGAAGGGAATGGTTTTTTTTGCTGTTATCTGCTCCACTACTTTAAGCAATCATTTAACAAATAAAAAGATATTCTATTGTCGAATTATACTTTTGTGAAATGTACATGGATTTTAGGATTTCTAAGTCTGTCATATGGTTGGTTGGTTACAGCTTGGGAATTATGCTGCGTTCCAGGCAAATGGGACGCCCGATATTTCTCTGCTAAAAATGACAGTTCAAAGCGTTCAAACTGAATGAGCCAAGTGAACACAAATGCTGAGGATGACCAGACGTCCCGAAATGTACGCATGAGTCCCGAATCCTGTCCCCAAAAATCATCCCAGCATGCACTTATGCACACACACCCTTTCTGCGTATTGAGCACAGCTGACGTTCCCTACTACTCGATGCAATCAATCTTTTCAACAGAAATACTAAAACCAGATGCTTTTGGTTTTTTTTCAAATAGCCAAATTTTAGGTGTCAAATTTTAGACTATTTCACCTGGTTGCCCTACTAATGCTTTTATCGGTCAACGTCACTCTCCACTATACTGCGCATGCTTCATGCAGAAAGAGCCACTGTCCATCTGGCTAGCTGGGGAAACTTCTTTGATAAAAACAACATAACAGGAGAAGAGTTAACTGTTTGGATCAGATATGAACCAGACTGATAGATTTTTTTTTTTTTTTTTTGACTCACTCTGAATGTAACATTTATGGTATGTAGGGTCGCATTTCATTCACAAATGTTGAATTAGCAGCATAACTTTTGTTTTCTCAGTGATAAACTCTTGTAGTTAGCTGATGACAGCTCTGAGTTGCTGCTACACCTTCTGTCAATGAGCAGGGGCTCTTTCTGCATCCCGGGTGCGTGCGCATGACAAACAAATAATCCCTCTATAGAGGGTTTATTTGTTTATGAAGACGAGGGTACGTGAATTCAGCTAAGTGCAAAAACGCAGAGAAAACACTGTCTCAAGCTTCAGGAGCCAGACATCTGTCATACTGGTTCATATCTGATCAAAACAGCTGCTCTCGTCCCATTTTGTTGTTTTATTCAAAGAAGTTTTCCCAGTCTGCGACATGCACAGTAGAGTGGAAAGTGACGTTGATCAATAATCCCTCTACTCTACAGGCCAAATCAAAAATAAGACTTGATAGTTGACAGTTTACTTTTAACCAAAGGAACTAGCTAAAAAAAAAAAATTCTTACAGCCCCTCACTTTGTTACATATTTGTTTTACATTATTCAACTCATAATTACCACATTTAACACCGGAGAATGGCCTGAACAAAAATGTGGATGCCCAGTAACCTTCCAACTACCTGGAGTGAAGCAATCAAACCAACACATGAATGAAGCAGGTGAAATGTTTGCAACTTCAGAACTTGACTTCATACTTTGTAAGATAAAAATCATAGGCGTATTTGTCTTAATGGTTAGTTGAAATTGAACACATTCGCACAAGTCAATCACAGACAAAATAAATCAATATAATTTCACGTGACAGCCGCTATATTTTCATCCACAAAACGTCAAAACAGTGCAAAACATAACCAAATTAATATGTGTCTGTAAAATAACTTTGTTTGATGGATGGTTTTGATGATTGGCCTGGAGCTTACAATTACAGAGCAAAGAATATTAGCTGTAAACAGTTTAAATGTCTCTCTACTTCTGCCTCGGGACAGCCTGGCAGAAGAGAGGCTGCCAATCTGCTCCTTTGCCGTTTTAACACAATAAAACAAATAAAATAACCAACATTTAAACAAGGCCAAGAAGCTTCTGAAATACTCCACGTTTCAGAGCTTTCAAGTTATTTTTACTGGTTTTAAAATCTGGCGACCCAACGCAGGATGCTCAGTCTGCTTTTCAAAAATCGACTTGAAAACTAAACCAGATTCATAAAATAGCATGAATGAAGCCAAAATTCAGGTATGTTTTAAATAATGTTATATATAGTATGGCTAAAGCTTGTGCTAGTATACTACTCATCAACACATTGCTGCACCTAAAGAAAGATAGCTAATCACTAAATCTATTATTTCTGTCATTGGCTATTCTCACAGCACGGATATAGTATCCAGGGGTGATAATGGTGACCACCCCAAAATGTCTTAATGTGGGCTAAGGCATGACATCTGTTAAATGTAGAGTCATGTTTTTTATCAGTCTATAGAAGGATCTTTGTTTATCAACAGGGGCGATGCATACATCTGACTTACAGAAAGAGCGGCCGCTCATAGACACAAACAGTAGAAACAAGTCGAAAAAGCACCGTTGTCAACTAAATACATGGGTCGATTACTGTGCGAAAACAAAATTATGCTATTAATTCAACATTTGTGAATGAAATACGACCCAAGGCCCCTAAAAGTTACATTCAGGTCAGTGAAAACGTGTTCAGGAGACAGACGTCTGTGATACCGGTTCATTCATTCCTGATCGAAACAGCTAGCTCTGTCCCATTTCACTGTTTATCAAAGTTTCCCCAGCTATGCAGCTGGAGAGCGGCTCTTCCGCATGGAGCATGCGCAGTACGGCGGAAAGTGACGTCGACCAAAATCCCTCTATTGTCGTTTGAAGTCTCTTGTAGGCAAACAACAGCAGTGTCTTGTGTTACACAATGTACATTGTAAATGGTCTATTTATAGAGCACTTTTTCACCTTTCACTCAAAGCGCTTTACAATCAAAGATCCACTCACCCAGTGTACTGAGGCAGCGTGGGTTAAATGTCTTGCTCAAGTCCACTGTGGCACATGGTGTTCCAGCAGTCTCCCATCCAAGTACTGACCAGGCCCTAACTTGCTTAGCTTCTGAAAAGATCAGGCTTTGACAAGCATGTATGTTGACATGGAGCAGATAAATTTAGCTGTTTGCAAATCATTTTAATATGCACATGTGACTGAAAATGGATTACTGATCTCAGAATATTGTTAAAAGCACTATACCTGATTTGTAGAAGAAAATAACTTACCCCAGCTATCTAGAACTCTAAATTAACTTTTGCTATTAAAGACTGCAGCAAACAAGTATTACAATTGGAAAAGTAGACAATGTTTAAATATGACAGAAACTATTTACCAATAACATCACTACATGTGTAGATTATGGCTTATGTTAAGAAGATTCTGTTGTTTTTTTTGTTAGTTTTTTTACAATAAGGCTCGATTACACAAAATTATGAGATTTAGCCTGACATGAAACTGCACCAACAAAGTCAACACTACTATTACTAATACATTTAATATGTTGTGAATTTTATGCCTTTGAATATGAAAATGTATGTGAGGACAGGCCCCGAGCGACCACACCTTTTACTCAAGACTATAGATTAAATGTGAACTTTATGAAGAGCTGAAATAAACACAAGAATCAATACAGGCCTGCTCTGACCTTTCTGTGTGTCTGCGCGCTCGCACTCTGATAAAGGTCCGTTTTCATTCATAATTATTCAGATAGATTATGTGCTGGGTCCTGTCGTCCTAAAGCAAGGATCACATTAAAACGTTAACGTGCTGCAGTATCGATGCACTAAAGGCTTACATATAAGTGGAAATGTGAGGATTCATGGTCAGAGATGTTAAAACACGATTCCCCAAACGTCAAAAAGACAGTTTCTTCAATCGATAAACTGGACTTACATTAAAGATGGTTCTAATGTGAAATATCTTTGAAGTAGCTGCTAATAAGTACCATTTACCTTCTGTGGATCATCACAGCTTTAATGTGCTTTTAATCAATAGTATAGAGATGATAGGTTGCGTTCACGGTCTAATATCTGATGATGTCATGAGGCTATAATGTCAGAAGATGGAATTAGACTGAAGATAGATCGATATAACGGTTAGCAGATTTTTTGAGGCGATATATGGATGTTTATTTTTTGCATATCGGCCATATTGACAATCGGTAGAGTTGGGACAAGATCTTGTGACAGAAAATTGTCATAATACTGTGCGCACATGTAAAAAACAATCTCGCGGTCTTGGGAATGTTCATTAAGAGTTCAGTTGAGTGTCTTTGAGCAGCTGTAGTAAAAAGTCTCCTCCACATACAGACTTGTGAGCATAGTCGAACAGAAAACAGTCCAAACTCTGTCTCAGTTTTTATTTAGTATTGATAGGAACAATATTGACGTAGATAATTCATCCTAAACCTGTAAAAATTAGCGCAAAAAAATACTGTCAAATATACGCGAGTCACAGATATTGCAATGTTTTTACACTTGTACAATTTAAAATAGATCCACAAGAGATATTTGACCCCATTACATCTATAACTGGTAAAAAGTAGGACTGACGTGCTCCTTCTTCTCTGTGAGCGTCTGATGATCTTAACAGGGCAATAGATACAATGCTGAAAAGTAGGCCTACACATTAGATGCAGCAGCAAACACTTATATTAGTTTTAATATGATGTAAAACAAGTTAATCTCATCATTCTTTATAGATGCTTTAAATATTATGACTCATAATAAAAAGCAGCAGTCATCGATGATGTTGAATAAAATCTATTAAAATCGAAATCGTCCAATTTGATAAAAAATAAAAAATAAATACATAAAATCGAGATTTTATTTTTTGGCCCTATCGCCCAGCCCTAGGCAGAGCCTGAGCCAGAGTTCAGTCAAAGTAATGGAACTTAAACATAATACTGTTTTAGACATGATGAATGTAAATCAAATAGAAATATAAACTTAATTTGTAATTTGCTTTGTTAAAATGTTTCAATTCTTTAATTCTTTTTTAATTACAAGTGTTTCACATAATGCACACCAGTAGTAGTTATAAATTTTACACCCAACAATAACATTGTATTTAGATCATTAACACATTTTCAATCTGATGATTTTTTTAGTGACTAAACCAATTAACTTTAATTACACCAAAAACTACAAACAAAGCTTGTTTTAGCTGTCCTCCAAAAGATTGGCCAATAAAGTTTAATAAGATTTACCAGTTTGAATAGTGTTCTTGAATATTTTTTATATTAGGAAACAGGAATAATATCTGTTACCAGTGACCGGGAATACTGATACTTCCATAACTTTCATTCTTCTTTACTACTTTACTTTACATTACTTTATAATAAGTTTAGACTTCTGTGTGTTATGAAAAGAACATTGCAGAGCTGCCAAATGTTAACAAGTCCATAAAGTTTGTGTAATAATCACTATTGTATTTGCATAAAGGGTCAAAGTTTGCTCCGAGGCTGGATTTTAGCCAGAAGTGCTGCTTTCTATAGTTCAGGCCACAAGAGCAACTGAAGAACTTCTGTTTTAGGATAGTTTTGTTACAAAGACAAATATTAAATGCATTTTATCACTCTTATGAAACTGAAGGGGCAAACAGCTGGGGAAATGTATCACTGCGTTTGATTTGGCAAGTTTCTATTCTTTGCAAGAAGCATTAAACACTAGCCAATTTTTTTTTTCTCCTGTATTGATCCATCAGGATTTTCAGTAAATAATAATACAAAAAAAACAATAATTTCATGTATATAAGATTAGCATAAACAAGTCAGTTCTGGTTAACACAACAGTCCAATTTATTCCTCAAAAATTGCAAGGGCCAGACATAAAATTATATTAAACATTTTTTTAATTAAAGTCGTAATTTTACAAGAATAACGTCAACGCCATAAAAACACATGATTTTAGAATTATTAAGTCGTAATTTAACACAGAGTGATTTGCTGTTCTGCGTCATTTTGAGGTGAAGCAACTTGTGTCAGAACCAAAAGTCTTATTTGACTATAACTTTATTCTTGAAAAAAATAACAAAAAGAACTATTACAGTGCAAGTTTCTGGAGGTGAAAAATTAAAGGTATAATTGAGCCATAATGTTTAGAAATGTAGCTAAAGTCTTTCCATGTCAGCGAGAAGGAGAAAACGCTTCTTGATCATGTAATAGTCCATTTTAAGGCAAAGCAAGCCTGTTCAAAATCAGGACACAGGTTTTCAGTCCATGTACATCAGATGCTGCTGTGTTTAGCGCCACAATTGTGAGCAATTTCTTGGAACTGTAACTTTGTCGCTGCAGGTTTGTTACAATAACTTGAGTTCACAACCAGGAAACGCAAAGGAAAGTACAAAAAGTGAATGGACATCTAGCAGAAAAATGAAGAAAATTGCTGCAGGAAACTAGCTACACAGGGGAGAAAATGTAGAAAAAAGGTCTGAGGTAGAGCTGCTTGATTATGATTAAAATAAAAATCATGATTATTTACATTACAAACGATAGCTTTAGGCAAAGCATTAGCAGAAAATGAAGAGATACAAAAAAATACGTGACGCCCCCACAGAAATAGCGGTTAAAAACACAATCACTCCCTCCCTCTACAGTGGTAAGCTCTCAGTGCAGTGTTGAAGCAGCGCCATGCCACAGTTTTTTTTGAGAAGCGTTTAAACTTCAATGGAACTATAGCTGCATAACGATTGTTATTTTGTGCAAATCTGTCTTATATCCACAGAGAAAAAGTCCAAAATCTAAAGTGAAAAAAAACATGAGAATTAACATCGTCGCAAATCACGTAAAACGGTGCAACGCTGAAATCTCATGTATTTTATAAATTATAGTAAATCTAAAACGCATCAAAATGCAGAAAGTTTAACAGGATTTTTTTTTAATTCTTGTGGGCATGGGCCCCAGACCCCTCTGATATTAAAACCTTTTTTGTTGAAATATATTTGGAACAAAGGGCTTATTAATATGTGTTTGTAAGATAACATTTTGTATTTTTGTACAATAATAATTTTTTATTTAGAATATTTAAATAAAAATCAAAAAACAGGGCAGGGGAGGTATGTGGGTTGGATGGGTTTGTATTAAGCACTATATTCTGTAAATTAATGCAGTATATTGTAAACAATGAATAAACATATTGTTCAAAGGGCTTTTGAATCTGACCCCTCACGAGTTTGGGGTGAGTACGGTCTGAGACGTGTCCAAGTTTCTTGCGAAGTGCCTTGTATACCATCTCCAGTCTCCGGTCCATATTCGCCCAAAGCCATGCGGATTCACGTGGATTCCCGCAAGAATCCGCGTATTAGGTGAAAGTTGCATCAGACCTCTGCGACCTCCGACAAAAATAGACTCTACAGATTTTTTCCGCACACGACTATCGGACGTGCGCTCAAACTGCTCCGAGGTCTGTGTACAAGGGTGCATTGGTTTTAAACACTTTCACTTTCAAGTCTTGTGAGTCGCACGAGTTCCGCTTCACATTGAACTTGGGGCCTGATTTATTAAGCCAGGTGCTAAATTGCAAGTGCAAAATAAAAAAATAAATAGTGTTATTTTAAGCAATTTATACAAACTTTAATATTGAAGATGTACATATAACATCTTATACAAAACAAATACACACCACCTCAAATTCTGCATCTTTTGTGTCGTCAGCTACGCCAAGTTAAATCAGGCCCTTAGTGTACGACAGGGGTAGAGTTTGTGTGTATAAATTAAAACGAAACATAAATTAATTTCGCATCCCGGTGACAGCTCAAAACTTTGGCTCCTGGCATCTGACAAAAGCTGAGCCATCCCTGCTCTAGATCGAAATTTGAACTAGCTATATCAGGCAATGTCGCTATTGCTCACAAAGCTCTTTTGTGCACATCTTGGTTCATTTTAGTTTGCATCACAGATAAGTCAGACTGTGAGCTCAACAAAAAAGAACATATTTACCAGTATTACTATATTTTGTTACTTCAAAGAGCTTCAAATAGAAAAATTCAACGTCAAATCCTCACTATTTCCGCTCCAAATCCAACTCGAGTCACGCTGATCTCAACTCTAAACAATTTTTGTCAAAATGTCCCGAAATGTCAGCGTATTCCTTTGCTCATTGCGCAACACTATTAAGTCTCCAACACTTACTTCACCACAAGAAGAAAATACATTACACATTATTATTTAAACTCTTTGTGGAGGGAACTGAGCACATCATATCTGTTAAGAATAATCCGTTTGGAGCTACATCGGCCGGCGCACTGTTACACAATGTTCATTCGGCTCCACCTTAACTACATATTGATCTTATCTGTGCAATTTAGCAAAGCCAGTCATTCCCCGCGGCTCCTGTCTCCAGAGAATAAGCAGCATCAGAGCGTCAACACGGCACACATGGATGCTTACAGTGGAAAAAAGGGAGGGTCACAGAGCACAAAACATGACTAATAGACTGTCGACATAGATAAATGACTTTTTAAGTGCCACCAAATTGCCCTGTGTTTAATTCACTGAGCAGCGGTTTCCATTTTTTACCCCTTCACCTTGTGTCAAAAGAGAAAAAATATACCGGAGCAAATGGACTGTGCCTGTGTCAAGACAAACTAATGCATGAATGAATAGGTGAGAATACTTGTGTTCACGTGACACTGTGACATTGTGAATCACCTAGTGTTTAAAATCAGATCTCTAAAACAACCAAAGTAAAATTGTTGTTTACAATAGCTCCAAAAAGTCACAAAAAGATGTCATTAAAAATAATAAATCAAGTCCGCGCAGTATTCTCTGACAAATATTGAAAAAATACTCCTTCGCCGTGGTTCTCCTCGAGGTTTCTCTTCTTCACAATGAGTGTTTTGAGTTTTTCTTTGTTAAGGAGGAAGGTCTAAAACAGGCATGTCCAAACTGTGGCCCGGGGGCAGATTGCAGCCCTTAGATCAATTATTGGGGGCTTTCAGACTTCCTGCTAAATTGGCTCAATTTACAACTGTTCTGCTATCGTAATTGAAGTAGACATTTGGATGTGAAATCAACCTAAATTAAATGTGCAATGCCTTAATAAAACTGCTGACAGTTTATCATAATAAAAAATTGCAAAATTTTGAATGTTTCACTTTATTTCTGTGTATTTTGTGGGCCTTCGTTCCATATACAGTATGTTTCAAAATATGGCCCCCTGTTTGGACACCCCTGGTCTAAAGACAGGAGATGTTCTGGGACAATAATCCATTTGCTTGACTGTTGAATAATAATCTGCTTTGACGTGCTTGACCAATGTATGTTTATTGTTTTTATCTAACATGATGTTTGCTAAATTAACAATCTTGGAAAGTCCTCAAATCGAATCAAATAAACTCATTTGATTTGATTTCAAAATCAACATTTGTGGATCGTAATTAGCATATTCTATACATTAACAGTTTTTAATATGAAAATACTAGTTGGAAATCACATGTTCACGTAGGAAGGACAGTAGGTAGGACAAAACATAAAAGGACTGTAAACAACGAATTAATAGCCATAGTAAACATTTTATATACATGTACAATCAAGTGTGTCATCTGAAAATGTTATGAAAACTTTTACAGGCCACGGTCTTGGCCCTTGTTATTTTGTTTACACACACTCAGAGGTGAACCAGACTTTAATACTCTATACAGAATATGGAAAGCCCCACTTTGCCATGTTTATAGATTTATACGCTTATTTTTTGTTTTCTTTGTCTTTCTCGCTAAATGAAATTACCACATCCTATAATTTTCACAGACTTATATACAGATATTTTTCAGCGTCTCTATTGTTTCATGCAGTCATTAAAAGTATTTAGAAGTCACTGCTCTGAAGTTTTGCTTTTGACGAACTTCACAACTCAATGAGATGAAGTAGTTAGATCCAACTCATATTGTCTTTTCAGTGTCAACATGAACCCCCTCTCTCTGTCCCTTCTTTTTCTTTCTTCTCTCTGTCTCTCACCTGCTCTCCTCTCCCCCTGTCTCTCTTTTTCTCCTTCAATCTTCTTTCGCCCCCCTCTCTCTCTCAATCTCTCTGTCCCTTCCTCTCTCTCTCTCTCTTTTTTCCCTCTCAACATCTCTCTTGTCTTTCTCTTCCTCTCTCTTGTCTTTCTCTCTTTCTCTGCATCTCTCTTGCTCTCTCCCCCTCTGTCTCCTTCTCTCCCTTCCACCTTCTTTCTCTCTCTCTCTCACCTTCTCTCTTGTCTCTCTTTCTTTCTTTGTCCCTTTCTCCGTCCTCCTCTCTCCATTCCTTTTTTCTCTCTCTCTCTTTCTCTCTGTCTCTCACTCGTCTTTCTCTTACCTTACCCCCCCCCTCTTTCTCCCTTTCTCTCATTGTCATCATCCTGTACAAGTCACTTTTCCATCACTCGTTTCCAAAGCAACAAGTCGCAGAGGTTTTTCAAGAGTCCTCTGCCTCTTCCTCTTGTGTTGTTGATTTTTCTTTTTTCTTTTTTGTCCCTGATGCGTGTGAAGGAGGAGAGAGAAAAAGATCAGGCAATGCACAATAGTGGAATTATGCAAATTAATCCACCAAGTGACAATGGATTAGAGCGGGCTCTTTGGTAGCTGACAGAAGGGTTTCACAATGAGCTCTCCGACTCTCTTAAAATGATTCTTGTCTCACAAATCTAATTCGTGATCACCACACACTCCTCTAACACCTTTTGTTGCCTCGCTCCGACTCCGGGTTCACCAGAAAAGTCTGCTTTTTCGACACACAAATGCAGCTGGCGATGAAATATACTGTCTCAAGACAAAACTAGACAAAAAGAGGCTTTACTGTTTTTTGTTAGTGTTGTTATGAATTTGATACCAAGGAAAAGGCTCGTCTAGGTTTTTGACATATAACTATTTAAGTCAACATAATTCTTAACACAAAATAAAATGTAGATTCTGTAAAAGAAGGGCAGATTGGTATTTAAATGATCTACAGTGGTCCCTCATTTATCTCGGGGGTTAGGTTCCAAAAATAACCCGTGAAAAGCGAAACCCGCGAAGTAGTGATCTTCATTTTTTACCAGTAATTTCAGTTGATAACCTGCCTGGTTCTGATGTTTAGTGTCTTTTGTACAGGTAATAATGCGCTGAACACATGATTCACCGCGAGTAACAACAGCGCGAGTCGTTTTTGTGACCGTTTAAACAGGGACGGTGCTGAGCGCGTTTCCTGCTCTGCTTTTGGCATGTTGCCCGTCCCGCTGCGCTCCACAGCGACCGCAGAGCCACGGATCACTCGGCTCCAGAGCCGACAGGAAACACATCCGGACTCTAGCTAAGTCACAACACGCTCCTCAAACACATCTCTGAACTACACAAATGACGTTCCAGCGTGAACAAACGTATCATCGTAACTACGAGCTCAAAGAGTCAAATCCTCACCTGGAGAAACGTCTGAGCGTCAGGTCAGCTTCCCCTGCATGATCCAAACTGTCTAAGTTTTATAAAAGAGCTTCTGTGCTGCTGCCTCTGAATGCTGCGATGTGATACGGTCCAAACAGTGCGTTTGAGAGAAAGCACGCAGCACAGCGCTAGTTTATAGGACCGCGCGCTGTAAAAAAAAAAAAAAAAAAAAAAGCAAAATTGCACACAAAAATCTGCAAAACAACAAAGACGCGGAAAGTGAACTACGTTAGAATGAGGAACACTCTATACGGTTGTGAATTAGTTTTAACTGAACCAGACTCTAGCCTACACACCTGCTAGCCTGGATAGAATCACACCAAAACTCAAGCAGGAAGAAGTAAGAGAATATTTGGTAGATGGGTTGAGCGCCGGATCAGATCAGAATCTAACCAGATGCAAGTTCAATATCAATCTGGGCTCTTGCCATTGTGAGCATTGTTTTCTACATTTTTCTATTAACAAAAGCATCTCTTCCAACCCAGAATTCCCAACACTGTATTATAAGTCACAACATTTCCGTCTATACATTTCACGCCTCCTACACACGTTTGTATATTGCAGACGCCGCTCTCTCGCACAGTGCCACGACAAACAGCCAAATCCTCGTCAGCAGGGCCGGCCGGAGCACGCTTCTCATTCATACATGTGTCATATAATCGTCCACGTGCTGCTCTCGCTCTGTAATGTGTTTCGATGTGTTTGTTGTAACCGTGGTGACAGCAGCGAACAGGTGTGAGATTTCGCCAGCGACTCCAGGTGTAGATCCTCTTAAAATACAGAACAAACAAGATTAGCTTACTGTATTTGCATTAGAGCTGGGCAAGATTGTGGTAAAAAAGGAACAGTGAGCTCATCCCTGTGACAACCTGCTTTTTGGATGTTATGATGATATATTCCCACCTACTTCTCTTATCGGTGGTCAGATTCAGAGCTGCCACAGTCTGCTTCTTTATAGTCACTTTGGGCTTCATTTTTGGAAAGCCAGTTGTGATTTTTGAAGGCTGTAAGTTGTATTTTTCTCGGCTTGCTTCTGGGCTGTTGGTCATTTCCTGCATTGTAATTCACGAAAAGATATCCATCTATGACTGAAATATAGATTTTTAGCATATTTTCATCTCTAAAAGTTGTCAATATTGTTAGAAATACTATTATGTCAAAGTTAATATATATTGCAGCAACACACAATTCTAATTATTTTTTTAACTTTCTACTGAAAGGAGATGCTCGTTTTAGGATAGACCTACTTATTTTTATTTTATTTACCGAGGTGTGCAATATTTAGAATTTCAGATAATATTGTGATTGTTGTCTTGAAGATCTGCAAAAATGGAATATCGAGTATATCGTTTGTGGTAAAAAAGCAAACAAAAAAGGCAGCTACAAAAACAACAAATAAAGAGAAATAGATTGTAAATAAAATTGGATTTTAGTCGATAAAGAGAAAATTGTGAGTGCTTCCAGGATCTGCAAACAATCAGATGCTCTTCTGGATAAGGCCATGCAATGTAGATTAAAAAAAAGCTGACTAGCGATGTGCAATTTGTCGAGAAGCAGTCAAAAAGAGATCCGAGGCACACTGAAAAAAAAAAAAAAAAAACTCCTTTATTTACATGACAGCTCTTTTTGACGACAATTTTTTTGCACATCGCAGTCAGCTTTTTTTATCTAGGTTTTAGTCAGTGATCCCTCATTAGTCTTTTCTTGGATTCCCCAACATTTTAAACCAGGACCTCCAAAATAGTCAAGCTACTCGCGACCCCCCAAGAAAATTAAATCAACATTTCTATTCATGTCAAGTTCCAAAGCCATTCAAAATTGGGCCTCATTCTATTTACTTTAGTAGATCAATGCATTATATTACTCAAATTCATGCAAACATACAGTTTTCAGTTTAAAAAAAGATAAAATACATAATGTTGGGAGTAATGCCATTTAAGTATAAAGGCGTTACTAACAGCGTTATTTTGATGAGTAACGTGTAATCTAATCAATTACTTTCCCATAAGTTATAGTTACTATCAAGGTAACGTGGCTTGTTATTTCATCGTCATCAGAGCCACCATCGTGTCATTCAGAGAAGTCACGAGAGCAGAGTTTGTTTTGGGAAGTAAAAGAAGCTATAGAGAGCCGGAGAAGAGGCACTGACTGGCTAAAACGACAAAAGTAACCAATCAGAAGAAGTGCTGGGCAGGTGTACAGACTTTTCAGAGATGGTCGATTGGTGGAGCGCGATACAAGGTTCCTCTGCGCTTAACTTCCAACGACAAGGAAATCAAACAAGTGCAGAGATGTTTTGTTATTTTGCCCTATGCTTAATAACATGGAAATGAAAGAGGACAACAGCGCGAGTGCCACGTGCGTTTGGAGTTTACAGATGGAGGACACAACGCTATGTCACTGTTGATAAAGGTAAGTTTCGTGCCACTATTTCACACGCTTTTTGGTCACGGTTCACTCCTGTTTTTTGCGTGCGGATGTTTATTATGTTCTAACGTCCGCGTGTGTTGGTTGTTGTGGTGTTTGGGTTGTTTCTACTGCAAAAGGCAGCGGTGTTTGTTTGGACCATGTTGTTGCCGTTGTGACTGTTCGTCGTGTCTGGAGGAGAAAAGTTTTAATAACGCTGGCTATAGGATAGTAAAACGTATTTATTTTTATTTTGTTTGGGGGTTTGTGTGTGTAATTTAATAATAATTACATTGTCTAGTAATTAGTTACTTTTAACAGTCAGTAACGCAATTACTAACTCAATTACTTTTTTTTGTCAAGATCCCACCACCCTAACTAAAATGCAACAAGGAAATAATCAGTCTACAAGAATTGCAAAGCCCTAACTTGTATCATGCCTGTGTGTATTTACAGTAGGACTTATCAAAATGGGGAGTACTGCACAAAACATTGGGAAAGACAGCATTAGCGGCATAGTTGTGTTCGATCTTGTGAACCGTAAAAGCAAGAAAAGTTTTAAAAATCTATTCGAGAGCGTGTGGGACTATTCTGTTGAGCTTATTTCTTATGTCTGGCTTATTCTGCAAGAAAGTTTCTCCTAAAACAACAAGTCTCCAGAGCTTTGACATCCCTAAAAAGACTGTTGGACTACGTAAGGGATATTTTACCCACTAGGCCTGAATAACTAAGAGAAACTGGAGGATTTTTTGCTATTTTTCTTCATTCATTAATGTTCTACTGTTTGTTTCCATTTGTGGTTTTGGGGTGACTGGAGCCATTCCAGTGATGCTTTAAGCTGAACCAATGAAGAAGAGTAGCACTTCCAATCAAACACCAGACAAGAGGTTTCTGAAATTATAATGTCATGAACACCTAGAATACTTTAGTTATAAAGTCACACAACTTTAGCAGTAGCCAAGAAAGAGAGACAAAGAGACAAAAACACAGAGAGAGAGACAGACAAACAAACAAAAAGAGAGCAAGAGATATAGAAAGAGGAAGCCAGAGTCGGACCTTCCTATAAGCAGACTACACAAGTTGCGTACGGCCCCACATTTATGAAGGGCCTCGCTCTAGGAACAGTTTGGGGTTAGGGTTAAATTAGATGTTAAGTCTTTATTTAGTGTTAAAAGGACAAGTATTGACTGAACTACAAACACAATAGCTGATGAACTATTACGTCTGCAGATGTAATGGGGAAATTTAAAAATTGGCGATTTCTGCACATTTCTGTTTAATTCTTTCAAAAGCCACATAAAACATGAGGCTATTTTTCCCAAAAAAGTTTCAGATTTTAGTATTTCTGTAAATAAAGTCCAGCACAATGATGGAGTATTTTTTTTCTGTCATTTTGTAAGTATTTTATTAATTATAATGAAAAAGTCCATTTAAATGCTGCTTTGGCTTGACTGATTAAGGTTTGTAGAAACTAGAGAGCCTCCAAAGTTGATTTTTGCTTTGCTCCAGCTCTGGAGGAAGCAAGAGTATCAGCATGTGTATCTGCACCTTCGGTCTCCCCTTTGCCTGGGCTCAGGTCTGAAAGGGGCAGATTTCATAAGGGCCTATAATAACAGGCTGTGAGGGGTCTGCGATACTCTGTTCACATCATGTTTACTCTGACGGCACAGGGCCTGTGGACAGCTGTCAGCCTCTACACCCCAGATGACTGATATCGACAATAAACCAGGAGCAGATGAGCGAGCCGCCAGGGTGAGCCACAAAAGGTCTTCAAGTGGACTCAATTTTAATCTGTTTCAGTAGTTCAGGTCAAAATGAAAAGAGCACGGAGACGGAACAATCAGGCACTTTTAGTTTGATCAGAGGATAGCAGTGTAGAGGGGTACTGGCAAAAAATGTATAGGCTATCATGATCTTCTTGGAGCCAGATCTTCATTTTATCACAATTCTATTTTCCTCTTGCCTTTGAGGTAAATTAAATCATCTGCTAGAAAATTCCTACTTCACTGCAATGGGCTAAATCCAGCTGTCATTCACTCAGAGCAGAGAGAAAAAAGGCAACCAAGTCAAAACAAGCAACCCCAGCCCTTCAAAGATATTAAAAAATCGATTTAAAATTGTCAAAATCTCCTATTTTTTATGCGAAAGAGCTGTCCAGGAGAATTTAAAAGCAACCCTTACAATGTCCCTCTTTTGAGTTTCAGTGGACGTGGTTGACAGATTAATTAGCCAATCAGGGACATGCATCGTCTCTCATGTATAATAACTAACATGGCTGCTTACGACAAAAAAAATACTGTACATGGAAAAAAATATCACGAGGAACTGAAAAACACTGCGGATTTTTGCAGAATCAACAAGCGAAGCTAAAGAAAAGCAATGTGCAAAACAGCAAAACTCACAAAGGATTTTACAAAAAAAGAAGTCTCGAAGTTGCTATAAAGAAGCAAACTTGACAGCGTTCTGTATTACAGCAGTTGTTTTACAGTTTGTTTGAATAGGCCGGGGAGCAGACCTTTACAGCAGTTTTGACACTACACCTTTGATTTTGGTCATGTTTTTAGATGGTTAAAAGCTCTGCTGCTGCTTTTAGCCTTGATTCTGATTGACTCTAATAAGTGAGAACAAGCTCAACTCAGAAGAAAGTCAGAATAAAATCTGTGTATATTGTGTGTATAATCTCAAGTCTTGCATTTTTATCTTAAACCATCACTGTCAGTCCTAGTCTAGTTCAGTCTTGTTTTAGTTACGATCTAGTCCTGATTTAGTCCATTTTTAGTCATGATAGTTCTGGTTTAGTCCAATTTTAGTCCTGACATTCCTGGTTTAATCTACTTTTTGTCATCTAGTCCAGGTTTAGTTTAGTTCTGATAGTCCCAGTTTAGTCTAGTTTTAATCAAGATCTAGTCCAGTTTTAGTCCTGTTTAATTCCGATTTGACCAGTTTTCATTCTATAGTCCTTTATTCAAGTTTTAGTTATGACCTAGTCCTGGTTTATTCCAGTTTCTAGTTCCTGGTTTGACCAGTTTTAGTCCTGATAGTCCTTTAGTTCAGTCCTGAGCTAGATCATAGTTTAGTCTAGGATTATCAGGATTAAAAGTCTAGTCCTTGTAATCCTGATAATCCTAGTTTAGTCTAGTTTTAGTCATAATCTAGTCTTGGTTTAGTCCAGTTTTAGTCCTGGTCTAGTCCTGGTTTGTCTAGTTTGAATCCGAGTCTATGTTTTTTAGTCCTGATAATCAGCCTAGTTTTAGTCATAAGCTCCTCTTGGTTTAGTCACGTTTTAGTCCTGGTCTAGTCCTGCTTTAGTCCAGGTTTAGTCCTTGTCTTGTCCTGTTTAGTCCAGTTTTATCTTTTTAGTCCTGCTTTAGTCCGGGTCTAGTGCAGCTACAGTCTGGTTTAGGTCCTGTATTTAGAAAAGCCTTATATTGATCAAAGCAAGTCGTTTTCTATAGTAAATAGTGAA
Source organism: Mugilogobius chulae (assembly GCA_038363315.1). Lineage (NCBI taxonomy): Eukaryota > Metazoa > Chordata > Actinopteri > Gobiiformes > Gobiidae > Mugilogobius > Mugilogobius chulae. Next base: position 18,843,027 of record CM076412.1, on the reverse strand, counting down.
CTGGGTCCAAGTCAGACTGAGCGTTCTTTATTGTGATATTTTCTGTTGTGAAATGAAATTGCAGTTCAGAATGTGTTATTGTGACAGGCCAAGGTAAAGGTCAGTGGGTCCGACGCTGGTGGAAAAACAGCAGTGAATCTCAGTAGGCACCTGTAAGCTCTAGTCTGAGCACTGCCTCCACCACTGCTGCTGCTTCTACGGTGGGAGAGAGGATGAAGGCAGATTTCACGGCAGCGTGGAGAAGCATACAAAGAGCCGGAGCCAGCGCGGGAAAAAGAAAAATGTATAATGATCCCCGTTGTCACAGCCACGACATTTTTGGACAGCTCCGGTTTACTGGCGGAGAAGCTGGAGGAGGAGCGTACGGCTTGTCACGCATTGTAAATGTAAAGCGCACACACTCGAAAATGTGGGAAAAGTATGTAAGGCTGCGCACTGTAAGCCTGACCATACTTACAAAACATTTTCAAGATGATCAGTTGCTGTAATTTTTAGCAAACTAAAATCCAAATGTTAACGACATGCACAAAAACATTTAAATGTTTGATTTTTTATTTAACTAAAATAGAAATTGTATTAGGCTAATTTTCTCAGGTCAGAGATGTCTTGAAACCACGTGGGTTATTCTAAACAAGGAAAGCAATAAATTATTATCCAGCTAAAACAACTCACTACCCAAGACCATAATAAAATACAGGTCTGTAATAGTATGTCAAGTTGGAAAACCTGTAAATTGGGTTAAAACACATTTATTTTAGTAGTTTTTATGACCTGAATTTAACTTTGAGAACCACAGTTTTAAAAGTGCTATGCTTATTATTTTTTTAAATAATAATTAGTTTATTGATGATGAAAATGTACAATTATATGAAGCACAATGGTAGAGATGCTTTTACCAGAGCCAAGCTTTACAGTTCATTTCCACCTGTAGTCCTGGTGAGGCACATTGAAGATGTTTTTAGTTGTGAGAAAAGCAGAGAACCCCAAAGAAACCTATGCAGACAGAAGGAGAACATGCAAACTCCACACAGAAAGGGCCCAGGCTGCCCAGGAGTCGAACTCAAGACTTCTTGCTTTCTGGCCTGAGCGCTAATTGCTGCGCCACCGTGTTGCCCCTGTTTTTTACAGTAAAATAACTTAAAATTTCCCCTTTGCAAAGACCTCGTTAATGTATCTGCTCAGGTGAAAATGTGACGACAATGTCCTGCCTACGTCTAATAATGTCCTGTTTGTTTGTTTGTTTGTTTGTTTGTTTGTTTGTTTATATTATGGCTAACTGCTGTTAGCATACTAGCACATCTAGCTCCTAACAGCTGTAAAAAAAAAAAAACTTTAAACACATCTTGATGAACAATTTGGTGGGTCAGAATGCATTAGGTCAGAGAACTGATGGATTAATGTAGTAAGTTTAAAACAACTTAATTCCGTTTATTCACATTTTTAGAGAAGCAAAAATTGTTTAAAGTACATTCAAGCAAGGCTAGATATACCTTTTTTTGCAGTGCATAAACAAGAATGCATTGGATTTTTCTTTTACATTATGGTAAAGGCCATATTGTGTGACAGGTTTTGCAAACAACATGTACTGTGTGTATTTCTTATGCGTTTCAGAAGCGAAGGGAATCAATATGAAAGAGGGAAAAAGGAGGGTATTTGAAAAAAATTATCATGATTTTTCTTTTTCTTTTGAAAAGGTTAAATCACAAATGTTCGAGAAATCACATTGTTAGAGAGTGTTTTCAGAGCAATAACAAAAATGTGCTTATAATGGAAGTCAATAGGTGAAAAACAGAACAAGAGGGAGAAAAAAACTACAATTCTCGTCTGCAGAAAAACTACAAAATCATCAAAGTCAAAGTTGGGACTGACTTTTAACATGTCCAAGGCTGTAATTAAAGGTCCAAACAAATCCAGTTTAAAATCACACTTTACATGAAAAAAAAGCCAATTTGTGTCACATTTTCACCACCTCTTGGAATTTGCTTTTGTAAAAATATCACTAAAAATTTTGTTATTTTTAATAGAAGAGGATGAACAGCCAACATGAGATTAGCAAGTCACAAGTCTATATATCCATTTTTTGCAGCGTGCTCCATAAACAAGAACGCAATGGATTTTTTTTTTCTCTTTTACATTATGGTAAAGGCCATATTGTGTGACAGGCTTTGCAAACAACACGTACTGTATGTATTTCTTATGCGTTTGGGCTGCGGAGGGAATCAATATCAAAGACGGAAGGGGAGGGGATTAGATAGAAGACGCGCATAAGCACTATTTACATTGAAATGGCTGCTTAAAGTACAGGCAGGCTGGTGATTGAGGTGGAGAAGTGGTGATCGCAATAGATGAAATGATCTGATGCTGTGTCTGAATGCAAATTGGAAGCAAGTTGCAAGTGCAAAAATAATCACGCCGAGGAGGTGATGGAGGACACGGAGTAGGCATGCGCACCCTTTCCCTCACTGCAAGGCCCTGGAGGGTACTTTGGTGGCAATCTCATCCAATCCAAGTTTTCTCTCTCTCTCTTTCTGCTCCTAACATTCGCCGCAACAGTATCAAACAAAAAAAAAGCGATCCTGCCTTGATTGTGGAGTAGTTCTCATCTTGGTATCTCTTAAAGCCGACACTGTGTATGGATGCGTATAGGGGTCACGCTGTTCAGAAACCTCCATTTGTTCGTGCCATCATCGCCGCGGTAACAATAAAAGCCAATCAGGGAGTGAGAGGCGGCGTCGCGGAAGGATCGGAACCCCTGCCTGGAGGGTGAAGGCGCCATCATCACTGCGGTTTGTTTTACACCGGGATTGACACGTTTGGCAGAGTTTGCTCCTGGTACATCTGAGGTGAGAAGATGTGAAAATGTGGCAAAATCACAAAACTCTCTGAGATTGTAGGCTGTCTGTTTCCTACAGTCTTTGAGGTGAGTTAAGATGGTTGACTCTTCACTGTGGTTGGTTAAATCCAGCTGGAACTCACTCTAACAATTTGATTTTAGGTGAAGCTGGCTAACTAATCTTCTCCCACAAACACAACAAATTGAAGGAAAAGCATTAGGAAAAAGCGAAAAGAAGGGTTACACTGCAAAAACTATATATCAACACTTGCTTAAAATGACTTAAATCCAGATTTGAGCTTTTAATCCATAATATGTAATGCTTATGTAATGTAGAATAATTTTCTGGTTTCAAGACATTTTAACTGGTTATATTAGGATTTGCTTAAAACAAGAACAAACATTTCTAGGTCTCTACAATAAAACGAGGTAAAATTAGTTAAAATGCTTGAAATAAGGCTTAAATCCTAGAATCAAGCAACTTTAACTTATCTTGAAATTCATTTTTTGCAGTGTAATAGTCGAGGGCAGCAGTGGGATAGGTTTGACAGCAGGTGTTTGTGATCAGCACACAGTATTGGGTGGACAAATCAATGCTGATGTCACATACAGTCTAGAAATGACCTTTGCAGAGAGACACATGAAGATTGTGATGGTTTTGACCTGAAACTTTTGAGCAATTTGCACTAATTAGCCAAAAACAAAGTAGAACAATAGGCAATGCTGTTTAAACATCAGATACACAGTCAAAAAGGTTGTATTTGTGCTTAGTCTCACTTTAACCACCGTATTGCAAACCATTTGAAAATTTTTGATCAAGATTCAATTTGCTTGTCATTTTTATATGCACATAAAATAAAATAATGTTTCACAGAACCCTTAAAAACAAGCTAAAACTGCAATAAATAAATAATCATAAATAATGTAGGTAAAGCGGGTGTTCACTGCATGATTTGGCCATAAAGACAGAGTGGGAGGTGGATTGCAACTGTGCTATGTGCAGGTTTGAAATAAAATACTCTAAGTTCTATCTATTCTTTCAAAAATTCTGATTGTGGCTCACCACCAAAACATGCGCATGGGAATCTCCTCCAACTACGGTAGTGGTGACTAAACCTAGCAAGAAGATCTGGGATGTGTCCCTGAGCGCTGCCTCTAGCGTCACTGCTCTTAGCCTTGCCCCAGCAGCACTGAAGTGAATGGGTCAAATGCAGAGAAGAAATTGCTATCACAAGGAATTAATACAGCACAGAACTGCTCAAATAGCAACAAAATAGCTCTGCGTGCAGGATCTCATTATTTCCCCTTTATTTAATAACTCATCGAGCACAAAATTGCCGCTAGCATGTCTTATACCCTCCACTAACAGGTAAACTCTGATGACTTTACCACACGGAGCCTACAGCCTGATGCATCCTAGCTACGAGTGACTGCAATTGTTTTCTAATCCTACAGGTGTGACCTTAAGAACAGAATTCTTTAATGACAGACAGACAAAATCAGTGAACACCCGGCTTAAAGACAAAATGAATAGAGTATATTTCTAGAATCTAGAATGTTTAGTGAGGATGGGATGACAAGATTCGTAATTCACACAAAATGAGACAAGATACAAGATTAGTTCCACATGAATAAGATGAGATTTTGACAGAAAGCCTTCCAAAGTGGACTTCACCAGGGCTGACCAAACGTAAATGAAAGACAAAAGTCTTAGAAGATCAATGTCAACATTTTGTGCACAATCGAGGTGCAATTTTGTCTCGCAAGATTTGCAGCATGACAAGATCTTGTCCTCTCCCTATTGTATATTAGTATCTTTAATAAACATTTTACTATAAGGTTGCAAGTTGACTGATTAATCACGACTAATCGATTCTTTAATTAATCGTCAGCTAATTTAGTAATCGTTAAGTGGTCTTTATAGGTTCCCATACAAGCATGAACTGAAAAAAAATGACTAGTTTGGCTCCAATAATATAGAAAGTGTCATTTTTTATCTCATGTACAGTAGCTTTCTTTGCTGATTTCAACTGAGAAAAGGCTTATCCTCGTCTATTTTTTTGCAAAACGATACACTTTTATGATTGCTCCACTGGCAAACTTTTTTAAGGCGGTAAAAAGCTTAATGCAGTCAATTCATACTCATGATCTGATCTAATTTTAGGCTTGTCTGGATCAAAATTTGTAAAAAATCTTGTAGTTACATGATTTTGCATTTTAAACATCTAATCGATTGCCAAAATGATGGTTAGTTGCAGCCCTACTTCACATTAATAATATTCTTCTATAGTAAACCACTCTTAGCTGCTTGTTGCACCTACCTCTTTCTATGTGCTTGTGCTAGGCTCTTCCTCCTCCTCCTCTTCCTCCTCCACAGCTTCAGTCTCTCCGCACACACATGCCAGATCGATCGCTCACACCAACAAGAGGTCCCGGGGCCAATTAGGGCGAGCTCGCTGGGTCAGGGCCAAACCGGTGTCAGGCTGTGTCAATACTCCGACCAGTCCACCTTTAGAAACAAGGCACAAGGAAAGCAGACACTCACAACTCAGAGAAAGATTGTTCTAGTTAGCTTTACCCATCGTTAGTTTGGACTGGAATGGTATGGTAATAGAAAACAATCAATGCATCAACCAATAAATCCATTAAACTTTATAAAAACATCCAAGTCACGGAATATGCAGGCGATTAACATAACACAAGTAGAGGTGGATATTTTTATCACTGCGCAAATATTTAATGACGACTTTAATTATGGTAGAGAAAAAAATTCAAAAGCAATTAAGTATATGTATTCAGATATTGCGTAGTTTATTAGTTTGTTATTTACGTCTGCTGTTCATAAAAAAATACGCTCAAGCCTCTAGAACTAAAGTTATTATGAAGTTTAAGTACACTTTGTAGAAATACTTGCAAAATTGACTCATTTGTGTTTTAAATCCTGTTCTAACATTGCTTCTTTATCAAAAACACAGCTGCAGTTCTGTCTGTGAGATCCAATTCTTTCTCTTCTGAATGTCCCGTTTTGTCCCGGTCACAGGTAGGTCTTTAAGATCTTCACCGTTTTAAAGCAGAAATAAGGACCTTCAGCGAAGTGCTCTACAGCTGTTTTGTGAAAGTACAACATGATTACCAGAGCAAAGTAAAGAGCGACTGACATGGGTTTTTCTTGGGACTTTTAAAAATGTCCCAAGATGCAACATTGACATGTCATGTTTGCATGTTATCCTCATTAAAAAATGAAAACCTATAAATGTTTGGGTGGTTTTAGTTAAAGCAGACACTGTTTTTTCATTGGTGTGATTTTGACAAAGATCAGATCAAATTTGATGGTGATTTTAAGCAGAAATGTGAGAAATTTCAAAAGGTTCACATACTTTTTTCATGCCTCTGTAAACACGCAGTTTGCTCTACATTTTCTGCATAAACTTTACTTATATAACTATGATATTATTTTGAGCAAGGTTTTCTTGCTTTTTTTGTTACAATACTTAAATTTCCAACCCGATTTTGATACTAAGGAATAAACTTGATTCTCGATACCACAATGACAATTAGAATGCCCTTTCAAGAAAGTCAGATTTTTACACAATGGACTGACATTTTTAACACAAAATCATCAAACATTTTAGTTTCAAACCAACTTTAATGAAACTCAAGATTATTTAAAACTTTTCAGATTTTTTTTTTCTTTGCAGAAAAAATCAGATTTTGTTCAAATGTTTGTCCTGTTAATGTTTTCTGTATCGGTTCTAATGAGTTTCTAATTTCGACACCAGTTTTAACACTGATTTGCAATATTTTCGACAACTCTACTTTTAGCTTGAGAGTCTTTACCACTCCCTCTTTTTAGTCAATTAATCGGTCGATGGGACATGTTTTTAGTCGACCAAGAATTTCTTTGGTCGACTACAGCCTACAAAATTTTAAACCAGAAGCCATGTTTAAAACCAGAACAATACAAAATCACACAAAAAATGTCCTTAAAAATAATTCTCTTTTCAAATGTAAAAACTTCAGCTGTTTTTGCGTCACTGCCAGAGACTGAATACATGTATGTTGTTGACAGTATAATTGTCATGGTGACCTGAGTTCTTTCTATAGCGTCTTTGTGATTTGCATTTAGAGATGAGAGCGTGTCCAGAGCACTCGGCCGCGCCCCTGTTCTCAGTAAAAGTGTCCTTCTGGTGTCAGCTCGGCTCCTCACAGCAGCTCAGCCCGTCTGATGAAGGGCAGCTGTTCAAAAGAGTCTGTCCTGGGCTCTGGGCTCATGCACGAGGCTGCAGCGCCCCCTAGTGCTGGAGTCAGGTACTGCAACTGTCACTCTGCTCACACTGGTCAGTTTAAGAGCTGCTGTTGTTTAAGATGAGGAAATAAAGATTATAGAAAGAAAGAAAGAACAAAAGAGAGACAGAACGAAGAGAGAGAGAGGAGAGAGAGAAAGAACAAAAGAGAGACAGGAAGAAAGAGAGTGAGAGAGAAAAAGAACAAGAAAGAAAGAAAAAAGAGAAACAGAGAGAGAAAGAAAGAAAAAAGAAAGGGAGAGAGAGAAAGAGTGAGTGAGAGAAAGAAAGAACAAAAGAGAGACACTAAGAAAGAGAGAGAGAGAGTGAGAGAAAAAAGAACAAGAAAGAAAAAAAAAGAGGAACAGTGAGAGAAAGAAGGAACAAAACAAAAGAAAGAAAGAAAGAAAGAAAGGGAGAGAGAGAAAGAGAGTGAGTGAGTGAGTGAGAGAAAGAAGAACAAGAAAGGAAAAAAGAGAAAGAGAGAGAAAGAATGAACAAAAGAGAGAAAGAAAGAAAGAAGAAAGAAAGAAAGAAAGGGAAAGAGAGAGAGAGAAAGAACAAAAGAAAGAACAAAAAAGAGACAGGAAGAAGAGAAAGAACAAGGGAGGGAGAGAAAGAAAGAACAAACGAAAGAAAGAAAGAAAAAGAAGGAAATATGTAAAGATAGAATGAAAGAAAGTTTGAAAGAGAAAAGGGATAAGTCTGAAAGACAAAAAAGAAAGACTCAAAGAACTAAGAAAAATGAGAAAGAAAAAAATAAGGAAAGAATGAGGGAAAGAAAGAAGGTGAAAGGAGAAAGAAAGAAATAGAAAGAAAAGAAAGAAAGAAAAACAGAAAAAGAATGAATAAAGAAAAAGAAAGCAAGAGAAAAAAGAGAAAGAAAGAAGTAAAGGAGAAAGAAATAAACACAGAAAAAAGAGAGAGGGAAAGAAACAGAAAAACAGAAAGAAAGAAAGAAAAAACAAACAAACAAACAAACAAACAAAGAAGCATGAATGATGTTGTTTTGAATAACAGGAAACAACTTTGAGGTCCAAATCTTTCTTCAGACGAGAGGCAGTAATAATTAAATGGGTCATTTTTCTAGTAAATCGTATAAATATTTAGGTTTTTACTCAACATTTTGGTGGAAAGTTTAATAGTTTTGTCATTTTTGCTCGTTCTTTTTCTTCAGTCTATTTTGATTGTGTTTATAATTCTACTTCCTGGTTCGACACGGATGACAAATATGACAAATGAAATGTACTTTTTACACACTGATGTTCCAGTTAGTTACTTTATTAATGTTTAGTATCTTTGACAACCTATACCCTTTTTAATAGGCTGACAGTGGAAATGTGAGAACGACGGATAACAAGGAACGTTTTATGGACAGAAAGACGTAAAACAGAGGTGATGTTTGTAAAAGGAAAAATATGTAAAAACAAAAGAACATGACATTTCCTGTTACATTAAAATGCCTTTACAGCGTCTTTAACTCACTGTCCCTGGTCTAACCTTAACGAGGGGACACTTTTCTTATTTTAATTTATAAAAGAGTGCCTTGTGTTTTGAGTTTTATAAATACTGGACATTTAACATTTGAGGAAAAACATTATGACACTCTCGCTCAGAATCCTATTTCTGCCACTGTAACAGGCAAGAAACCACCTACTCACAGCACAAACACAATCTGGCTCCTGTCAATCATGTTTTCTTCAACAAAATCAATTTTCATGACAACATGTTCACTCGCTGCGTTAGATATACACGGTACAACAAACTAGTGTCGGGTCAGCAGGGAAAGAGCAAAAGTGATTTTAGGTGTAATTTGTTAACACGTTAACTTTGTAATATTTAAAAATAGCTGTGTGTTTGTTTTTTATTACAGTACCTTTTAAATAGGCCTGACAAACTGACTGAAGATCATTGTTGCTTCAATAAAAATGTAATTCATTTCAGAATCAGTGGTAAATGGTTTGCTTTTTGTACACTTTCGAACTACAACTTCAATGATTTTACATAAGTACATCTGTTAATGTTATATTCATGAAACACAAATGTTGAAAAAAAAAACATGTTTAAACAGAACAAGAGGGAGAAAAAACTACAAACTGCTTTTGCACAAAAACTACAAAATCATCAAAGTCAAAGCCGGGACTGATTTTTAATTTTAATTTATATGAAATTGTCCATTTTGTGTCACATTTTCACCTAAGTTTGTAAAAATAATAAAATCTTGAGAATTTTATTTATTTTAGTCAGAACAGAAGTAGATTGACATGTTTAAGCAAAAAAGTTTGAAAAATATTTATATTCTTACTACTGTCAAAAAAGTGGAGAAAAAGGGCTCTAACATAAGGACAGCACTTTGTAAATTACATGACTCTGGTTAGCAAAATTGGGAGTTGATTTTTTTTTAAATGACTCGAACTAGGTTTGTACAAGAAATTATTGAAACATCTCCAAAACTGTAGCAATGGTGGACAATTCAAAAATGAAAAACTCCCAATAGGACCAGGGTCATAGCTGTGCCCGTTTGCAGCACTTGTAGGTTTTATGTTATGATCCTTCTTTTATGTGTTGCCGGTTTTGCCGAGATGGCGCTTTTTACCCAACGTACAACATTTGTCCGATACCAGCAAAACAAAACAGAAAACTTATGCAAAAAAAATAAATAAATACAATTATACAGTCACTTTCCGGCCAACTAGCTCAAGGAATTCAGCTCAGATCTATGAGGGTGTCTGCGCTTAAAAAGGCAAACTCAGACAAGTTACAAAACACTATGGCGCACATTAGGGCTGCACGACATATCGAATACTGACCACTGCGATTAGCTAATTGCAAAAGCTGCAATTTTCATCCTTAATTATGCGTCTCCTTTTTTAATAATTTTTTTACACCACGCACTACGAAGGCAAACACAAAGCAGCACCACAGCGACAGGCTTTTGAACTGCCTACAACACGACTGAACAGAAGTCTAAACACGTATTCAATAAAACCACTCATAAATAAAGTCACATTTTAAAGCTGATGCTAGCGCTAGCCGCTTACCTGAACAGGCAAAACATCGATAGTTTCCCAGGCAAATCCAGTCTGTTTTCTTCACAAACATAAAATCCAAGGGAATAAAAGCTGAATGACTGATATTAGTCCATAAACACTGCAGTGGCACAAAGGTTTTCTCAGTCCTTGTGAGATAAATGTTGTTATTGGAGTTTTATCAATCTTTTTTTTTTCCAGTCTGACACGCCAGAGCTGCAGGAGAAGTTGGCACCATCTGCTGGCGTAGATGTATATACCTTTACTTTTTATGCAGGACAATTGAATTATCAAGCACAACATCCAATCAATTTTTGGTATGGCTTCAGAAGGATTGATGCCTAAAATGTATATATGCATAGTTAAACCTTTCAAATTAGTAGGGCAGTTTATTTTTAATATTTTCCAGTTAACATTTTACAGTTGTTGCAAAATGGTATGCTCAACAAAAAAAAAAAAACATTTATACAAATGTTAATAAAATCTAATATCGAATCGAAATCGCAATATCCAACAGAAAAATCGCAATTAGATTTTTTGTCAATATCGTGCAGCCCTAGCACACATCCAGGCAAGTGTAAAGAGTCTGTATTTTGATTTATCACAACTTTGAGCATTTTATCTTACACAGTGCACCTTTAAGTCATTTGCTCATATATTTGTGCTTTTACATGAGACAAAATCAAGGTCTTCCTCCACCACTGGCTTCGGTCTCGTCAGATCTTTTATTCACCTGTGTCATATTTCTCTTCTGTCTGAAACGTAGCAACACGACACATTTCAGTGCAGCTCTCAGGATTGATTAACCTCTCCTTTCCCTGCAGCCAAAACTCCAAAACACAACTATAATCTGCTCACCTCTCGGATTAATCATGACGAGACAGGACTCATCAGGTCTAATTGGGCTTGTTTTCGTAGCACAAGAGCTCGGTCTGCGCACGGGAAGATAGATACCAATTCATTCACTATTGATTCAAATGAGATTTTCCAGCCCAAGCAAATAACCAACAACAAACTCCTCCACACGCAGACTTTTAGCGCCTTGACAGTGAAGTTAATTAGTAGTTAGGATGGGATTTGAGCAGTCGGGCACTTGGAGGCGAGGCGCGGTGAGTCAGCCTCAAGTCAGCCATGTGAAAGTTTAATCAGACCTAAACTAATTACTCATACTTCATACTGAGCAACTTTGAAAATGCTTTAGTTTAAATTAATTTAGGTGCACTGAAAAAGACTATTTCCTTTTTTTAATTACCATAAATAAATAAAAAACATAATGGGTTACATTTGTTGACCTATTGCTTTTGAATAATGAATTTCATCATTGTTTAATACAAAATAAATCATGTTCGGTGTTTTTAATGTAATTAAAAAACAGATTTGTTGTGGCAGAACTATATAATTTCTTCACCAAATTATCAAAAACATAGACTGGTTATTCATTTTGGTTCTCTTTGTCAGTAAAGAGAATTTGAGGTATTTTGGTAAACTACTGCTACTATGTCCCATTTATTACTTTTTGGAAACTATATCAATATTTGACTTTTGCTCCAAACCAAACATTTTTACTCACAAAAGAATTGTTTTTTGATCTTTTGATTCAAAACCCACCACCAAATAATTGACGATTCGAGTTGATCTCTCAATTTTTTTAATTAATGGCTCAGCCCTATCTCCAAACCAACTCAGAGCTCAGCTGATCACTGTGAGAGCGGCTTTCCCACAGAGGAAAAATCCAAACAACTGCCTGATCACATATCGGCCAAGGCTGAGGACAATATACAAAAAAAACACCTAAATATCGGTTGTTTTGGGCAGCCAAAAAAAAGTGAGTGGGGATGTCAAAATTATTAGGTAAATAAATAATCGTGATTATTCAGGTCACAATATAATCGTAAGAACAAAAAAATAATAATCATAACGATAAAATAGATAGTTTTGGCGACAGCGAGAAAAAACACAGATATTTGGCAGATATGCACGTGTTATGCTATTACCCAATTACATTTGCCTGACCAGTCAGCCCCTCCTACATTCTGTTAAATCAAAGCGTGTAGGGACTGGCTGGTCAGGCAACAAATACATGTGACCAGTGTGGTTTTGCCTCTGCGTTGTGTTGTGTCCTGAGCAGGAGTTGAACCCGAGTCTCCCGCGTGGCGGTCGACTGACAAACTCATTGAGCTAAAGGGAACGCTCCCTTTAGCTCAGTTTGTTTGTGGGTTCTTATACCTGAGGGGGTGAGTTTATCCCATACCACCACACACTTCACCGACCTGGTCCCTCGAGTGGGTCTACACCGTTACATACATACACCTTTTTTTTTTGTACTGAAAAGAAAATTTGTGATTCATCAGAATGTCAAACGATTTGCCAAAACGTGATAGTAATCATTACCAGATTGAAACAAAATTATGTCTTTCAGTCTAAACACATTTTAAAATTTTAGAGGCAATTTGTGACAATTTTGTGACAATTTTTGTCACATTAGCATTTTATTTTCTTTAGGAAAAATACATTTAATAATATGGCCACAAACTTGAGAAAAAGTGACAATGAAAAAGAAATTTGGTCATACTCGTGAATTGTTAAATCGTGGTATTTTATCTTCCAATAATCGTAGAGCTAAAATTTGATATCGCGACATCCCTATGAGCCAGTAATGAGTCAATCAAGCTATTTCTTACTTTATTGGTTCATTACTGTAAAGTAATTCAACTTGACCACTGGAGCACACAACACTCGGAGAAAACACCACTCCCAGGCCCAAGTTCTGACCTCCGACGACAACTGGAACAAACTATAAAGCCTGTTGCCTTGACAACAAAAAAATGTTTTAATCAAAGTTCTGCCAAACAAACTAAAGTTTCGCCAAAAAAAAGAAGACACACTTCATCAGGTGTTCTTATCAGACTTTTGCCACTCAATCTGACTGTCAGTGCATAACCTCTTTACAGGACAAGAATAGTTCTGTTTGCACATCTTTATAAAGAGTATTTGCTTATGTTGTAATGAAAGTGTCAAGTTACTTTACAGAGAATCACAAGTTTTTTTTACCATTACTTATAGTTTGTATTTTGATTTGTGATGCGACAACAGATGAAAAAATATGCAAATGGAGAAAAAAAAAGTACAAGTGCCAAGGGAAATTAGGCTTGAAGCGTGTTTTTCAAAGCTTGACTAACCAGTTATGTCACAACAAATCCTGCTCTGGGCGAAGCGACTCTGGAGCCTGTTGTTTGGCCGATCCTTCTCCACCTGAGGCAGAGCAAAAAGGCATTTCGGCTTCATGAATCATGCAAGACCTCGGGTTCAAGCTGGAAATCTGACGTTTGTCCTCTTTCTGTTTTCCTTGCACCAAAAAACGGTTGGAGCCATGAGCTGAGATGAAAAAGAAGGTTTTTAGTGAATTTGGATGAGATTTGGCTCAGTTTGTAACATTGACAAGTAAGTAAATGCAAACAACTATGTCCAGTGAACGAGGAGTGTCTTTTGTTTTGTGAGCATTTATTACCTTGTAAATATTTTGTATTGAAGAAATTAGGGCAGTGTGATAAGGCATAAAATGATGAAAAAGAATATTTGAAAAGAGTTGACAATTTATATATCTAAGTTTGAGCTGGGCGATATTGACAAAAATTAATATCTTGATAATTTTTTTTAAGATGTCTCGATTACGATATTCAGACGATATAATTTCGGTTCAACAGGAAAATGTTCAAAATGGTAATAACAATTCAGACAGGAAAAAAAATGTAAGTAAACGAGATTTTCAGATGTTTAAAAAAGTTCCTTAATCCCTCTTATCCCAGTAATGCATTACATATTTTAGTCGACTTAGACAGGTTTTCATCGTAGGAGTTGGGACCCTTTGTGGGTTGTAAAATAATTTTAAGCTGTCATTTTACAATTAGAACTAGGTATGTTTTTTTACATGTTGGCTGAATTTTTATCACATAAAGCAATAAACTACAAAAAACAAACAAAAAAAAAACAAATTTTGTTTTGCTGTGGGGTCCAGGAGTTGCGTACATGTTACTTTTTACGGACTAAATTACTTTTCTTTTCTGTAGTTATTTGAAAGCTCACTGTATATTTAATTTGTATTTTGAAACAGCTCCTTTTGAAGCTTTTTTTTTTTTTTTTTTACTAAAATACTAAATTTTTTCATATCTTCAGAACAACATTTACGATAATATCTCAAATTCAATACATCTACCAGCTCTATCTAAACATGACATTTATAAAAAAATGTTTTTATACGTTTGTATTTAGTTTTAAGCTGTTTTCAGTCTCTTGTTCATTATTACAGTTTTTAGCCTTTGTTGTCAGTATTAACATCACTCAATTAAAAGTATTTGGTCAAAGTTTCTGCCACAAAATCAGCTGTTACATCAAGATATTCCACATTTTATATCATCCCCTTCATGTTTATGGCGATTTTATCACCAACAATATAATCTTGCCCTGCCCTAGATGAATATTCCCATGAAGCTTTTTTTTTCACTTTGAAATTTTGCTTTCAGTTTAAAGTTGGGATAGCTAAATGTTGTAGTTGTAAATTATTAAACTTTGTCTTTTCCACTTTAAAGTATACAGCGATATGGCAACACATTTAAATCATGATTTCCTTAGAGCCAGATTATGTTTTGTACTTATCACAGGTTAAAGCGAAAGTTTTCGCTTTTCGTTAAATTGTATTTGCATTTTAATCGTAATAATACAGTACATCTATGTTTTAAGAAATAGGTCTGATATTAGTGATAATACATTTAGCTTAGCTATGATATTAGATCGATGTGATAAGGAGAAACTTGTGATGAAATGTTATTGGATAAACTCTTGCATAAAGGGTGTTCTTAGCCAGAAACTTAGAAGTAATCCTGCATTTGTGGATTTTAGAAAATTTCTTATGCTTTTTACAGTGAGTTCTTGGCATATGTACTAGTATTATCTTGTCGGATTTGGACAAAGAATCCACTTTTAATGTGAATAAACTGACAGAACGCCAACGAGCCATGTTACAGTATATACAGTTAGCAGTTATTAGCCACTTATCAATAATCGTTTAAGAAAAATCATAATAAAAATGTTCTATATTTTTTTAATTGACTGAAATACGTCCAGTGACTGAGAACTTTAAGCCTGACTAATCACAATTCTTGTTGCCTTGAGGTCATATTAAAAATACCTGCTTTTGAAGAAAGATTCCACTTCACTAGGATTGCTGAAGCTGTCACTCACAGAAGGACAAAGGCTTGTTGCCAGATTTTCAGAGAGAAATAAGCAACCAAGCTTTAAAAAGAAACACCCAAAACAAAAGACCTCAGATTAATAATTTTAACATTATGTGTCACCTATAAACAAGTGTTTAATATCTTGCCATATTTTTCATAGTTTTTCTAACATTCAGAACGACTTTTAGACATGAAAAATCCAATGTTTGAGTCATAAATGTATATATTTTTGTAAATCAAACCTGATGAGGAGGGTAGGGTTAGGGTTTGCTTTAATTAAAAAATAATACAAAAAAATTATTTACTCACAACTGACTGGCTTAAATAATCCTTTTACACAATTTAAATGTTTCAAAATATTATCATTTGTCAAATCATAACATCTGTGTCATTTATGTGGGTTTTGGCTTTGCTTTCTAGAAATACTATGACATCACTTCCTGCTTCTGCTTTTCAGGTGTGCACAACTCTCTCTCTTTCTCTGTTCTCTCTCTTCTCTCTTCTCCTCTTCTCTCTCTTATCAGTGAAGTTTTATAGCTTTACGACTCTTCAGTTTAGACAGAGTAAAGTTCACGTCGCTGCTGTCAGAGCCGAGCTTTTGTCAAAATGAAACCGCTCCAGGCACAACAACGGCGCTCGGCAACAGGTGAGGTTTCCCTTTGATTCTAGCTTCTTTAAACTCTTTCATCAACATATTTATTAATTATTACTATTACGTCGTCACTGTTCTCCAATCTCAAGACCCATTTGCTTCAAATTAGTCTTTATATGCCTGAAAAGTATCATATAATTAACATGAATTAGTATTTTGTTTTCCCTATTTTGTGTGAATACATTGGCTAGAAATTCTATACATTTTACACATTATTTTCACCATGTTTGCAGAAAGAAAACACAAAAAATGCAAATAATGTAAATAGAGTTGTACAATATGGCAAAAAAAATGTAATCACGGTTTTCTTGGAGCCAGGTCACGTCTCTTTTTTCTTATTGCCTTTGCCGTAAATACAGTTATCTGCTTTTTAGGAACGTAAGTCCAGCTGTCAAACAATGACCAGGGTTGCCAGATTTTAGAGAGAAACAAGCAACAAAGCTTCAATTGACGTCAACCCTTTAATGAAAACTGTCTATTTCTGTTTTATTCCTTAAATATTTACTTAATGGTAGTATGTTTTGAATGATTTATACTTTCTCAAGCTGTCACACAAATATCTAAGCCAACAGTGCCGTCTCTATACATTATGTTCAGGTCCGTTTGAGCAGGTTAAAATATGGGAACTTCTTTGCCTCGTCTTGCCTGAACCTGCAGGATAAATGAGGAACGGAGGGACACGGGGTCGTCAGTTATTTATATATATATATATATTATGTACTGGAATGTTTGCATACTTCAGGTAGAGTATAAGTTAGTCCCCTTTGTTTAAATAATAAGTTACATATTTAATAAACTTGTCCCTGGAGCCATGAAAACTATTCCCAATGTCAACACTTTACCTCAAGTGGTGATTCAAGACATATTGTATTGTATTGTTACCTAAAGTCATTTTAAACCGATTGACCCTGTGGAAGATGTTTATTTTTAAATTGTCAGACTTATTATATACTATTATATATTAGCGTTAGCATTAATAGACAAACACATCTTTTTACAAACACACTTTGGTTCTTTGGTGAAATATTTTCCTCATTTGTAAAGTATTTAATATGAACCACCAAAATCTCACTGTTCACTGCTTGATCTTAAAGTATTTTTATTTTTATTATTTTTTTTTTTTTTTAAGACAGTGCACTGCGAAAACTATATATATAGACTTGCTTTAAATGACTTGGAATCAGAATTATAATCCAGATTTGAGCTGTTTTAACTGGATAAGAATTAATTGCCTATATAATTGTAGAATATTTTACTGGTTTCCACACATTTTTAACTGGTTATAACACAATTTGAATTAAAATAAGAACAACATTTTACCAATGGGGTAAGAACAGTTTTCTTAACCCATTGGCAAAAAATCTAGCTTGAAATGTCTTGAGGTCAATACACTGAGGTTAAGTCAAAATACTTAAAATTAGGTATAAATCCTACTTGAATCAAGCAACTTTTACTTGTCTTGAATTCAATTTTGCAGTGTGAAACCCTATAAAAATGAACTAACAGGAAATGAACGAGCCAGGAGGAACAAGCCAACTGACTTCTGTGCACAGAGTCAATTGTAAGCCATACTGTGGAATATAGCTAAAAACATTATTTGTCTTACAGTAGGATCTCCTCCTGTATGTTTCTATAGAAAAGCTATTTTTTTTACATTATAGCATAAAACAACTGTTTTCATCACAATGTTCTAAAGTATAATTTTAACTTTCTACTTCTATTGTATTATATAGTTGAATGTTATGTGGTGTCACATAAAGGGACTATACTCGCCTACAGTAGCTACAGTAATCAAGTGAACTGACCTGAAACTTTGCCAAAAACTGCCAACAACAACTCTAATTAAACATATTTACAGCTTAGTTTATCAAAAAAGTTCATTTACAGTTTACTGTCAGGCTCAACATCAATTGAGTATTTGGTTTGCTCAAGTCAGGACTTGAAAATAAAACTCTTAGCCAGGATAACAATGTCTAAATCTAAAGACTCAAGATTGTTGACTGCAATCTGGGATCCTAGAGTCAAATGCTTCATGAGCCTGAATGTTTTATTGTGTTATTTGAGCTGATTTTACACAAGTGTTTTGAAATTACAAAAACACAAAACTTATAATTACAGATAATTCTTTAAAACACACTTCTCTTCTTTCAACAGCTCAAGAAAATGTGACTTCTGAATGACTGAACTCAAGCCTGAAAATGAACACTCACACCAAAGGTAAGTCATGTATTTTCACCATTTACTTTTTTTTCCAAATGCTCATAAATACATAGAAGACTTCAGGTAGGTATCAGGCCCCCGAGGTGTTATTCCTGACGAAACAATGTGTATTTTCGCAGATAATTAAACGTATATCTCATAGCTCATTAAGTGTTCACACGAGCCACAAACCAGGCAGCTGTTGTCAGTAGTTAGGAGATTATATTGTAATTATGTAACTGTCTGTTTCCTTTTCTTATCTGTCAAACGCTACTCAAGCTCCTTCATATCGCACTGGATGTTTGTGTTCTGAACTTGTAGGACAAATGTAGATGTTTAGCATAAGTTACTATAAAACAAGTGTTAAAAGTTGTAATGATTACCAAAGAGCTATGAATTTCAATAATTTCTCAATAAAATGAATACAATTAAAGCTATACTGTATTTAAAACAAGGAATATGTTTGTCAGTTCATGTTTTGGCTTCATGAGTAACATAACTGTACAGACAGTTGTTCATGCACAGATCTTTTCTTTCTTTTATGCATTCTGTTTGTGCTGCCTCTAGATGAAGTTTACGCCTATGCCCTGTCCAAGACCCTGACCAAAGTGAGCGCTCCTGCCACGGTGGGGCTGTACTCAACATGTCAGGACAGAATCAGCTTCGTGCTCAAGCAGATGGAAGGTAAAGTTCATCACTGACAGTAACATATGTGTGCTTTTACAAAAAATGAATGATGATTGTCTCATTGTCGTGGTACAGTGAGCGAGTGCTCTGCTGTAATGGCTCATAAATTCTTCAAAACGGTCAGCTGTAATATCTAATTCAAACTATAAACTTATAGAAAATTAATCTATAACATCAAAGTCGTGTTTTAATAAACTCACCTGCACTCATTCGCTTATCATTTCTTCTGTATTTCTTAAGTAACTAACTAAAGCTGGACTGTGTAATCTTTCTGGTAGATTGTCTTGACCTTCTTGTCTCTGTGAAGATGTGGTTATTGCTTAAACGCCTGTATGGTCCACATATAAACACACAGAACAGAAAAGAAGAAAAGTTATCTAACACAAATTAACACGTATGTTCTACCAATCTTTTGACAATAAGTAAAATATCATCATGTCTGTAATGTTAAATTTAGATTATGAAATATTAAGTAGACTGTTGTTCAAAATCTAGTAGCCCAGACTAGTGGTTCTCAAACTTTTTACATCAAGTAACACACATTATAGCTACATAATTTGGTCATGCAGGTACCACCAGATCAAAAAATTAGACTAAATAAGGATTAAATTGAGTACAACTGGTTTAAATGAGACAATGAAACTGAAGTTTTAAACCATGTAAGCAATAAATAGGACATTTCCGAAGAAAATCTAGCTCAAAAAAGGACCGAAGCATGATAGATTTGTCTCTAAATTAAACAAATTTATCTTCAAGTCTAAGCAGCGAGAGCCTAAGTACCACCAGTGGTACACATACCACAGTTTGAGAAACACGGGCTTAGACTAATGAATTGGCTTTGTCGACCTAGTTTTCTTTTATTTAATCAAGGTGACATAGGGTGACCACATTTTCAAGATTAAAAACTGGGACGCATTTAAGTTTTTGTGAAAATAACAGATAAAAAGTATATTCTTTTTCGAGGCACCTTATCACTCTCACAAGTAATATACAGTATTTCTCTATTCATTGCTGAAAGTCTCAAAATGGTAAAAAATCAGGACAACTGGGACATGTTTTGTGTAAAACTGAGACAAAGCAATGGTTTTGTAGTCATTTGCAGAGACATGGGACACAGGGTTCAAAATAGGGGCTGTCCCAGGTCTGGTCTGGTCACCCTAGGCTGACATTATGCACAAAAGCACAGAGGAGAGACCATGACATGCTTTAGCTAAGCTAAATCATTGTAAGCTAATAAGCTAACTCATAATAAGTTAGCTCATAATGAGTTAGCTTAGCTGAAGCTACAAATTTGTGAGTGAACTGACAACACAGGGCAGTTTTGCAATTTTATACTTGATTTGGCGCGAGTTTTTTGGCAGCACACATCATCATTTATCTGATTATTGATGCACAGGGATGCCTTCAGCCTACTGCACAATTATTATGCTACTGTCTCTTCACCTGTCTTACCTGTTGCGTCTCCTCCAGTGCACCTGAAATCCGAGTCCCGTCGCCTGGAGCAGCAGAACACGGAGCCGCCTCAGCCTCGCCCCGTGCAGCCCTCTCTCTGCAGCTGTGTCTCTCTCATGTGGAAGCTGCTGTTCTTCAGACCCGTTTGGACCCAACACAACCAGAACCAGCGCAACGTGCGGTTCGTCCACGTGCACTTCAGCGCCTGGCACTTTGCGGGCAGCGACCTCCTGTGGGCCGGACTGGCGCTGCGGCTCTTCTACGCCCTGCAGCTCAAATTTGGCAAACTTCAGCTGGCTTTGTACCGAGTGGCCCAGTACGATGAGGAGGATGAGGTCAAGGAAAAGGTGCAGTTTTGTCATTGATTGATGAATCTAAAATATTTTGCTGATGTGATAATAAGACACAGGCAAATGGGGATTGGAAGCAGTAATAAAATAATGAACAGGCAGTATAATTATTATATATATAGGGTGACCAGACGTCCCTATTTACCTGGGACAGCCACTATATTTTGAGCTCTGTGTCCCATGTCCCAGCAAATGTATCCAAATCCATTAATTTGTCTCAGTTGTCCCAGTTTTAGACCACCTTGATACCCCACATTGGTAAATTTAGAAATATATTGTTTCTTCAGTCAAAGATGAGAAAAACACTTGCAGAAGTCTCTCGGATTTTACAACAAGTCAGTCATAAAAGTGATGTAAATGAGTCATGAATTGACCATATATGCAGTCTTTTTACAGTTTTATTGTTGTTTCCAACCCTCATCTGGGTGTGTCCCAGTTTGTCATTTTTAAAATCTGGTCACCCTATATATTAATATTTATTATGAAGTCGGTCAGTACATGGCTCATTCACATTTCTTTCACAACTAACTCAGTACATTCAGTATGAAATTTGAGAGAATTCTGGCCAGTGTTTTTCTCAATTTTGACTAAAGAAATCACAATATTTCTATATTTTCTACTGCTGAGTATCAAAGTAGTTTACACTAACTACATGTCTTAAAAAGGGACAAATCTATGGTTTTGGATGCCGGGACATTGGAGACAGACAGACAAAATAGGGACACCTGGTTTCCTAGATAAAATGGACTAATACTTGAGACCAGACTTGGACTTGAAGGTCAGTGACTCCAGACTTGACTTGGAGCTCTGTGACTTGAGACGACTTGATGCTTCTCCTTAAAAACAAACTAAGTAATTTTACATTGACTGCCCTTCCTCACTTTATTTTGTGACTAAAACTCATTACAGGTTACAGGTTTCTTTGACTTGGAACTTGACTCAGACTCAAGGCCAATTTGCTTTAATTAAGTCTTAAGACTTGGACTTGCAAACAAGACTTGTCTGCTAAAGGTTTTATTAACAGGTCGTTCAGTTAATCAAAACCTGCTTTGTCTCATAGTAGGTATGTTTTGTACAGTGTTATTATCCTTAAACACTACATCCATCTCAAGCAATTTTGTACAGTTAATTTCAAAAGTGAACAAGTCACTTTCAAGTTGAGAATTCAATTTCAAAAAGTTGAGCCCAAGTCCTTTGCTTTTTGTGTCAAGTGTTTTCAAGTCACATTACATCAAATTAGTGAATGCATCTGGTTTATTAATCATCCATTTAAAGGGAATTTCTGTTTACAAATACAGTGTTGAGGGACATGTAGCAGTTTGTTAATGTAAAATTACCTTATTTTTTGGGGAGAAAGTCACCAAGCTCCAAGTCCAAGTCAAGTCTCAAGTCACTGACCTTCAAGTCCAAATCGAGTCCAAGTCCATTTTATCAGGTCAAGTCTCAAGTCATCAAAATAGTGACTCAAACAAGCAAGTCCACACAACTTACTGTGTTTAAAAAGTGCCTGAATCAATATTTTGATTTTCTTTAAAGGCATATACAGTATGTTTAACAGTATGTTGAAAAAATACCTGGATGTTTTTCTGAACTCTCCCAAAAACTAATATTTGTATGGACTTAAGAAGCTTCCCTTTTTGTTTTCCATTGCACTGTTGTTCTATAATATCCCACAGGAGGCACAAACATTACGAATGTTCCAAAGTTTTAACAATCTATTTTAGTTAAATCATCCTGTCAATTTTTAACTACAGATAAGTTACATTGTGTCTCAGGCTAAACAACTTATAAACTCTCTGCAAATCCAACACAAACCATCAGATTAAATAGATAGAAAACAGCATACGTTTTCATTTTTTTGTTCATTTAGTTGAACTACTTTCTGCTTAAGTCGCCACATCAAAACATACAGTTACCAAACCTCAGAGCAGCATCTCATTATTTTTTCCTTTTCAAAGTGGGAACATGGGACAGCACTGCATATATTTAATGCAGAAAAACGCTGTCATGATTTATTCATCAAAAATATTGACCGTGACACAAAAAGGGAACAGGCGGTGCATACAGTTCTATACATTTTACTCTGATAATGAGTTTCCTGACACAAACTAAAAGGAAGCTTATATTGCTTTATGGTTTGATTAAGGTTCAAAGTCTAAATTCATGCAGCTGACCTAGTTTAATCATTAATTATTATATATTAACGATGTATTAAGTCAGTTTCACTCCATACTATTGCAGTGTAGGTCTTACCACCATAAGCTGTTATTGTGTCTTTGGAGAACCTAAAAAGTTGTCTATAAGAGAATCAGAAAGTTTTATGAATCAAAGAAATGTGTTTAGATTGTTAGCTACTCAATAATTACGATTTAAGTCACCATGTTGTGCAAGAAATTAAATGAGAAGCAAAAATATCTTGTACGTTATGATCATTTTCATATATTCTTATAAGTGTTTTTAACTTCATCAGTGAGAAAGTTTATTAAGTGTCTCAACAAACTTAAATGAAAGAAAGTGAAAGATTATGTAAACCTTTCATTTTTTTTTTAAAGATTATTCAATCAGACATCTTTTTTTTCAAGAAATTTGAATGTAACAGTGGTAAAAGTAGAACCAATGCTTTACATCTTATTAATGTAAACCACAATGTTGATCTAAAATGCTGGATCATTTCCTGTTCAAAACTGAAGAACTAAGCTAAACCTCTTATTATCACATTTGCACACTCAAGGAAAAAAGAAACGCAACCATTTTAATTTTCAAAAATTCCTTAGAAAACAAGTACATTTGGAAAAACAGGCTAGCACCATGGTTTCAGTCCACAGTAAGCTGAAGACAGCTGAACAAATTCTTGGTTTGGCTTGACTGATTGTGAGAACAATAAAGAGTGCATTACAGGGTCGTTTATTCAGACAAATTCATGTTTGGAACTATGAGTTGACTTTTACCGCTGGTTAACTGTGCTAAAGTCTTCTCTATAAAAGGCACCAGAATGAATCCAAAACACACTTCTTCACGATGCCACGGTTGTCGCAATCAGAGAGGGATCAAGCTATTGGCAGCTCCAAGCTGGACGGTGTTGTCTTGCTGTCGCCAGAGTGTTTGGAGTCCACCGCTCTACCATTAGTCGTCTTACGGAGCGATACCAGGCCACTGGTTTCTCTAACGAACGCCCTCGTACTGGTCACCCCCGTATAATGACCGCTGTACAAGACCGCGCCAACCTCCTTGCACATCTCTGTAACAGGTTCAGCCTCCACCAGGTCCACAGCCGAGACCAGTGGGACACACCACAGGCCAGTGTTGACCAGAACCATCCGTAATCGCCTCCATGCTGACCTGTATTCGACCATATTGGCCAAATGTTGGATCAGTGCTTACCCCCCAACATCGCCAAGCTTCATCGAATGGTGCACTGCACATCGTCGTTGGACTTTGCAGAGGTGGTCCCAAGTCGTGTTCAGTTACGAAAAAAGGTTTCAGTGCTTCAGAGCAGACGGCCGAGATCAGGTGTACAGGACACTATAGGAGAAACTCAGCAGCAGCTGAGGGCCGTCTATGAGGCGATGAATAACCGCTGTCCAGAATGCCAAAGGGGGTCACATGAACTATTGACAGTCTGATGAAATTCTGTCACTTTGGTTTGGGGGTTGCTCTATTGTTTGGTTGTGTTATTGGACTGAAAATGTGTAAACACTGCAGAGTTGGCCTAAGGATAGAAATGGATGTAGGGTTCATATGAAACAGGCGGATCTCAAAAAGAAAATTATTCTGCCCCCCAAAAACTCAGAAACTGAGTGTTGCGTTTCTTTTTCCTTGAGTATACATTTGACTTTAGTAATTTGTGAAATAATTGCAACTAACACAACCTATCTTTATATTATACTTTATATTATTATACTTTATATTAACCTATTATTAATTATATTAATTTTGTTAAAACTACATGATCTTGTAATTCCAAGTACCACTCGCAGGAATGTACAAGGCTCAAAATCACAAGCTCCCTGATATGTTGTATGGAGGATTTTTCAAATCCAACAACTGCTTGCTGTTTTTCAAACGATGCACACGTGACACATTAAAAGCATAAATGAATTTCTTGAAAATGACTAGTGAATTGATTCTAATAATTCCAAACTCAACTGTCCTAGCGGGTAAATGTATTTGCATTTGTGTTTCCATCTGGTTGCTTCTTGACAGTAGAAAATCGCCACATATTTTGTATTCTGATTTTTTCTTGTGTGAATCTGTATAAAACAGGGTTTTATAAGGTCCACACTTCAGCCTAAAATGTCTTTAAATAGTCACATATAAGTTTTGACTGAATGATTTACGAAAAAATAAACTAACTATAGTGTGCAGCGATCGTGGTAGGTGAAAACAGGACTTTTCTTTTTAGTTACAGAATAATACAGGATCATTGAAACATGCATAAGTCAATCATTCAAGTGTTTAAGTATTTTGCCTAATTTGTCTTCTTTACAAAATGTTTTCTTGCAATGATTCCAGATAATCGAAGACTCTACAAAGAACTGGAGATCTAAGAAGTGCTGCTGCCTCCCTTGTTGGCTGTGCTTCCTCTTAATTCTGACTGTCCCATTGTTCGTCCTGATCTTCTTTCTCATATTCAACTCCCTGGATCCAAACTCTTCCGAAACAGCCAAAAACGGAACCACCAGCAACGTCAATGTCATCGAAGGCCTGCTCCTCGCCTCTTTCGGAGTTCCGCCGTGAGCGCTTTCAGATTTCTCTTCTCGATGGGCAAAAACCTCATATTTTCCCAAGATCACAACATCAGACGGGGCATGGACAACGAGAAGGTCAGCTCCAAACTCGGATTCATGAACGAGGTGCGAAAGGAAATGTGGGTCATGTCCCGTTTCGTGCAGTTCATGGAGGTTTTCGAGAAGCGACGCATTCGGATCGTGCTGCAAATAACCAACTTGGATCGCTGTCCGCCCATGAAAATAGTCGGCGTTTTGGATGCTATAAACATCCTGCTTTCAGACGAAGAAAGCCCGTTTATTTCGATACTGGCTGTCAATCCCGAAGTTCTTGTCGAGAAAGTGAACTTCACGGATTACTGTTTGATCAAGGAGAACCAAGCGCACGCATTGTTGAATCGGATTGTAACGTTGCCGTTTACGATTCCACCTTTGAGTGACCAATCAAGACACGCTTTATTCTACAATCTTGCTTCTAGTGCAAGTTTTGACAATAGAAATGATAAGGTTAAATCTTCGCTTGACATTCCTTTAGTTGAGGTTTCCGTGGACAACCAGGAAAAGCACCCTCTTCTAACTTCAAAACTTGATCTTGACGTGAACGAAGATGAGATTGAGATGATGGTCCAAAGCGTCGCGAGAAACAGGGCTTCAAGGTTGAACAAATACATCTTAGACGACATAATGTCTATGCTAAGGGTGATCAACTCTTTCCGAATGGTTGTGATTATTATGAAAGTGCTACATAAAGAGATAAACTCGACAGAGAATATTGCAGCCTGGGTGGTGATGCAAACCATTGGCCTTGTCGTCTAAGCTGGATAATTCAGTGTGTGGAAGACGCCAAGCAAAGGGCAGAAATCGAATGCGCAAGCGTCAACAAACTAAAAACGCTTTGGGACGTTTTTGAAGAATCCAAAGCAGAACTACACATCATGAAGGAGGAGATCGAGGAGTTTCTAGCGCAAGACGGAGACGCGGAAATGTTCGAAATGATTCTCAAGGAGGATTTTAAGTTCACCATAAAGGATTTGGAGGTCCTGGAGGAGGTGACGGTGAATTTGGACCATTCGATTAAAAAGGAGATGGCGAGGATCAGAGGCGCGTCGACGCTGAGGGATTCGAGGTGGAAGAGGTGTTTGGCCCCGCTCCCGATCACAACGATTATTAACATGAAAACTGAAGATGTGTGCGCAGAGGTAAGAAGAACGTCTTAAAGCTTTTCTAAGCTCCAATCACAAAACCCAATCAGAAGTTCCATCATTCAGATCAAAAAGCACACATAAGGTTTTACAGGTAACTTCAGTGTTCCCAGAATGACATTGAACTTTTCTCCATAGAGACAAGCTACGCAATTGAGAATGTTTGTTTGTTTTTGTCAAGAAAAGCACCAACATACTTATTTTATTTATTTATTATTTATTTATTTATTTATGCAAGATAAAGGCTCAAGTAAAATGCCACATTTGGACATTCCAGTCAAATAATATATGCCTGGAGAAAAGCACGTGGTGAATAACCACAAAGTTCATCTTTGAGAGATGCATCAAAGCAAATCCAATAAGCCACGTTCGTAATGGCACTTCTTAAAAAGCAGCAAGTAATTTAATATTTCAAATTTGTCAATAGTAAGTAAACTATACCCCCCTGTGGTAAACAATTCAGAGGCTCAGAATGCTTTTGGTAAGTTCGCTTACAGTTTTAAGAAAGCAAAAATTGGGTATAGCATCTTTAATACATACTGCTATAGCAGCTGTTCCCAAACCTTTTGGAGCCGCGGCCCCCTATTGGCCAGTAGACTGCCCGAGGCCCCTCAGTAATATTTCACACTCCATTCAAAATTAAGTAGAATGTATGTACTCTCATATTAAGATGCCAAAACAGAAAAGGATTATGCCTGTGACAAGTAAATGAATAAATTAAAAAATTAAAGTTAGTTTCAAACCCAGTTTTCTGTCATGCTTATTGGGTGGACAACCTTTGGAGGCCCCCCTGCAGAGATCCTGAGGCCCCCCAGGGGGCCCCGGACCTCTTTAGGAATCACTGGGCTATAGGATGCATATTATTATAATATAATTATAACTCTTTGGTTCTCCCCACATCTATGTTTGCTTCTTTTGGGTGCTCTAGTTTCCCCTTCCACCAAAAACATGTACAATAGGCTCACCCCTCCTTCAGGCTTTCCTGGTAAAATACAGGGCATATAAATTTCAATGATAGATCACTATTAGTACAACTATTATTTATTTATTGATAATATATTAGTTGCAAACACAGCTCATCTGCTTTTTTTTTATCACGAAGTCATTATACAGCATAAAAAGGAAAAAAATAAATAAACAGGGTATGGAGCTTTCAAATGTTAATTAGAAATATTTGTTTTAAGACTGCTATCTACATTTATTTTTAACTTTTGAATGATGGAATACTTGAAATAAAAACAAAATTTCTTTATCTATTTGATCCTTTTCTTCCTCTGCTG
Source organism: Mugilogobius chulae (assembly GCA_038363315.1). NCBI lineage: Eukaryota > Metazoa > Chordata > Actinopteri > Gobiiformes > Gobiidae > Mugilogobius > Mugilogobius chulae. The sequence continues at coordinate 18,815,102 of CM076412.1, read as the reverse complement.
CTTATTATTCTTTGGTAAAACTTTTAAAAGCACACTTGTCTCCTCCAGCTGCAGCGGATGGACTTCTCCTCCAAGTACATTGACATTGTAAAAGCCAACGACTTGAACGGCCCAGCTCTGGTGTTTGGGGACAGAAAGGACCTGAAAGAACTCCTGGGCATGAACTTCGGAGAGTGGGCCAAGTTCAAGATACACTTTCTGATTTGTAAAGCTAATAAAGCAAATCAGGACAGGAAACTCGAGTCTTCATCATCACAGCGGCCTCAGTATCATCTTCACCAGCATAAACAAGAACAAAAGTGAAACTGCATGTGTCAATCTAGCTAAATTCATACGTAAGCAGTTAAAGTGTGTTAAAGTACCTATGACAAGTTCAACTACACATTTCACTAAATTAACTTAAGATATTATATTTAAGATATTACGAAACATTTTACAAATTTCATCCCAATTTAGTAATTTTGGGGAATTAAAAATGTACTTCCTGTTCATAAATGATGACGTCACACTAGGTAGTTATCTAGCAACCAGTAATAAATTGGGCCAAAGCTAATCTAATGCATCAGGCTCTTTTAAAATACACTCGAATCATTAATTTAGTTAAAATCATGCTTACAAGGGCCCTACAATGTTGTGATAAAATTGAAAACATACTTGTTTCCCATGTGTGATGTCATCAGTTCAACTCTGCGCTATTCCTGTTTTTTTTTTTTTCCAACATATTTTCAAACTTTTCTTTGCAAACCGATTCTTGATTCACGTAAAACTATATACAGTATTAACTTCAGTTATCAATCTACCAAATTAAATTAAAATTAGAAAATTGCAAAAACTTGTCATACGCACTTTAAAACTGCTAAAACCGCACAGATCTAAGTGGATTCCAAGGCTACAAACTGAAATAGTTCACCGGAGAATCTGAAAATCTTGTTTACGGTCTGAGAAAGTCAACAAAGATATAAGTTATTTCTCAGTTTTAATCAAAGCTACATCCTTCACAGCAGTTGAGCTTTTGTTTATCCGTTGTCATGGTGTCTGTCACAGCAGTGTTGCCATAGCTACTGTGTTACGCATTTTAAACTATGGCAGTTAGCATTAGCATTATGACTGACTCTGGTGTACATTTCATTATTATTTTAGCTTTTACATTTATATATTTTTCTTTTTTTTGTCACTTTCTTTTATTAGGTTTCAAGAAGAAGCTTAATGTATGAAAATTGGGTGAAATTTTATGAAACACATGATTTTATTAGCATATTTTTATATTAGCATTGTCTTTTAAACTTTTTGACTTTGACATACTGGGTTGTAGAATAAAATACATAAAGCACACGTGACAGTTTATGAGTTTTCCATACCAGAGATTGAGTTAAAGCTCCATCTACTGGCTGCAAAGGAAATTATTACATACGAGAAATAATCAAACCGATGTTACCTGATATGCTAAGACTGCAGAAATGTTCAAACAAGTCTGGATGATTTGCAAACTTAAAATCAGAGCAGAACATCTCATAGATCTACCTAAAACATCACAAAAAAAAAAAACAAGAAAGGTAAACCTCTTGTAGTCTTTTTCTTTTAGGACAGTGAACCTTTTTTTCTTTAAGCTCATGTTGTGTCTTTTGACATTATCAATCCAATTCAGCACTAATAAATGGTTAGTTTTTTGGCTTTGAATCAGACCTGAGACACAGAAACATTTGGTAACACTTTAATTAACTACATCTTGATTAGCCTTAATACACCTTAATAAAGCATGAATAATGAATTAATTCTTAACGAACAAATGAGAGGTAATGAACAAAATAGGCTATTAAGGCTTAGTAATGACTTAATTACTACAAGCCCAACTCCCAACCCAAAAACCTAATCTTAGCTCCTTTATTGAGCAGTTACTAAGCCTTAAAAAACACTTCCATTCATTAATTGATGATTTGTTCATTGATTGTTAACTCTTTGTTCATGCTTTAATAAGGCTTTAGTAAGGTTAAATAAGGTATAATTAATATAAAGTGATACCGAAACATTTACTTGAAGGACAATGTGTTTTGTTCATCTTTGAGTGACTTGAAAAGCACAATATAATGTTTTATTAAGCCTAAATGTGTGTCTAAATAAACGCATACCAGACTGTTCTGGAAATGTCTAAACAAAAATCAATCAAGCACATTTTGATGTTAATAAAACAAAAGCCATACAGCATTTTTTTTTTTTTTTATTGAGTAAAGCTTTTGATTACATTATTCTTGTTAATTGCATATGTTTTTGCACCACAGACAAAATACGAGAAATGTATTGGTACCGTCATAAAAATGCATACAGACTTATAAACTTGACGCCCAAAGCAACATGCTGACTCATTATTACAGGCTTAACTTCAAAGATTTCCACGTGAAATATTCGGCTCATCTGAATATCTTTGAACTGTGTCCCATGGAGGTGGAATAAAAGTCTAAAAATACAGGCCCCGAGCTACTACAGTACAAGAAGTATCAATATATGTTCACACTTACAAAGACATTAAGTACGACAGACAATATTTTCACATAGACCAGGCGTTATTTAAAAATAACAAAAAGGGAAATGCTTCTTCACCATTAGCAGGTTTTGTATGATTAATAGCTTAATAATGTAAGGCCATTTTAGTTGATACATTGCACAGATGCTTCTCAGTAAGTTACATTTTTGTGGATCGTTCTAACATTAGATCCTTGTATATGATATAAAACCTCATTGAAACAACTAAAGCACTGTTTAACTAAACTTACTAACAAAAGCCATATTAAGTAATATTACTTGGAGTCTTATACTTGTTTAAGTACCGTAACAGAAATAATTAAAAAGCACCAATATGAATCACATTGGGATAGTTCTTGCCTGGAAAATCAGACAATATTCTGGCCAACGTGGGCATGACTGTCAGATGAATTAGCCAATCAGGACGCATGGTCTCCCACATGAAAACAAAGATGGGTGCTTACAAGGAAAAAATAAAACGAGGGACTAAAAAACATTGCAGATTTCTGCAAATCATTAAACAATTTAATTGTGAAGAGAGTAAGTTAGATTTAGTTCAAAATGACAGACGAACAATCAGCTCCTTTGATTCATGTGCGTCACACACAGAAGCCATGTTTGAATGCACGGTTTGTTGTGAAGTTGATCTCATGCCGCTTTCACGACTTGTTGTCTGAACCGTTTAAAGCAGAATTTCCAATCTGAAATTGCTCATCAACACCCACAAAGTGCAACACACACAAGTCGAGTGACCAACTCTACCTTCAGAGAAGGGTGGAGCTGAACTGCCGACTTGATGAAAACGGCAAAAGACAATGAGTGGTGACCAGACCGACTTTTCGCAAACTATTGCTGAAACGTAGGCTCTGAAACCCAGGCAAGTATGGTTCTTGGAGTAAAAATATTTATTATTTTAGTCAAGCGTCAAGAAATATTGACAAGTTGAATATTAGACTTTCTTTTATGTATTTCAATGCATTGTTATTTCTAAACAAGTAAAATCTTCCCTTTAATCATTTATGACTATGCTTTACACTTAGTTTAGCCTGTCATATGCACTTAATTTTTATAATGTACTATAGTGTAATTTATTGAGAAGTATCTGAATGAAAGAGTCAAGGCACAAAGGGACAAACACTAAACAAAAATAAAAACTCATGACGGACAGACTTAAATTTAGGAATGCATAAAAAAGCTAATTCGCATAAATTTAAATGTTTGCTTATTATTTATAACATTGGGTCTTAAGGCAACTCTGCATTAAAATAAAAAGGGACAGACAAACATTTAAAGGCAGCTGCGTTTCTGAATCTTTCCTTGCGTCCTAAAGCCTCAGCCAGTTTTCTTCAGTCTCTTCTTCAGCTCCAGAGGAAACTTCTCGTAACATTTTTTACAAACCGGCTTCATGTCAAACTCAACAAATTTGTTCCTGAAAAGAAGCAAAGACGTCATGTGACCACTGCTTCGGGCAATAAGTCTGCTGGACAGTTTTACGAAGCGTGAAGCTACAATAACATATACACATAGAAATATTAGATTATTATATTGTTAGGAATGTTAGTAGTGAGCTAAAATACAATATTTTCAGTATATTAAAGTGACAGAGGTGGAGGCAGTGCATAAATACAAATACTATACCATTCTTTTCAGTCTTTTCTAGGGCTTGTTGTTCATTGATCATTTTTTGATGGTTTCTAGTCGACAAGACTGAATGAAGATCTAAGTTTTTGGTCTTTCATGCGGAAAACACCTACAAACAACAATTTGACTAAAAAAATAAATCCTGGACGATTGTTTTAGTAAAAAGCTAGTTCAGTTTGTATTTAACAATAATTACATTAAATAGAGGTTAGCATAGCAAACAGCACATTTTATAAACACACGAGGTTTCCCTGGTGAAATACTTCGGATACTCAAAATTGTATTCTAATTGATTCATTCATGTTTCAGTAATTCTGCTTCTTACTGCTAAGGAGCCTAAAAAAAACTTTTGTTTTTACCTACCACCCACCCCATGTTCGTGTATGAAGAACATTTATTCATGAACCTATACCATTCAAGAAAGTTGTGCAGCCATTTTTAAATTTTAAAACCAAGTAATGCCAAAACAAGTGGTGATGCAGGAATTCAGTGTTTTAAATACATGTACGTACAAGTAATCTCCCCATCACTTTAATAACATGACACAAGACTTGCACAATTTCAACACAAACAACAAACTCAGAATAAGTTCAAAGTAAACCAGTAAAGGGCACTTCAGAGCAGAGAGTATGACTGCATGAGAAAGAAAACGTGCTTTTTTACTCTTTACAAACAAAAAAGGTTGAAAATAAGAAACACAGTTTTGGCAAATCAATGATGCTTTAGGTGACACTGCCCCCTACTGATATATATTTAAAATGGTAGCCAGATGAAACTTGCCCAAAGGTAAGGTTCAAATTGTAGTGTTTCATGATCACAGTGCAATTATGGGTAAACACGGTGCACTAAAATGTGTTCAAATTTGGACACAAATTGCTAAACACTCAGTTTATGTTGGCACCACTTTCCTAAACTCTCAAATCAAATATAATAAAACACTCAAGCCTCTTTTTTGCACACACTTCTGTCTGTCCAGCTAAAGATATACATTCTAATCTAGGCTCATTGACTAAAAACACAGGAGACACAACAAGACACCAAAGTTATAAAACAAAGTACTTTTATAGTCAGATAAGGAGCCTGCACAACATGCAAAGGAAACATGTTTGAACCAAAGTCCACATCTGAAACAGATCTGACACAAAAACTGACTTAAGAAACATAAGATGTGTGAGGTTTTATACTGATATGTGTTCAACTCACATTTGAAAGTGTTGTATTGGCTGTGTTGTTTCTGCATGATTGGCTGAAAAGTTTATAAAGGCAATGTTTGTCTTTTGAACTGCTTTTGAAGCGCTGAAATGCTAGAGATGTACACAATGTTTCTAAAATGTGCCAAAATGATGAAACAAAAGATGTGCATTTGCTTTATAAGTTTACAGAAAGTTTCCTTCTGAATGTATTCAGTTTTTGTTCATAATGTCGTCAATCAAGCTTTATGGGTTCGAACCTTGGCAAACAAATGGAAGATTTTTTCATATTCTGACTTTCCTGACACCACTCCATACACTTTTCCTTTTTCACACACCAGGGGGCCGCCGGAGTCTCCCTACAGGACAGCAGGCAATGGTTAGACTTCAACTTATGATGAATTGATTTATAATTTGACATTACTTACACTGCCAACTCCGTCTGTGCCCTCACAGCAGTAGAAGAAATCATTTGATCTTCGCTTGACACGGTCCCAGAGTGACGTCCACCTCCATGAGGACATGACTCATGGAGGTGGACTTTTCAGTGCTGCCCCAGCCTGCAACATTGCACTTTTCTGGCTCTGGTCCCCGGGCTCCGCCACAGAAATAGTCGACACATGTGACGAAAGCTTCGCTTTTGATTTTAGCTTCAATTTAGGAAAAGAAATCATTTTTATATTTAAATATATTTTTATATCTCATGATACATTCATTGAAACAGAGAAAAACTGACTTTGAGTAGTGAAATGTCATTATTGAGAGTTTCATCTTTATAATCTGTTATAGGAAATGCCTCCTGTACTTCAATCTTCTGTACATTGCTGGTGTCCTTGATGTGATGCAACCCTAACTTCACAGTGTATGAGCTGCAGAGAGAAAAGGTCATTCTTTTAAAGACAATTTTAACTTAAACAAGTGTTTGTGTGACTAACAAAGCTGGACCTTGCATTACATGGCTGCGGTCATCACAAAGTCCTCCCTCAGAAGAAAGCCACCGCAATATTTGGTTTTACCAGACAGCATTTTCCTCTCCACCAGGACCATGTAAGGCTTATTGTGGGCTACTTTGCCTCCAAAGATCTTTCCTGTGTGGACTGCATCTGCACACACAACTTTGAATTAGGAATAAAACAACAAGATAATTATTTATATACAGTACATATATGTTCATAATCAGATGTGAATTTGATCTGCAAATGCATGGACGTCTGTCTTGCGGTCACATCTTCAGCCTGTCTGTGGGAGTGGATCTTTCCTTCGCTTCTCCTCCAGGTGATTTGATACTTTTATTAATGAATTATATTTTTGTAACTTGCTGAAAAGTATAAAGAGTATAAAGACAGCGCTCTGGGACAATTGTTCATTTGTTGGTGTGAATGTTAAATCCTCTGCTTCTGCACTATCGATCAGTGACTGGTTTGACTATATAATATGACTATATGACTGACTATAAAGGTGCACTGTGGAACATTTTTGAGAGTCTGCCCCTTGTCTGTCTCTATGATGATGTTATTGCTTTGCCTAGACTAGACGATTTCCTACACAGCAATAAACATCTATCAAGATTTCATGTCACTGTGGTGTTTTCTCATGGCTCAAAAAAACCTTGATTGAAAAAAATGGTTCATCAGTTCTGACTTTTAATTTAGTCATGGAGTGCCACAGTCTTGTCTCCATGGAGATAAGTCTGAAGCCAGTCTAAGGCAAAGCAATTCATTCACAGAAAATGATGATTGCAGGCTGTCCACCAAATATCTTACATAGTGCATCTTCAAATGAAAGAAAACATATTGCTTAAGTTAAGTCTAGTCCAGTTCTAGTTTCATCTTACCTTGTGCAGTCAAAGCGATGAGCAGAAGCAGGGTTCGTGCTGCTGGCTGCATGTTGGTGAGTGAGCTCTGAGATGCAAAGAGTTCTGTCACAGATTGGTTCATAACTGAGATTAAATGCCCAGTTGTGTTGATCGTTACTGTGATTAGCAGAATTAGCAGAAGAGATGCTATCTTAGGTACAGGAACAGACTTCAAAGTGCACACATCTCCGCCTCACACAAGCATGCACAACTCCTTGTAATATTAATGTTCATCTAAACATGCTTTTTATTATCCTGTAGTTGTTTATTATCTGTTTGATAACCACATGTTATGTACGTGATTGTGTCAAACATACTGTATATATTTGAAGTTCTTTTCACATGTGAAAGTGTTCTTTTCCGCTCTCTGATTAGATAAGCACAACAACTTTCCAACCGCACAGAAGCTCATGTATCATCATTTCTCATCTTTGGTAAAGCTTTTATTCAGTTTGCTGGGTATTTATGTTAATAATACTTTCACACCTACAGTTTATACAAGGTTAACAAAAGGTCATCATGACTCTGGTGTCTTTATAGAAAAATAATAGAATAGAATCATGACTCATTATTGCATATATTGGTACATTTTAACACATTTAGTCACAACATTTTGACTGCACAGAATGCTTTGGTTTAGAGAAAAGTTTCAGGTGCACATTTATAAATTGTGAATAGAAATCTGGGTTCAAAAATGTGACACTGTCAACAATCTACACCCGCAAACACAAGTGCAGCTAAAAATATAATTATCAGAGCACCAAGAGTACAAACAATGTAAAAGTGGTTGTCAAAGAGTGACTCAAGTTACAATATTAAGAAAAGGCCTAAATCATCCTTCTAAAAAAAAAAAAAAAAATGGGATGAATCGTTAAAAGTAACTGTTGCCATGGAAATATGCCACTTTTGCACAGTGCTAAACTTTGATAAGAATGCAGTGTAAAAAAAAACATGAAAGCATTAATTAATTAACAAAAGCGCCATGTAGAGCACATTAAACTAGTGGGTCACTACTGATATGTATCTATCATTATATAGAGTCAACTACACTGTAACTAAACTAAATTCTGCTGTTGTGTGTTGTCGCTATCCTGAACTCAACATCAGTGTTTGTTTGAGTGAGAACATTATTCACCTAAAGAGTAGGTTTCCCTGCTTCTCTATTACTCAGTTTGTAAAGAAAAACTATTTAACCCCTCCTATAGGAAGTGTATTAAAAGTGTGTTATCAGGATGATCTTTGTCAGTGTGCAACTCAAACTTGGATTTTGTCTTTAGTTTACAATATGTTATAAGTAACTGCTGTGGAATTACCTTTTACATTTACAATCATCTACTCTTGTTTAAAACTATACATTTGTCAGCTATTTCACTTTTTTCAAGACGTTTCGGATGTTTTTCAAGAGATTTGAGCTTGATCTTAACCCAGAAAACAAAACAACTAGAATACAAATTAAATCCAGATTTTAAGATATTTAACCAATCCAAGATTGTCTCTAATACACAACAGCACAGCAACTCTGTAGTGTTTTAAACAGAAAAAAAAAGTTTTATGGAGATTAAAAAACTAACCTGTTTTAAAAATGTAGGAGTAGAAAATAGATAGTTATAAATAGAAAAAAAGTAAAAACTCACAATTTTGTAATACTGGAACAAAGCACAGTATGCTTATAGAAAACCCCACTAACACAGACTTGATAAAAATACTTATTATTGACACTTACAGTTAAACCAAGGACTTGCAGATTTCTTGCCTACAGGATTTTCCACTACAGCCCCACAAGGTCAGCATTGCCTTTCGTTAAAAAGGTGTAATGAAGAAGAACATTTCGGCTTCCATGTTTAAGGTATAATAGTTTCTTATGCCAAGTCTCTCTTGTGTAGTAAGCAGAAGGTAAAAGGCATTTACATACAGAGTGACCCACTATCAGTACGTTTATTCATTTTCACAAAGCCCTTGCATGTGACAGGCTGATAATGTGCAAGACTTGGAGCTATTGTCACCTTTGAGCGTTGTGTGTAACCTTTTAAAATGTGTTTATCACACTGCTGGAAAATCTTAACAGTTTGTCATGCTCAATTTTTAACACCATAGGAATAAACAAAATACTGAACAGAAGAATGAGTTATGTCAGAGCTCTCAAATAAAACATGCCCGAAGTAAATGCACTTGTGATATTTATTGTACATTGTTGTTACACAGTTATTTTCAAGTCAAAACCATAAATCTCCTTTGTCTCACTGCAAAGGTCAGTGCCATTAACAAACTCTATCAGCGCTGAAAAGAACTGTGTGCTGATGACAAACACCTGCTGTCAAACCAATCACACTACTGCTCTCCACTCACAGCCCCACTTTCACCTTCTCTTCATGCTTTTCCAGATGAAAGTTTTGTTTGAAAGTGTTTGTGGGAGGAGCTTAAAATGTTAGCTTCACGTTAAACTGGTCAGTGCCAGAGAAGATCTTTCTCGCACCTTTAGTCCTCCAGCACTAAAGATGAAGGTTGGTAAGACTAATTTAAAAACTGAAGGCGGAGTCTGGATGACTAAAGGAGAGAGTGAGGGGCGGAGTCTGGAGGACTAAAGGAGAGAGTGAGGGGCGGAGTCTGGAGGACTAAAGGAGATAGTGAGAGGCGGAGTCTGGAGGACTAAAAGAGAGAGTGAGGGCGGAGTCTGGAGGACTAAAGGAGATAGTGAGAGGCGGAGTCTGGAGGACTAAAAGAGAGAGTGAGGGCGGAGTCTGGAGGACTAAAGGAGATTGAGGGGCAGAGTCTGGAGGCTAAAGGAGAGAGTGAGGGGCGGAGTCTGGAGGACTAATGGAGAGAGTGAGCGGTGGAGTCTGGAGGACTAAAGGAGAGAGTAAGGGGTGGAGTCTGGAGGACTAAAGAAGAGAGTGAGGGGTGGAGTCTGGAGGACTAAAGGAGAGAGTGAGGGGTGGAATCTGGAGGACTAAAGGAGAGAGTGACTAAAGGAGAGAGTGAGGGACGACAAGTGATACCACCTCACAGCACGAAGTCTGAAAATTGGTTAGACTCCTAGTCTGCAGGCTGATTGTGTCCAGTGTCTCTTTGAAAAAACATGAATAACAAACTCACCTGAAACACCTGCTAGTTAAGTAAAGGCTAAAAACAATTATTGTGGCCACTAGAGAAACAGTTAGCACTCAAATAACCAAACTTGAAAAAGACACAACAATCTGTCTATCAAACCGGTTATTATTTTTATTTACTTGCACTATATCTAACATAAATCTATTGCCCCGCTCTCAGGAGCCTAGTCTGCCTCTCTGCTCCAAAGGAAACATTATATCGATGTTATCACCTCATAAAGTTGGATTTACATACAAGTGTGCTTTGTGGAAATGAAATCCAGCTTTGAACTATCCTTGTACCAAATATTCAAACGACATCCATCAGACATGTAATGTCTGCTTTGTAGGATTATTATCAACATATTAGTTTTACAAATTAAAACAGCCCAGATGGTGGAGGACATAAATGTGAGTGTTGTACTGCCCAGAGTTATGCAGGGAACTGACCACACGCTCTGTTAGATCACTTCCTCTGTCTAGACTCAAGTATGAACTTTCAACTTTATTGTAATTGTTTTCAGTGTTTCACCATCACTTTTTTATGTGTTGAAAAATAGAGAAAAACTGCATTTGGGCCAATCTTTAGCTGCTGGACTCAAACGCTGTAATGACAATCACAGGAGAGCATTGATACAAAAGTAAAAGTACTGTATTTACGTAGGCCTATAATCTGTACTCGCTTCAGTTATTCAGTGGAGACTTTTTATTTTTATTTCACTACATTTTTTTACTCCACTTTTTTATGGACTGGAAGTTTCATTTTATCGCTACTAAAGGTTTTGATTCTAGTCTTGGCTTTGAGTAAAAAAAAAAAAAAACATACCGTATGCTTTAGAACATGGGAAGCAGTTGGCTGACTGAAAATCAGAAAAAATCTTCATCAACATCACCATATTTCTCTTTATTTTAATTATCAAAATCTGCACAAACAAATGTTGCCTTTAATTCTAAAAGTTAAAATTGAACATGTCTATTTTTACTTGTGGTGGTGGGGTATCTTAGTCTGATGTATCAGCTGGTTTCATTTCACTTCATTTAAACCATCTGAGTCGATCAGTTCACAGTAGGTGGGGACTTTTTTGATTAACCAATTACTATTCATAAAGCATTTTAGTTCTTATAGACAGATAAAAGCAGTGCTCTGATTGGCTGAGCTTCCGTGGCCCACTTTAGTTTCACTTTACTGTCTCTATACAAAGATGTTCTTAAACCATCACTGGAGCCACAAATTACTGCATGTGGGTATTAATGATGTGCCAAAGAATTAGAAAGAGATAGAAAGTAGTTGGACAAATTTTTAAATTTGCAACATAAAAGTCAGGTACCCCAGCTTTAAAGATGCAAGAAATTGTTTCCATGCAGATTTTGCCACTTAAAATAATAATACATGTTTTACTGTAAGTTTTTAAGCATTCTGGAATAAACTTGCATGTTTAATGGCATCCAAAGCCTTACAAGTAGACAACAACATCTTCAAGGAGACAAGCAGAATTGCACCTCTAACAGTTCTGCTCATGTTCTCTACTTTTATGATTACATTTATTTAAAGGCCTAACATTTATTTTATTATTTTTAATTTTGGCCAAGATAACAACAACAACAAAAAATTGTGTAAAGTATTCCTGGGGGACCTTGGGCAATCTTTGGGCCAATAGTCAAGGCTCTGAAAAGTTTGGGAGCAGCTGATGTAGAGGGTTTTCCACTTTCAGAAAGTTACACGATGTCACTTAGCAAACAAAACGTAACACATTTCAGTAGCTCATTAACTGGGTATATGAGACTTTAGAGTGTGATTCCTGCATTATATGTTGTCTTGAATTCCCATACTGGCAATTTTAGAGAGAAAAAAAATACAAAAATGTGACATCTATTTATTCTATTTCATTTTATCTAGCAGCTGTTGTGGAAGGAAAAAAGATTTTCTGCTTTGCACGAATGAAGACGAAAAGTCGCTGGAGCACACCTGTGATTTCAATAAACCTTGTGTTCATCCAAATCCTCCTTTCAGCTGTTTATCTACAATTAAAGCTTGATTTGTTCACTTTGGCGCTGAAGACAATGAAAGCAGACACACAAACAGACTGTGGAAATAATCAGAGCCTATATTTAACCACATACACATTTCACACATGATCTGAGTCTCTGTGTTAAGAGTTGAGTTTCAGAGCCCTTGAAGTGTGGCAAACTGACTTTTCAGATTGCATTTTCTGTGGTGAATCAAGACATTGCAGCAGTTTGGGTCAAGTCTTTAATGTTAGGTTAGAGAAAAGAAAACTTAGATTGATCGGAGTCCTTTATTTCTGCATAATGAATGAGTAGTCTCTCAACAGTTGAATTACATTTTTATCGCCATAGGAACAGGTAAACAAAAGCTCAGCTGCTTTGAAAACAAAAATAACTATTATCATGTTGAGTATCAAACAGGTTGTCTATAAGCAGCTTTCTGTCAGTTTATGGTGAGAAAGAATCACTATGTTTTATGTCCTATGTGGTGTTCTTTGACAAAACATCCTACCTTTAGTAGTGATCACTGAATTTCTACAATAGCAGAGATATATTTGGATGTTGTTCTATCTCTAAAGCATGACCGACAAAAAGCATTTTTCACTGCAGAAAAATGATTCAGAACATGTTAATTGTGAGATAAGAACTTATTGTCTCCAGAGAAATGTGCTTTGAACCTCAAGGCACAATGAAATACAGTATATACAACAAACAGCAAATCCTCTGACCAAGAGCTGCACAATGTGAACATAAACTGGAACATCTTGTGTCAAGTTTAAGTAAATTGTAAAGTGTAGTGACTGAGCATTGTTTATGTTTATCTTGAGAGAAATTTAATATTGTGGGACTTTCGGCACTGGGTTGATTGAGGTGGTAGTTCTTTTTTCAAAGAAACTAAATTTCAATGAGACTAACTGCCTTGGTTAAATAAAGGCATGTATATATTAGTTTTTTTGTGTGTGTTTTTTTTCTGTGTAATATCTGCATGAGAAATGAGCTTAAAGAGCAGAGCATAGACCAGGGGTGGGCTTTTTTTTTTTTCTCGTGGACCATATTCAAATCAGAACAAGTGTAACAAATTTTCATTATTACGGCACATTTTTGTAAATCATTGGGTTTTTAATCTACAATTTTGACAATTTAATGTGATAATATCAGGACAACAAGCAATGACATATGCTCCATAGTCAAGTCAATTGAATAAAAGAAATGTACAGAGTAACACTTATTCTCTAAAATGTGTCGGGGCCACATTGAAACCCTCCGAGGGCCGCATGTGGCTGCAGTTTACCCTGGCATAGACAAAAGTTTGAGTAACTCAATGATACCTAGTGCTTCCACTCTTTTTCATGTTACTCCACCAATTAGGTCAGGAATTTCAGTGTTTGTTGCTGCTTGATTTGAACTTGAGAAATGATCGACCAACCAGTGAACAGTGAGGTCAAATTCAAGCATCTGTTTGAAGTTCCGCAAGTTTGCCGTTAAAGTAGCAGCTGCTGAAAATTTAGATTCAAATATCACCTTTTTATGATGGGATAGTGCTGCTCTAGCCTGATGTATCAGTTGGTTTCATTTCACTCCGTGGAAACGTCAACAACTTCCCGCGCTACAACTGATGTGTAGGTCGCACTAACGTCCGGTAACAAACAAACAAAAGGTCCCGCCTACCACAGAACAAACAAGCTCCAATGCTGAGACGTCGGACGGTTTCCACAGAGTCAAATGAAACCGGCTGATACATTAGGCTAACAACATGTACGATAAAAGTTTCTCATCAGCCTTTGTGTTGTTGTAGTGCATTCAGAAACAACCACTTCATGTGCTTCACCCTTTCCTAAACACCATCTCTCTTGTCTTATGTCTGAACTTCTGCTCATGCACCAGCACAGTCACAGATCCAAGAACAACATTCAGTCATATAAAAACAACAGCTCCATCCAGACAGTTAATAAGTAAATGTAATTGTCGAAGAGGTTCAAATAAAACGGGCCAAAACAAAAAGGACCATTTGACTGAGGTCACAGAGAGAGGCATAAATTATGTCAGCTGGACCAGTGTTTTTGTGTTCACTTCTGATCATTTCAACTCGAAAAACATATGCTGTCTGTCGGCTATGGACATGGAAATCATATTCAGATGTATCAGATTCAAACCCATATAATAAAAGGATGGGAAAATTTCACTTTTCACTTGTTTTTATTGAGTAGAAAATCTATTTGAGTCATGCACAAGACTTCAAAAGAAATGCATCGATTATATACTGCCGAGCCATTTATGGTCAGACAATACCAACTTCAACATCTTTCGGCATCTGCTTTAGAAATTTAGCAGATCTTAATGTTGCGCCATGGTGGTGTCTTTGCTCTGCCTACAATGTTCCATATTATAGCTTATAATATCTACAATTGATGTAACTATTGGGTGTATTTACAGCTCAGAAATACTTTAAATCATGCTTTATTACAGTTTTCTCAACTAAAACAAATCTGGAGTCCCGTTTGTGAGATGCTGTTTTATCCCCTCTGAGCCTCAGAAAACAAGGTTCTGAATTATCTTGCTTAGTGATGTCATAGGTCAATTTCTGAGATCTTGTGCTCTGTTTTAGGTCCATCCAGACTCACTTTTAGCTTCATTGCAGCATTAGCAAATCAGGCAAGATTGGCTTGATAATTTGGTAATTTTCTCTTGCTACCTTCTATCTGATACATGAGAAGCCAAAGTAAAAATACTCAAGAAAATGTTGAAAAGAAAAAGAACTTAAAGGGACTATGTACCTTTTTTTTTTTACAATAAAATAACTTAAAATCATTTTTTTTCTTGGCACAGATATCTTGTGGATGTATCTATTCAGGTTTAAATGAGTCAGCAATGTCCGGACTACAACTCATAATGTCTAGTATTAAGGTCTGAGCTCATTTGTTGTTGTTAGCATTGTAGCTGTTAGCATGCCTGCATGTGTCGCTCATAGCAGCTGCGAAAAAAAGCTTAAAACACTTCGTAGTGAACAATAAGGAGGCTAAGATTGATTTAAAAAGTGAGAAAAACGTGTGACTGAAGAAAGTTTGAAAAGAATTATTTCTGTTTGTTTGTTTTTAAGGTTAAGGTTAAGGTACACTTTATTGTCCCCGTAGGGAAACTTGTCTTCTGCATTTGAATAAGGAAGCAAACATCAGATATAGCACCTTTAACATACAACACCACATCAACTCTAGAAAGAAAACTACGTTTGAAACCTATAACTTTTTTTGCTCAGTTCAAACCAGGTTATCGAAGTCAAGCTATATTTCAGACCCTTTCAGCTACTGCCAAATGTTCTTGTCAAACAATAGTTAATGAAAACAAAACCTAGTAGAAAGTGATGTGTATGTTTTCTCAGTGCTTCTCTGTGGTCGGCCATTTTGGAGCTGAGATGCAGTTAAAGTGACGAGTAAACTGATATGTAAACGTCCCGGGACAGCAGGGTGTAGGTGATGGAGAAGCCAGATGTGAGCTAACGTAGTCTGACAAAGGTATATTTTGGGAAGATGTATGAGTGATTCAGGTAAGAAGTCCGATCTGTAGAAAGGAGCCATTGTTTTGTTCTTAATGTGGCCTCCAATGGAACACACAGACAGATCTCTCGTTTACAGGGCATATAAGTGAAATGTAATACCTTTTTTAACTTTTAATACTTAGCAAACAGAAATATGATCGCAACCAAATCACGCAATTAGAAAAGTAATTTTTGTGTGACAATTAATTAAAAGCAATAGTTTACCTACATTCAAAGTCTACAGGCAGGAGTCAAGAGCTGCATCATTTGGGAGATATACCATTTTTTTCTGACCATTATTGTGATTGAGATTTGATTATTTTTTATTACCTGAATCTGGCATAGAATTCACATTTTATTATGTTTAGCAGAACTGACAAATTGAAATATGTAAATGACGTGACAAAGTCATAAAATAATAGCATGGAAAACATTTGTATAACATTTGCACAGGTATACATATACAATATACACAATACTTTTAAATGTGTTGTTTGTGAAGGAATATTTTAAAAATGACAATGCGATTTGATAACTGCATCCAATGAAACGGACCTTTGAAAATTCAGCAGCTCAACAGGAGTTCCAGTTTCAACTGACTGTGGAAATACGCCATGTTTGCTGCTTTTTTATAGTTTTCCTCCAAATTAATACAGCAAATCTGTGATTAAGACTTTTTAATACTTTTAATGGCTTTAAGTATTAAGGCAAAGATATCTTCTATTATTCTATATGCATGTATGATGTCAAGTTGTCAGCTCTATAGCCATGTTTCCATTAGCCTGCGTCCCCCAGACCGGTTAAATTTGAGGTCTTTGGCCGCTTATGTGAACGATGGTGAGCATTTCTACTGCAGGTCAGGCTCCCGAGGGTCTGAAGTCACTCACACATCACACGTGTGCTTAAAAAATAAAAATGTACCTGAATTTCATAGCGTCAATCTGAGCGATTTACAACAAAACGTTTATCGGCACACTGCTGCATATTAAACCTATTTTATTCAAGGTTAGAATGTGTTGGACATATTATGCACAGGATTTTGCCTCAACAAACAGGAAACAACTGATACTAATGCACTAGCTTAGCTTTGATAAGTCTATTGGAGAAATAAATAAAGTTGTCATCACTGGAAGTACAGCGGTTTGTCACAGGATCAAGTCAGCATTTGGTGAGGAATATTTTTTTATGCTTTGATATGTTCTTTTCCACCTGATTTTTGCCTGAGCCTGTGTTTTCTCTCGGCCAATCTCCGAGCCTAGAGGAGGGACCACAGTTAGGTCTGCTACAAGGTCCAGGGTGAAAGCATGGCCCAAACCAGCTCACTACGGACCCAGTTTATTATTGTGCACTTTGGGCATCCCCTGTTGTTGTAAATGTGCCATACAAATAAAGTTGACATTGACATTGACATTGACAGTGAGCGGTGCAGTGAAAACAGCATAGGACCGTACTGTATACCGCCCCAACCCGTACCTATAGAAACAGGGCTTAAGTCATCCATCATTTGTCATCCTACAGTGTCACTGGGCCCTTTTTCCTCTCACCTGGTTAATACAAGACTGATATACTGTATGTCTCTGAAATGAGTTCTACACATTATCAATCTGGACAGACTGCTGATGAAAGCCATCAGGAAAAACTGATTGAATCTGATTGATCGAAGTGGAGGCAGCAAAGAAATAAAATTTTTAGTTCTAACTAGTGAGAGAAAAGCAATTCTTGCTCAAGTCGCAAAAGTCGCCTTTGTGAGTATGTCTTTAAAACTCTTATTCTTACTTATGTAACTCAGGACTGTGATTGGTTTGTTTGGGATCTATTCAGAAGGGTTCTTGTTCTGTTTGTGAGAGTTCATCAGGTAGAGACAGGTTACATCACCAGGAACATGTCTCCAGATTGTTTTGTTAGGTTTGGTCAGGAGTTGTGTAGCTGCACTGTGTCGTCACAGTTTCACACAATTTTACAGAAATGAGCACATCCACTCTTTTTAACCATTGGACTTCTCAGTTGCCCAATCTTCGCGTGTTCCTGTTGATGAGCAAACTAAAACTTCCCCCGGTTGACCTCAGGTATGTCCCACCCTACTCTTGCTCTCACTTTTCCTGACACCTGCTTCCAACGGTGTCTGTCTGAATAGATGTGATTCATTCAGCTTTGACATGTTTTATTCTTCTAGAAAAACAAGATGCTGTTTGTGGCTGTCCATGTTCTCTGGTTCAATCAGTCAATCTGAACAGAAACCACAGTGACGTTGGAGATGTTAACTATACAAGGAACCACATTTGTCTTTATCTTATTTTTAACAGACATGATCGTTATTCAGTTTATTAAATCAAAAAAAAATATTTCGAATATAAAATGATATTTTCATAGGTTTAGGTATTAATAGTTTTGTTTTTGGGGGCACAAATAGGAAATCACAATTTGTTAACTCAGTTGTAACTCTTTTCTTTTAGCTTTTCTTTATTAGCATTATCCATGGATTTTAGAATATTCTTGTTCAACTTTAAACATAAACAAAGAGCAAGAATCGTGGAAAATTGTAAATGTAGTTTTTCTTTGAACTGGCTCAAGTCAATGCTTCAATGTTTTAAATGTAAATGTTTTATGATTCATGCATTCATTTAGCCCCCGGGCTTTTTACCTGACTAAAGAAATGAATAAATGCATGAGTCTTGAATAGTACCCATCAGTCCTCATCTTGTGTCTCTCTTTCTAGCTTCCCATTTCCCTCTCCATATCATTTTTACATTACAAGCAGATACTTTAAGTGCATACTTTTGTTGTGATATGAAAACATGAAGAAAGACGTATTTGGAAGCTTTTCACAGCATTTTGGAAAAGAGTTTATTTTGTTTAGCATCTTGTGTCCTCTCTGATGCATGACTGACACCAAGGTCACTGAAAGGTGGGATTTCACACCGCTCATGTGTTTTTATTCATTCCATTTGACCTTCAAAATTCCTGGTTTTGCACAAACAAGACAAACTGAATATGCAAAGCACTGCACAGTGGCTCCAACTGGGCTCAGATTTGAGCGTCCCCTGGAGCCGACTTTTAAAAGAGAATCCTTGAACAACGGTATTCTCATGGATAAAGCACAGAGGTATTCTGGGTATTCTGGCAGCAGACGGCAGATCGAGCAGATCTGGATGGTGAAATGGCTGAAGTCCAAGAGGATGAGTCCGAGAACAATGGAGCGGAGACTTAGACCGTCTGTGTTTGTCATCACAGCAGCGTTTAAATGGACAAAACATATGACTTATATCTGATGAAGGGCAACAGCTGGGAAGGAGCAAGCACATATGCTTACATAAGAAGAACTAAAAAAAAAAAAGTCAGTATGGTCAATATAGAGCAAAAAAAAAAGTGATAAATTGTAAACATTGTGTGCTCTTTGTCATGGACCTACACTGGATTCAGTGGATTATTTGAGCCACTTTAACTCGATAAGATTAACTGTAGAATACTTCACTTTTGTAAGGCGTGGCCTAAATACATAATAACACATAAATAAATGTTTATCTATGAAGTATCTGATATCATTTGAACACAGTTTGAAAAAAGAAAAGTTGTTTTACTATATAATATCACTTAAGCAATTATAAGATTTAAACACCAATAAAACAAGAGACTTTAAAATATTTTTTGTAAAGTAAACAGATTAATGTTAGGAATGTTAGGAATACCTGCTATAGAGCTGTTTGTCTGTCAGACCTACTGCTTTGTGACCTGTGCAGACCCCAGTTACAATGGGTTGGATCTGTCCATGAACTGTTTCAGAAAGACATGCATGAATGAACAAGGAAATATGGATGATCAGCTCCAAACCATGTGTAAAAAGACCATTTACCTCACATAGCAAGACACATTTTCAAATAGTGACGTGTTGAATGGTTTCGCATCTCGCAGCAATTTGAAAACATATAGGTAGGCAGCCTGAGATCGCACTGGTCTCACTGTAGGTGTCCCTCCCTTTACTGTGATTGAATAATGTTGTATCAAACAGCACACAGCAGAGGACAATGGGACCTGCAGGTCACAAATGTTTTCTTTAAAGCTGTGTGAAATGAGCCTTCAAATGTACTGGGAAAATGTCATCAGGGCAGCTCCTTTTCAATTAAAGTAAACATTAGATAGTGTTATTTCCAGTCATGACCATACAAAAGGCATGTCATTATTTTATTCCTATTTATTAATAAAGCACAAAAAAGTTGACCAAAGTGCTGTAAACAGGTAATAAATGGCAGTAATACAGTGAGAAAATAAAATGATTAAAATATGGTTTCTTCTTCTAATCTCCAAAAGTTAGCAATAATGTGTTCATTTTCCAGAGGGCCAGATTTACCATGGACCATGACTTTGGAACCTAGTTGTTGCAAAATACAAAATACACAAACTATTGCTGCAGTGTATCTTATTGCTTTCCAAATCAGTAAGAAGTAACATATCCAAAACTGAACATGCAGTATCTCAACATTAAACCAGATCTAACCAAAACTAACCAAGTTTCAGAGCAGAATTAAAATTAAATCACGACTGAACACTATAAAAAGTGTTCTGTCCAATCCTAATTGGATGAGTGGACAAATGCTTAATAAATTATACTTACTGTATCTTTGTTTTGCTTAACAAGAGCAAAGTGGATTTTTTTTGCTAACAAAAAGAATATGAAAAATGTTTTCTCACTGGAAATTTGTCAAAAAATGCAACTAGATTGGATTGAAAAAAGAATTTGCCAATTGAACTATTTTCTGGTTAAAATCTAATAAAATCAAGTGAACTATTGCCCAGTTTCAACACGTGTTGACATATTGAGAAATCTATTTCCAGAAAAATAACCAAGAACTAAATCTACAAACAAGAAAAATATAATTTTGTTAGATTAGAAATGTGAATTGAGGGCTGAATTAGATTTTTGGCACCCGGGCCTGAAGTTGAATAGGCCTGCCCTATATAATCAGTCTGTAAAATCAGTTTCAATGTGGGTAAAATTGAGTCCAGTTTGTGTCTGATATTGTCGCATTTTGTTCCCTAAAATAAGTAAATGTGGTCATTTAGGTAGAATTTGGCTAGAGCAGCTGTTAGCATACAGACACACACGTCTACTGCTGGTTTCTCATGAATACATACGACTAGAATGAGATGCTTCTTATAATTCAATCCAACTATAGGCTATTTCTAATGTGCTTTAAAACCAACATCAGAGCACAGTATAAACACCCAATTTAAAATACACAAACATATACAAAAATACAACTACAAAAGAAATAAAAAAAAAACAAAAAACAAAACAATAAAGATTGAGATACAGGGGCAATGCCTTCCACAGTTTTCTACCCAAAATATCACTAACTGCTTAACAACTACATCAACAAATGTGGACTTAAGGAGATATATTGTGTCAAATATACATTGGAAGACATGGGCATGAATGAAGTGATCTAATAGTCAACAATGTAAATATATCTAATAATGCTAACTGTAGTTGCAGGCTAAATGCTAACATGATGCTAGCACCGCCTGGCGTGTTTTAACGTCTTACTTTAACTTTCTGTTTACTTCAGTTGTAAAGGAAGATGGCAGCAGGCCAACAGTATGAGTACTACAAAGTTGGAATCTTCCGACAGCGAGATCTTTTTTTGAGTTGGAGTTATACATTGACACAATCTACAAGATGACACAGCCGAACAACAAACATGGAAGACAGAAACTCATTGACATACTGTATGTTTACCGAAAAGCGCCAAATAAAAGCAACAATGGAATCAATACAACAACGACTCACACAACTGAACGTACTAAGAAACTCAATGAAGATGTCACAGACTTAAAAAGTTCATTGGACTTCCACATCGCGCTAGTGGCTTCTCCCACCAGAAAGTGGTAAGCTCCAACAAATGATAAAAATTATCTATGTTATCAATGTTTTTTATTACAATAAACATATTGCATTGTGCACTTGAGTAAGATGCAGGACATAATATTTGAGTAAAATCTAATTTGATACATTGCCTACATGGGTTTATATTTGGCAGTCACAAAAGTGCTCATCATGCACACAAGTGTACTTCAGTGCATTTTCTGTCTGTTACAAAAGTGTACAGTATGCATTTAGAGGACTAATACCATGCACTCTTAAGTTTACTTTATGTACAAACTATTGTTTTCCTTGCACTATCTTGACTTGTTTTTATATTTTTTGCAGGTCTGCAGCCATATTTACTGTTTATTACCTGAGGGGAGATTATAGTGTACACTAAGGTTACCAATATGCGTTTACAGAACAAACAAGAATTAGTTAATATAAATGTTTTTTGCAACCTTCTGCACCCACAATATGCACGTGTATGTTATTGTGAACAGATCTATCTCAGAGATAGCAAGATCTATCTTTTCCTACATTGCAAAGCTGTCTGTTTCTTCAGAATTCACAATAAACGATATATGGCTGTTTTAAGCAGAAGATTGTAATAAAAATTCATAATAACTAATTCACGTTTGTCCTGTAAATGCATATTGGTAACCTTAGTGTACACCCTCAGGTATTTGTAACTTTTTTCTCCAAACTGTGACATTTTTTTTTAAAACTGATTATGTCATGTTGATTATGTTTCTAATGAGTTTATCTGACAATTTAACAATCCTGTTATAAGTGGAACATAGGTTATGCAATAAAGGGTTAATTGTGACTCAACTTGAATTACTGGTGCTAAAAATACACTTAATTTTTAAAAGAGGTAAAAGGTTTAGCTTCACTTGCCTTAACATATTCCAACACAATTTTTCCTTCAGCAGATCACGCCCCCAAATATGACTATGTATTTATTGCAGAATGAAGCCATGGCAGAAAAAAATGACTTTATCGAGTGGTTATCTTATTTTTATCTTGTTCTATTGCTTCTGCATCAAAAACAACACTGAAATATACATCTCTGAGTCCATATATCATCCAGACTCGCTTTGAGGTTTTCTGCACACATCGGTCAAGATCAATTTGATTATTTCCTGTGAGTAATTTCCTTTGCAGCAAAATGATGGTTTATGTTGATGTATTTGGAAGAAATAAGTGACACTGCAATCAGATTTGAGTATGTAACGGTTCAAAAAGCTACTGTGAGTGAGCCCTAAACGCCTTAAGTAGCAAAAATGATGATTTAGTGTTGCTCACAGTTTACTTTTGACCATTTGCTCACTTAGTAAACTCTGCAGCGGTGCTTGCTAAGTGTCTGAGCATGAGTTACACTGATGGTATTTATGGTTTAATATGTGCCTTTGCAGTGTCACCCAACAGCTCATAATGTGCAGTGCTGTTTCCCAGAAGCTGATTTTTTAGATACAACTCACAAACCACTTCCTCCGAGAACGCTGCAAACCTTCACACCAGACCACTGTTTGGCTCTTGCATTTTAGGATATTTTCTATTGGACTTTTTTTTTTTTTTTTTGCTGTCATCTTGGCCTTGAGACCCGGAGCTGCTCAGACACTCTGCACCTCATTAGAACAATCCTTTTAAAGTTACCAAACCAAAAAGTGAGAAGGACTAGAGTTTCCCTTGTGCTTATTCCATCTGGACAACTCAAGGCCTGACCCACTTTCACCCAGAAGTATTAGCGCAGAGGAACGGAGAAAGAGAGGTGTTGAGGTCGAAGTACGTTTTCTTCTTCTGAAAGTTCATTCACTGCAAAACTCGCAGTGGGCTGAGACACATCGGGAGAAAGGTTAACAGGCAATGTAGCACCCTGTCTAGTTCAATCTCCCAGCGCAGAAATACGTAAAGATCCGAAAGGGGAAAAAAAGGTGAAAATACTGGTTAGAGGTGATGTCCTGCAGGTCATGAAAAGCACTGAAAGTGAATTGAAAGTTTCTGGAATCTTCTAAATTTAGAACATGTTGAAATGGATTATCAAAGTGAAGCTATCAGTATTTGTTTCATTCTTCAGACTTTTAGACTTTTTGGCATTGTTTTCAGTCTAAACATTATGTGAATTTTGATAGTTAACAGGACAAATCAGATATCCAAAATCACTCCCTTGAAGTGTCTGAACCCCCCAAAATTTCAGTCCTTCAAATGTTGTTTATTATCAAATACTGTACAAATAGGAATTCATCAAAAAAAGGGAAGGCCTTGTAATATAGAAAGGGTTTTAATAACCTAAACCAAGAAATTCAAACTCCTTTCAGACTATGTACCAAAGCGTTACAACTATGTTTCACACATAAAATGTCTTTCGCAAACAAAAATATAATTGACAAAACTTAAACACCAAATGCTACATTTTTTTTATTATATTTACAAGAGAACTTTCAATTTAGCATATTCTTATTTCAGTCAAATGTTAAGGTACATTTTATTGCCAACAGGGAATCATTTGATCTATCCGTCAGTAATGGCTCTGGTGCATCTCCTTACCCAGCCCAGTCTCTGGAGAAAGCGTAGATACAACAAAACGACAAAAACCAATTTTCACGCCTTTTTTACGCCAATATGTTACGAAAAGCCAAAACGTAAAATGTGGTGACATTTTTGGGAGGTTTAATGGGTAAATCTTAACCTACCCCAAGCTCCAGTCCTAAATTACCCATTTTAGTAACTTGAAGCCTAAGCTTACCTGTTAATCCAAAGAAAATGTGCCACGTGACTTTCAGTAACATGTTGGCGTATAAAAGACGTGAAAATTGCTTATGTTTTTGACATTTTATTGTATCTACATTTTCTTCAGAGACAGTGTTGCCACAACACCACAGTGTTGTGCTTGAGGACCATTTCTAGATATTCTTGCCATGGTCCGAAACACTGTAGCTAGAAGATTTGACAAATTATTGATGTTTTAGCTGGTGTCGCAAACTTAGAGAAAAGCTTAAACCTAAAAAATCAAACCTTACAACCATTTTGCTTTGAAACGCCAGTGCTAGCTAGTCTACCATAAAAAATAATTTAGAGAACTTTTGACATTAGCACATTGTGGTTTTGCTTTGAATCTAACTTTTCACTGTGTTGTTTTTACACAAAAATCATCTGTAAACAATTACACTGTGTTTTTTTTTTTACTTTCAAATGCACATAACACATAAAAAGCTGCTGTTTGAAAATGAATAGCAATGATGACCACACTGATGACGGTTGATGTATTTTTAATTACCACATGCTGCCAATAAACCCGTTCTTTCATAAATACAGTAACATCAAAGATGGCTGCCAACAGGGCTACATACATTATTCAACCTCTGTATTGTGAATATTCCTTTAATATGGAATCTATATGCACAAACATCCTCTCCTGCCTGATGTTAGTCTTTGTTGATAAAGCCACAAGCTCACTGTTGCTATTTGATGCTTTTCTTTATGACATGGATGGAAATGTTGATGGAAAATAAGGTGTTAGGTGGTCAGGGAAAAGGCTGATGTATTGTGACTGTAATCCACAGCATTTGACCCTCTCAGCGCCATTGTTCACTGGTGGTTTGATCTCCCTCACTCATGTTATCCATGTGTGACAATGTGACACCACACACATGCTGCTGTTTACCATTTATCTCTCAGCACTCACATAAATATGTAAACAGACTTCAGGCTGTGAATGAAAGACAGTGGTGGAGACAGAAATGAAGCTTGGAGTTAATGATAAAAGATGGGCCTGTTCAAAGAAAGCTTTTTAGTGCATGGCTTCTTTTTTGTTTATTTATTATTTGGGGTTCTTTAGTCTAGCTATTTATGATATTGACAACTTATTTTGTTATAGTTTATTTATGGTTTGTTGCAACCTAGTCTCCGAAGAAACGTAACATAACAAGTTTTTGAAGCATAAGGCCTGCACGCGGCCATGTTGCGTATCAACGGCTCATCAGTATTATCGTCATATTAACTTGTGTTCAGATGTCTGACAACTTAGCTTTTGTAACGACTGAAGTCATGTGTGAAGCACAAGAGAGAAACAACCAGATGGAATAATGAACTTATGGAACATAAAGATTGTATTGGATGGCTATATCTAAGTGTACAGATAAGCAATTATTTGGTCAAAAATCCCAGTGGACTTGTGACCGGTACACATTTTTTACTTTTTATAGGATAATGCTTTAAGTAATCACTGTGATATCTGGAGAGGCAGAGAGAGAGCAAGAAGTAATTCTCAGACATCTTGCACTGATAATACGTATCAGCAGGTTGCATTATTTCAAACTTTTTTCTGTGATATAGTGATTACTTATTAGGAGGACTAATTAGAGTCTATGCTCAGAGGGGCCAAACA
This sequence comes from Mugilogobius chulae, assembly GCA_038363315.1. NCBI lineage: Eukaryota > Metazoa > Chordata > Actinopteri > Gobiiformes > Gobiidae > Mugilogobius > Mugilogobius chulae. The sequence continues at coordinate 18,789,024 of CM076412.1, read as the reverse complement.
CAAAAATCAACAAAATGTGCACTATTGTGTGTTCTTTGCATAATTAATAGCCAGAGAGGAAAAGAGCATGTGGCGCGTTTTATAGGCAAAAAAGTACAAATTTCTGCGGCATCCTATCCCTGTGTGCTAAGCACCCTAACTAGAAGTCTAGAATCACCTGCTTGGACCTTGTGTATTAACATGAAATTTATCACACCCTAGACATGTTAATGGTTATCTTTATCTTTACAGACAGATGATTATCTCGCGATATTTGTGAATTCACAAACTAGATAATCCATCTGGCCTTCCAGCAGCCTGATTTGTTGGAGTTACACAGCGGTATGTCGGCCCAGTCACATTGCAGCAGTGGGAGTTGAGGGGGGCTGGTTGCAATGATGTCGTACACCCAATCAGCTCGATGTATTTCATTGAACATCCCACCTTTCCCAAATGCTTTCACTCAGATGATAGTAAAATCAATGGAGTTCACACAGATCCATTTGGCGTGAGCCAGGTTAGTTATTCTTCACTGAATGCAAAATATAAAGTATGGAAGTGTGAGACCCAGATCCACTGAACCAGAAGTGCTCACAGTTCTTGCATGTACTTCCTCAAAATTGGACAAACCATGGCACGTTCCTCAAAAGTGGACAAAACAAAACACAGTTTAGCATTAGACTAAGTTTAGTGATATATGATGACAATCTGAGGCTTTTCCTAATCCTGTAACTGTGCTTCCCATTATGCATTTGTGAATTATAGCTCACCTTTATCTGACTGAAACCCTTCTTTGTTTTATAATAAAGTATATTTTTCTGTATCCATGGACTGCAGACGATGTGGATCACAGTTTTGCTCCAGCATTCGTCAAACATGCCAACTCTGAATCCTGTGGAGCTTTTGTCTATTGGAGTTCACTTTCCCAGATGAGCGAGACCCTTTTTCACAAAAGTCTTCCACCTCAGAAGTCCAGAGACAGGACTGGCTTTTAGACCAGGTCTTCTGATGTGGTCTGATACAGAGTCCAGCCCACATCCTCCCCTTCTCTTTCAAGTGACCTTTCAACAATGCTGACTCAACTTTCCCTAAACTCTCCAATCCCACTGTCTATAAAGTTAAAGATTAATACATTTGTCCACTCACTTTTTCATCCTTTCACATAGAAGTCAAGCTAAGTTGTGCCGATGTAGTGTAAATGTGGTTACATTTTGGTTCTTTTGTTTGTCCTTAGCACAAAATATCCAAACATTAAACGGGTGCTCTGCCTGGGAGGTCACCCTCTCTACAAATAGACAGTGTGGTGTATAACAGTGGACTCACGTATTCTAATACAGTATGTGCGTGTAAGGAGGGTTTAGGGGTATTGGGTACAAACGTAGGCAAAATGCAAAAGTGGTCAATTAAAATCAAAATACTGAAGCAAGTTTCATGAGAGCAAACTGTATTATCTAATAAAAACAACAGCGAAACATTTTTGTAACACAAAAATGTATTACACAAATTCTAAAAGGTTTCTAAGTCCATGTTAAAACAAATGTGTCATCTAAAAGTGGCCAACAATAAAACCTTAAACAATAAAGCACCAAGGTAAATCCAACTGCGTAGTCCAGGGCCTGCACAAAAAGAAAACAGAGGTGTAGCAGCGAGGTACACAACCAAGTGTAGTGATGTGCGCCTTTGGCCGGCAGAGGGCGCGCACCACTATATAAGGCTGCTCTGACGTTTCTTACGTCCTGTCACTTCCGTGTTTTGGGTCTTGGCTCGCGTCGTCTCCAGGGGCCAGGTAAACAGAATTGCTGCTTATTTGCACATTATTTATTGTACTGTATGTTAGTGAGTGAGTGGTTCGTGTTTGTTTAGTGCCGTTGGGCTCCTCTGGCGCATGTTGCGGCTCGCAGCAGATTGTGTGGTGCAGGCCGGTTGGTGACGCCATGGTCGGGAGTCGGGTGAAACATGTCAGAAGTCCCCGGGTTTCCAGGCGTGCTTGGGTCAGGCGGACCGGGAGTCTCCGCAGCGACTGGGCGCGAGGGCAACACGTGCGTTTGGGTACGTTCTCTAGGCCTCCTAAACTAAATTACAGAATGTATGTAGCTAATCTAATCTAATTCTACAGGACTAGAACAACGGCACTGGCCCTTGGCCCACCGTAAACCACCATCTTGTTCCATCTTGTTCCTCCTTTGTTCCTGTGGTTCTTTTCGGTCGATCCTCGTCCAGTCTAACTTAAGAACAATGTGACTAATGTGAAGTAACTTAACTGGACTAACTGAACTCAAAACGGAACTATATGATGAATGTGACATATTGTGTGACTGAAATTAACTTGACAACAAAGAACATTTTTAAGTACAATTAACTAAGAAAGAAAACTACCTTACAAAATAAGAACAAATGTGATAAAACGGAACATGCCTCTGTCAATGTACGAACCTGTGTTGCCTTTTTGTTTAGTTATAGTTATTTTATTTACTGTCCAGGTGAAATTCCTGGGCTGGCGTTGTTGGTTTTTGTTTAGTTTTGTTTATTTACAGCTAAAGTTAATTTCAATTTATTTCATTTTTTTCTTAAATTTATTTAAAAACAATTTATTTAAACGCCCGATGCCACACAAGGTACACAACTTACAACTTAAATAGCACCGCTAACAGGAGACTTACAGATCCTTTTCTTACCTCTACAATGATGATCCGCACAGTTTGGTCATATATGGGTCTGTATTTTTGAGTGTCTTGTCCCACTCCAGTGAGTAGCTCTGATGAGTTAACGCACACAAAAGGACACAGCCAGCGCCAAGCACTCTCCCTCACGAACCTAAACCCAAAGGCCAAAGCGTGTGAACAACACATCTACAAATCATAATAAAAACATACAGTGAAGGCAGTGTCTCGTCTGGCTTGTTGTGTATTTGGCTTTGGGGTGTTCTCGCCAACAGTTTTTGAGGGAGAGTGCTTGGCACTGACTGTGTCCTTGTGTGCAGGGGCTTATCAGAGCGACTCAATGATCCCCCAGTAATCCCAAACCCTCCTTACATATTTTGGCGTTGTTGGCAGGATTGGTCTGTTGCATGGGGTTTTGAGGCAAAAGGTAAATTGGGAAGCTTAGAAATCATGCAATTAAAACCACAAGAAATAAAACACTGAAGGTAAAAAATGCACATGGTTGATTAAATATATTGTTAAATTTATACTTTTGGAGTGCATGAAGCATACCTACGTCAAAAGGAGTTTCCTTTGAAAACCTTGCCTCCTTTTATTTGATATTTGGCAGCATACATTTTTTAAATGTTTTACCGTTTCTGTTAACTTTCAACTATCCTGCTCATAAAACGGCTAAATGGACTTTAAAAACAGATTTAGACAGATTAAGGCTTTAACTTTTTTTTTTTTTTTATCAAATTACTTTTGGTTGTTGTTTGCCTTTAGCAAATGTTTTTTTACTTAACATGAAAAAACAACTGAGAGATTTAAGAAAACACCTGATACTATTTGATTTAAAGAATACACATGCATCCTTATTTTATGTTTTTAATGCTGTTTTTACGCTTTCCTCATCAAAAACACTATTGCTCTCTGGTCTTCAGAAAACACTGATCTTTTCTGATACAAAAACACACAAAAAAACTTGAGTCTCATGAGTCTCAATATTGCCCTTTTTTATTTTGTTGTTTAAAGACATTTTAATAAGTTTTCTTTTAATTTGTCTCACTGCGAATTTGAATTGGACACTTCTGCTTTAACTGAAGAAAAGGACGATATTGAGAGTTCTATCATGTCGTGACCATTTTTCAAGCACACAAACATGTCGATGGCAATCTGATGTTGACTATGATAATGAGATAATCAGCTCTGCACTATTGAGCTGGAAGTCAAAAAATTGTCTTAGATTTAGATTACAGTGAGCAAGATGTAAAAAGCACGATTTAACAATTTAATAATAAGCAGGCTATCTGAGAAAAGCAGTGTCTTTTAAGGAAACACGAAACAGAGTGCTCCTATGGGACAGAAGTTGAAGTTGAAAGCTCAGAGAACATTAGTTTGTTGGAGAAGATCAGAGCTGACAGTAGTTTCTGAGGTCACTGGTGGAAAGACAGAGGAAAGGGTTTAACATGTCTCTGTGGACCGCTGTCAATCCTACTTTCCATCGTCCAGCATTTTATAGCGTTCTGTCCTCTGCACGCTATGGCCGCCATTGTTGTATCTAAAGCATTTTAAAGGTGACAGACATTCCACGTGTCTTTCCATTAGAGCTGAATTGATTGACTTATCACAGTTATGTACACACTTCCTGGATTTTAGGGGACAAACTGAAGGACAAACTATAGAAGGGACAAGCACATTTTTACCTGAATAAATACTTTGACAATTCTGGGGCAAAACTGACTCTTCTTGTTTCACATATTTTGCTCATTTAGCATATGTATGTATTCTGAGTTTTATAATTCTTGCATGTATTTAAAAATTGATAAGAAAAAAAAAATTGTATCCTCTGTTTTATTGATGAATTAGTTTCAAGATCACATAGACGTCTTGTGCATTGACTAATTTCAGGAACAAAACAACTGACATTCTACGGTTATGCCTGTCAATAAATCACAATTTCTACTGCACTCTCTAAAACCATCAACTGTCTGCATTTTCCTCTGATGAAATCACACTTTGTCCAGCTCTCTGAACCAGCAGCCCAGAAGAACAAGATGTATTGTGTCTGGAGCCGGAGGAATGTAAATCTCTCCTGCAGACGTGAAAGTAGGTGGACAACACAGGCAAAACCCACAGATTTTACACACACACAGTGACTCAGTCATTTGACTTTTGAATGAGCAACTATTACATTACAAACTGTCTGATTAGGAGGACAAGGTTTTCAATAGTAAACTAGGAATGTGTGGAGATAATAAAAATGTGAAAAGAGCACATAAATAAGTAGGATTAGCAGCAAAGAGGGCAGAGGAAGGCTATGATTAATGTGGACAGATAACATCAGACAAATGGACAGGACTGAATTATGGTGCCGCGATCAGAAGAGCTGTGAATCGAGACGACTGGTGAATTGTGGCATCCAACCCTGTAAGATGGAACATGATGATGATGATGATGATGATGATGATGATGATGATGATGATGATGATGATGATGATGATCATAAAATTTACTTTAAAAGAAATAAAAAGTGCAGACACAGCTTCATATGCACTCATAAGCAAAAATGTTTTGAGCCCAGATTACAACATTGTCACAGTGGAGGCCTGTCTTACATCTTTTGGAAGACTGTTCCAGATCTTAGTTGTATAAAAGTGAAACGCTGATTCCCCATGTTTAGTCCTGACTCTGGGCACCAGCAGGAGGCCGCCGCCTGAGGTCCTCAGAGTGCGAGATGGTGTTCATAACGCACTAACATGTCAGAGATGTACTTTGGTGCTAGGCCATGGAGAGACTTGTACACAAGCAGAGCTGTTTTAAAGTCTATTCTCTGAACCACTGGGAGCCAGTGCAAAGACCTAAGCACAGGACTAATGTGATGGTACTTCCTGGTTCTGGTCAGGACACAAGCAGCAGCGTTCTAGAGTTGTTTTACAGCTCGTTTGAATAGGCCAATGAGCAGGCTGTTACAATAGTCTACTAACCTAATGGAGACAAATGCATGGATAAGCCTCTCCAAGCCAGGCTTTGAAACTATACCTTTGATTTGGCAATGTTTTTTTAGGTGGTAAAAAATCCTGTCAGATCTCAGAAGTTAAGGGCCTGCTTTATACAAGACAGCTGGAATGGCAGTTCCACAGGGGGAGAATTGTAATTGTGTCTTTGAGCAAGACACTTAACCCTCCTTGCCTCAGTTTCTGCATACACTGCCTGGATCCTTAATACAAACACTCCGAGTGCTTTGAAATGTGGAAAAGCACTAAATAAATATAGAGACCATTTATTATCATCATTCATCAAGTCAATTCGTGGCTCATTAAAATCAATCTAAGAAACTCAGTGCAAATTATAATTTTTTGTGTTTTCATCCGAATAGTTGCTTTGATAATCTGTAGTTATTTGACTTTTTAAAAATGAAATACGGTGAATTTAATCACAGTTCAGAGACCAAATAATGGTAGAAACTAATCAGGCAAAACAGTGTAAAAATATTTCAACCAGTCACCAGGAAAATGTTTCTTTAATTTATTGCGAGTTTCCTAAATTCAAACCAAACTTCTGTCCAATGAAACATCTTGTCTTCCGACCTTTCCATGTCCCTCGGGGAGACTAGTGTTTTGTTAAAGCAAATGATGCCTTCAGTCTACAGTGGCTGTGTCCAAAAGCTAAACGCTGCAGGTCGGTAATGGTGTGAGCAGCCCATGCCGTGTCATTAGACCATGCATTATTGCTCTACATGGTCGTGTAACGGCCAAATAGTGTGAGGGTTTACAGGGCCGCGAGGTGCACACAGGGTGAGAGCGTGGTGCTGTTTTCCACACGTCCTCATGTCCTTGTAAACACAGCTGAGCAGTTCAAAGACAGTCAATGCCGGAGTCATCACCACCATCAAAACATGCTTTACTATTACAAGACTGGGACTTTGAATGCAGGAATAGTTTTGGTGATTTCACTTTTTATACTTTGTACATATTCATTTGTTACATGAAAAAAGCTAAGTTGTGATTATAAAACATGAAAACCTGTCACTTTAAAACATTTCAAAATGACTGTACCATAGTTTAAAAGTGCATTTACCAAGCTTCCATGTACTTGAATAACACGAGGCTTGTCCTGACACCAACTTCAGTGCAGAAACTCAGAAGCCTAATTCACTTAATTAGGGTGTATTGAAACTATATTTGAACATCAGGTTGTAATAAAAAATGTAGCTGAATCCATTAATCTTGCTACATTTGACTAAATCATCTCAGTTTGTTCATTTTTCATCTCGTGTCCATAAAAAACAGGCCCATTTTCAGCACATTTGGGTTATTTATTTGACTTAATAAAAATGGGATGCAGACATTTAATATGATTTTGATTGAACCAGATGCTAAAATGCTGTGTTTGTCTTGTGCCTATACAGAAATACCGGTTGCATTGATACTTTCAGACATTCCACACAGTTCCCGTTTTGAACATTAGGGACATAATGTGTTGTGAATATTTCCCTCAAGCAAAGTCAGCAGCACAGACTGCCCACTGGTTTAAAGTGTGCATAAAAGGCCCCAAACTGGCCCCTGAATGACTTATCGTTTTCACAGCGAGACTGTCCTGGGTCTTGTGGACTCGTTGAGGTCCAGACTTTGGGGCTCAGCCGAGGACTTCAGCTGCTCCTGTCTCTGTCCACTGAACATCCAAATGCTTTTGGATTAGACGTGATGACAGACATGCTTTTAGTGTCTGCTAGTGAATAGACTTTTCAGAAGGTGTGTTGCCACTGCATAAAGAAAATGTAATTATGTAACTGTACATTTGTGAGTTACTAATGCACCAGAAAGCTCAAAATAAATCATGTATTTTAGTGTACTTCAGAATTTTGCCTCTGCCAATCAGATACAAATCAAATGCAAAATATAGAATCTAATGAAATTCAAGTCAAATGTACTTACACATGTGCAAAACGTGTAATATTTTGATGTGTGTGTGTGTATCTCTACATAGTCAAAATTTAAAATTATTTTAAGTTTTTTTTTATTATTAATTTTAACTTTTAGGTCACACACAAACTATGTAAATATAAATGTCCGTGTAATGTGAAATGGCTGAACTTTGGGATTAATTTGCCAAATTCCACATTAATCTGATAATTAGCTGTGTTTGCATGTTCCTCCCCGTGTCTGGGTGGTTCCCTCTGGGCACTCAGGTGTCCGCACTAACCTATAACATGCATGTTAGGGAACGTTTTGGTTGAACGTTGAGGCGCCAGGTGTTTAGGTGAATCACTTCTGCTGAGCTGTGAGAGGAGGTTTGTCATGTGAAGCACTTTGGAAGACATCTGTCTGTGTAATCGTGCTATATAAATAAACCATGCATTCATTCAATTAGAATGTTATTATTGTGTTAGTATTCGTGAATAAAAACACGTCTTTACTTCCAACATAGAATTAACTGGGGCAGAAACACGCATCAAGTTTTTAAAATAATTTATTAACCTCTACCGCATAGTGTTGCTTTAGGCAACAAACCACTTTTTGGCTTGGACACTGGCCCTTTAAGTTTTTTTTAATTTTTGTTTTTTATAATGTTAGCAGACATGTTTCTGTCCAAAAAGATCAGAGGCTGAAGTGGGTGTGTACATTTGACTGAGTCTGAAGCAGTCATTTCTGGAAGCAAAGTCACATGTGACACAGTGCTGGGTAACGGTAAGATAAATAACACTTTTCTCTGGGTTAAATTGGAATAATTTGATTAAAAAAAATATTATAATGTTCAGAAATATGTCAAGATGCACATTTGATTGTTTACATATAATTTTTACTTGTATGTTTATGCTAATACTGTGTTTTAGGTGTGTTGCCATAGGGCAACATCATGCAGATGTAGCACTTTTGTTGGGAAAAATAGTGCTAAAGAAGAGATGTGTTGGAGTGAATAATGAGTATTATTGCTTGTAGGAAATGGACATAAAAACATTTTATGGGTCCAAGAATGAACATGGAAGGGAAGTTCCATCCGACAGTGAAGACAGTGAGCTTGAGGACGAGAGTGATAGTGGAGAAGAGTGGCTCCCTGAATCAGTTTTGACACTCAGTGTAGGTCAGGGTCAGTCAGGGTTCTGTAAGATGTGTGTTGGGTGTGTGTGTTGGGATGAAAATGAGGATGAGGATGAGGTGTTTGAACCAGAGGAAGACAATGGCTGGAGAACACCCCATAATGCCAACTTCCCCGACTATCCTGAATGGCAAGGAAGCCTTCCGAGATCAGAAGATTACTTCAAGATGTTTTTTTTCAGACAATATCCTGTCAGTGATCACAGAGCAGTCAAACCTGTATGCTATACAGTGCAACCCAAGCAGGCCTTTAAACCTCAGCACTAAAGAACTTGAACAGTTCATAGGTACTGTAGTCTACATCAGTGATTCTTTACCATAGGGCCGGGGCCCAAAGTTGGGCCGTGAGCACCTCTTTGAGGGCCACAAAAGCAGTAAAGTACAATACATTTATTAGGAGATTGGGCCCCAGGTTACTTTCTACATGAATATTTGGGCCTCGGGGTCAAAAAGGTTAAGAACCCCTGGTCTACATGTCACTGTTTGGGTTACCAGCCACTCGGATGTTTTGGTCCAAGGCCTCTCGGGTGCATCAAGTAGCTGATACCATGAGTCTGAACAGATGGGAGGCCATCAAGAAAGCTCTCCACTTCAATGACAATGAGGCAATACCTGCAGGAAGTCCAGATCCACTTTATAAAATCCGACCACTGGTAGACCATCTTATTTCAAAATTGCAATCCATCCCAATGAGTGAGAAGCTGGCTGTGGATGAACAGATAGTTCCCTCAAGGGAAAGAATAAGAACAAGCAATATCTACCAGCCAAACCTAAAAAATGGGGATACAAAATACTAATTTTAGCCAGCTCTAAAGGTATTCCACATAACTTTGAGATCTACACAGGGCGAATAGTGCAACTCCCTGAGCTGGTAGATATAGGTGCAAGTGGGAACATCGTTTCTCCTAAATTAGCTCTTTTTTAGGAAAATTGGGTATTATGTTGAATAAAACCTTTTCTGATACATTTTTAGATTATTTTCTCCTATTCCATTTAGTATTGAAAACCTTGGTGTTTTAGTACCCTCATCGCACACTGTTGCCCTGAGGCAACAAACCCAGATTTTTGTGGGGGGGCGTGGGGGTCAAATGTTATAATTGATTTAATGTCAGGGACCCACAAGCTCTCAAAAAGTATCTTGAAATATTTTTTTCCTCCTAAAATAAAAAGTCATGCAGTAGAGGTTAATTAGAACATTGTGTGTTGCGCACAAGGCTGTTCTGTCATTGTATAACATTGTGAAACTGTATAACATTACAACTTTTAGATATGAAAATATGTTTTTAAATCCATGTTTCAGTCATACACTTTTGCAAATCAAACCTGAAAAATTGCTAAAATTCATTTAATTTATGGCTTGAAAATACAGCTCAAAAATACAGCTTAAAATTCACATTAGTTTAAAAAAAAGAAGAAGAAATGGACTTGCAACATGCAACTCTTAGACCAGAAGAAACGTAGGGTGGAAAAAATACACTGTATTGGAACAGACAGATACATCAAATAGAGAAATCATTACGATTTCACAGTGATTTGAGTTTTAGCACTATATAACCCCGCCCTAAGTGAACGATCTGAAGTGGTCATGAAGGCTGAGTAAGAAAATGCATCATTAAAATAGTGCTTACACATGTAGACAGTGCTGTACTCGTTTGACTCTGAAAATGGGCAGAGCAGCACACCAACATGAAACAACTCAAACATGAAACACGACTCAGTTAAAAGCGCTCGGTGAAGCAGGTAGCATTTGGATATTGGCTCGCGCATTTGCTTTGCTAATGAAAAGCATGTTGTGTGCAGTGCTGGCGAGGGTCCATGTTTGGCAGATGAGTCGGGAGAGTTTTTGAGAGTCGTTGCCGCGGCGCAGTGGACAACATGAGACAACAGTGATGGATGTTAATGGGCTCTGCTTTCAGTCAAAAACCGCATCCAGGCCAGACATACTCTCCATGAATTTTGCCCTCTGAATACAAGTCCGTTGGTTACAGTAATGGATTTATAGACAGTGCTGGTACTCCTGTGATCATGTTGGACCGCTATGCATTTTTTCACCATTGTTTATTGTTCCCGTCCAGCCTGCTTGTTCATATTTCCACAGTACATCATTTCGATTTGATTTTCTCTCTCCTCGCTCTTCCAAAAACCATTTCAATCTTGTCTAATTGCTTTCGCAGGAGTGGTTTTCACACTTTCTTTGCAGTGCTGCGGGTCACCTCACACCTGCTGTCTGCCCTGTTTAAATAAGGTTCAGGTCAACTGTCACCTGTTTTTATTACTACCTAAGTGACCAATGGCAACACTCGGATTGAGGAAGTTAATTAAAAGTTCTTCAGATGTTGAGTTCAAAGAATTGCAACAGGTGGTGACTGAGAGTTGAAAGTGAGTTATTATGACTCAATGTTCACTTAGACTTGATTTAGCTGGGCATGAAAACTTAGGTTAGATCTTCCATGCTTTTGCATTGCTGTGTCTGTTCCATGCAAAGAAAGATGCTGCTTTATTTTCTAATACGTCAGAGACATCTTAAATGCTTTGACCCTGTACCCAAAGGAAAAGGTGTATTTAACCAGCTCCAGCGTCAGAACAAGGGCCACTGTTATGCATCAGTCCTATCAGGACACCATAGCATATCCTTACTCTAACTGCCAGCAGCACTGGCACGCTCAGAGTATAATAGTTGAGAGAAGACATGTCATTATTATGTATACTTTGTGACAACTATGGCTTAAATTATATAATAGCAGACAAGACAAGAGGCTCATAGTCAGGTCTTTATTGTTCAGCATGATGTGTAAAGTAAAGAAGACATTTTAAGGATTGGTGTGTTTCAAAAGTATCTACCAATTGTAACCTACTTGTTCCAGCTTAAAAGTTAAATAAGGGCTTAGTAATATTCCAGTTTAGAAGTGAAACATCTGCTCTTTGTATCCATGTGATGAAGACACTAATTAAATGTAACCATAGTCAATACATTTGAACACACCGATTTTAAACTATTGCATGAGAAAATTGCATGCTAGTCTCCTTTGATGGATTACTTTTGTACTACCACTACTACTACTACTACTAACTACTACTACTACTACTACCTTTTCGGCACACTTGGTTACCATCCCCAGGCCTATGCAGTCAGCAGGGTGCAGCGGCTGCGGAGCAGGCGCAGACAGTGCGGACCTGCGCTGCTTTGTGCGCGCTCACAGACCGCTGGTGCACCGCTCTGACCCATTTAATATGGAATGTGCTCACAAAGCGAAATGAACGCTCTGCTTTCACAGTCGGAAAAATGGCAATCTGTTGTGGCGCAAATTAGAAAAGCAGCTCTTGTCGGCGGCGTCCTTTATGGCTTCTGACTCTGGAGATGAGGAGGAGAGGACGGGCTCCGGGGGCGGATCATGGAGGCTCATCGGCCCGGTCACGGAGCTTTCCAACAAGCGCTGCCGTCTCCTGCACTGCCTCTCGGCCACGACGCAGACGTGTGCCTTTTCTTCGTCAAAGGAGAGTTTTTTGCCATGGATGCCCGCTGTGCACACTCCGGTAAACACAAACCTGCCACTTTACATGTTCCAGTGCTAGCATAGCCTCGGTTAGCATCAGGATGTAGCTGCAGATGTGACAGAGGCAGTCCTGCTGTGTGTAGCATGTGTGTGAGGCACTTAACATCCCAATAACATTACTGCTTATAGAGGAACTGTGCCTGCAGTAGGTCTGATTCATGGTTCTGGTCTGGTTCTGCGGGATTATACATCCCATAGATTGTCTTGTGTAGCTGAATGATGAATGATGATGTGTTCTCAGGAGGTCCTCTGTGTGAGGGGGACATAGAGGAGGCAGACGGGCTTCTGAAGGTCTTCTGTCCCTGGCATGATTACGACTTTGACCTGAGGACCGGGACATCAGGGACAACCTTACAGGTCAGTTCTACAGGCAAAGTCCTAGGACAGAAAAAAGGCTAACAAAAACAGATGAATGTGGCTCTGAGTGACAATAGTTTTACCTCTGATAATTTAAATGTAGCCTTTCACTGTCTCACATAATACATTAGTTTCCCTAAGAAACATTGCTCAAATCATGACCTGTAGGTAATAATTAATTTTTTTTTTATATTTCCAGCAACAAGTGTATGAAGTGAAGCTGGAGGATGGGAACGTGTATGTGAAGCATGGCAGTGAGCTCTCTTTGCAGCCTTTTCCAATCAGAGGAAATAAGCATTATTAACTCGGAATCAAACATCAAAAACTTTTCAGTACCGGTTGAATATGCCAGAAGAGATGCATCAGCAAGACCATGATAAAAACAACTTGAATTGAACCTGTCTCTAGCTGTGGATTTTTGGTGTTTTTTTCCAGCAGGTTGAAGTAGAACGAAGCATTCCTAAGCCTTATCTACTACAGAACATTTCCTCTGTGATTACTCAGGATGATGTCACGTACGTCTGTGGAGGACATGACATACCTCCGTGCCTGTGACTTTTGTGTAAGAGGGAAATTATATTTTGCACATAGAAATCCACTACTTGAGAATACATACACATGTCGAGGGGTAGTAACTCTTTTACTGCTTAACTTAAACTTAATAAACTGCCTCAAATATTTATAATATTAAATATTATAATAATACATTGTTGTTGATACACTCGACTTTTATACCATTTTAAATGCTATTGAAGAGAAACAAATGTTTATAAATTAGCTTGTGCTTTTTAAAAATTAGAGATTTGTATAAGGGAATCTATTTTTGCTGATTTGTCTCACTGACTCCGGGTGAGCGTACAGCAAGAACAACATGCTCTTTCAGACTGCAAAGTTTGATTTTCTTAATTTAAGTTGAAATGTTTATTTATAAGTGTATCTTATGACTAGGTAAAATATTTTAAGTAATATTTTAAAGGTATTTAAAAAAAAAAATTAAAAGAAGTTTCTACTATTTATTTGCAACTTTTTTTTATTATTGTGTTGTCTGTTCTTGATACAATAAGGTAATAATAGGGTTTCTGTGAGGCCTTAGAAGTCATTAAATGGATTTTAAAATAAAAATGTATTAAAATCCATTAGAAAGCATTCAATTCAGTTGTCAAACTAAATGCAAAAGATTGGGTTCAAGACACATTTTGTGCTTTATATTTCCTGTACCCAATGGAATGGTTTTAACCCAGTAGTTTTGTTTTGATGTTGATTATGAAATAAAAATAAAAGAACTTTAAGTAGCAATAAAAAATGGTTATATTCCAGTTTGTTGAAACTTGCATAAACCCTGACAAAAGTCAGGGAAGTCTATATCCTGAAATGCAGCAGAGTTTTTATGTGTCCACTGACTGTTTCTTGTTTTTCCTAGTTTTAAATGGCCGCCATTCTCTTTATTCAAGCTGGGTCTGATTTTCTGGCAGACACAGGGCGCTCCTCGTGGTGTCACTTCAGCACTCTTCTGTCTCACTTCCCGCTGTGTAGGTTTATTACAGTAATAACACAAAGCACCACTGCTCACATCTGAGACCTGGTGGCACACATTCAGCACAGTCTGGGGGTTAATAGTCACACTACGAGACAGCAGCGCACTGATAATAAATAGATTAGAAATACTGTATGTGGTTATTCACTGTGAAGTAAGTTTTTGAGTCATCGTAAACAAACGGCTTATTATTTACTGCAAAAAAATAAATTTAAAAAAATATACTGGCAAAAGAGGTTATGCAGATGACACCATAGTATACTAAATGTTGGCAGTGAGTGGCAAAACTGTAAAGTATGAGAGTCAATGAGAAAAAGATATTTTTTTCCTGTAAGAGCTCAGTCTGATAATGATTATAGTCAACCACAACTTTGCTAAATATTGAGGTTGTATCTGACATGTATAAGAGACAATCAGGTAAACAGTGGTAGAAAAACATATAAACAATAAGAACACAGAGGTTTCGTTCACATTTTTCTCTGACACACACTTTGGGATCACACACAGTCTTTTTGTTTGTTGTGGGACATTTGTAATGTCTTAGTCATTCCCCAATTTGTGTCAGTGCTGAATTTGAGTTAAGATTTTAAAGGGAACCCTGGATATGAAGACAAATATGGCTAAAACACTAGTACTGGTCATGCTTAATAAAATAAATTACAAATAAATATATAACTGCTTACTATTTTTTATAAAATTGTCATTGTTTATGTTGTTTTCAAGCCACTGGGAGCCGCCATTTTGGTTGATGAGATAAAATAGTGGTTCCATGGTTACTCCCGTGGTTCCATCGGTGAACAGTTGCCACAAAAACACCACTGACAGTGTCCAGTTCTTGCCTCTTCCTCTTGATTATCTTCAGTTTTACTAGATTCCACATAATTGTTCTGTATTTGGCTTTGCTCCGGCTCAAACTGACAAGGTTTAACCCAGGAATTCATGTTGCTTAGTTACCTGCTACTGCCTGTTACCTGACAACACTATTTTATGTCATAATCGCACCAAAATGGCAGGTTCCATGTAATTTCTTCAAAACACTATTTTATTAAAACTACAAATACTTCCAGGTATTTGTCCTGTATTTATAAAAGTGATGATATTATTAGTGTTTTAGGATAAACATGTGATTATCCAGGGTTCCTACTGTGTAATTTCATTGCTTCGATGTTCATGCTTCTGAAAAACCATTCTGTACAGATTTAGACACAATTTTTTTTAAACAAAAGTTCTGATGAAATATCTAAAGAAATCAACATGTAACACACCACAATTCATCAAAGAATAGTTTAAAAAAAAAAAAAAAAAACTAACAAGATAAAACCAAAAAAATAAGAATTGAGCTCAACATCTGAAAAACAAGATTTAACAAAAATCATAAACAGCCCAGAGCAGAAAACAAGTTCAAGTAACATTAGTGTAAACTTTTTTGTCTGTTTTGGTACTTTGGAAAGTAGTAGCTTTTACTTGTTTTATCATAAATCATTGCTATATATATTTTTTTTTTTTTTTTCATTAAAATTCAAATGACTTGTGATCTCTTTAACTCATTTGTGACAACTGAGAACTATCACAACATTTTTAGCAATTTGTGTTTGTTTGTATACTCTAGCAAATTGAGGAATAATAAATTTCCATTTTCAGATTCTATTGTGCCACATAACGTTAATTACTGCTAAACAAGATCCACAAACAAAAACCTGGCAAAAAAAAAAAGGGCTTAAGTCAGTGCATAATATAGCATTGAGTATGTTTCTGTCAACCACAGATCTTTAATATGCAATAAAATCTCAATCAATATTAAGTCATTCGTTTATTTACACACTTTGTCATACAATTTTAATACATTTCATACAATAAACAATTTACAAAACCATAACTCAGGCAGAAACAGAAGGACTGGCATCAATGTGCAATACTCCAGGCTACTTCAAAGTTGTCCATTTGGATTATGTAATTCTTCAGGTTACTTTCCTGGAGCTTAGTGGTAAATATACAACTCTGCGGACACTCCAGGAAGTTTGAGAATGACCTCTTGAATAAGTTAGTAGTTATTATCTCCCTGAGAGCCGCAATGCACAGATGAGAAAGTGCATCAGACTAGTCTTATGAATGTGTTCGAATGGTTTTCTGTACAAAATCAAAATGGAGTTTGAATTGAAAGTTAGACGCAAACTGAAGAATGCAGAAACGATGGCACACATTCCAGAAAGAATTTGTGATTTTTTTTTCAAGCAGCAAACCTTTAAAGAGGCCCTAAAGGTTTGCAGTTACAGTACCTTTTATCTATGAAGATGAATTGGTTTGCCTATAGACTATCACACAATATGTCTTGGGAAAAATCTGCCAAGTTTTCTCCCAAGTCATGATAAAAGTCCATAAGCGTTCCGGTAAGCCTTGCTTGGAGCGGAATAAATAAGCTACTTACTGCTATAGAGAACATTCTAGGCGAAGCTTAGGTCAGGAGTCAGGCTGGGATTGGACTCTCTACACGGGAACAAACGCACCTTTAACTCAACTAACTAAAACCATAACATAAACTGATCATAAGTATGTATAGAAGAAAAGTTGAACTACTAATTTTACTAAAACTGTTATTTTCAAAATGCTTTTTTTTAGCTGTTCTTCACAACTTCCTCCAAAACTTGCTTTTTTCTTCTTGCTTTCTCCAAAACTATAATTTATATCTACAACAGGTATTGAACTTCCAAATAAAGTTAAATTAGAAAAACATCAAAACTTTCACTTTAAAGGTGCACATGGTGTAAATTTTAATAAATGCATATTTTTTTCATTTAGATGCTTTAGTTGGCTTGGAGGAGGACCCGAACACGTCTGTTTACGCAGAAAGGTGTTTCCTTTAGCTAATTTTGTTCATATTATGGTAAAAATGTATTCATCTCCATTCAGAAAGTCCCAAAGTATTGTTTTAACTTTTTATAATTCTACTGAATTGTGTAGATGACTTTTCACCTTCAGAAAGTTACACAGTGCACCTTTAAACTTAGAAATACATGATTGGATAATTTATGAGACCACAGTTGATTTTTGTTTAGAAAGATTTTACAAGGATCAATTGAATAATACATGTACTGTATGTATTACTTGAACATAACTGTAATTTTCATCTCTAATACGCAGAGTGACAGTCCAAATGTAATGGCTCAAAACAGGGCTCCTACAAGGACGGACCAGCAAAGATCTTCCAGGAATGTCAGTAACATTTGTAGATATGTGATGTTTATAGACCTTTGTAACAAAATACAGAGAAAAAGCAGTGAGAAGTGTTTAATTCTGTTGGAAAAAAAACTTAATGTAACCTGGATTGTCTGGAAATCTCTCCGCTTGTTTGAAAAGACTGGGAGCTCTTTCATAAATCATTTAACCAAACATCACAAAAATCTTGTTTGAAGTTCCCCAGATGACAGAGTAACTGTTCAGAGAGAGCCCCACGTCTTTCCCATGAAAAGATTACATAACACTTTACTCACACTGTTATTGTTACCTTGTCCTTCAAACTCCCCTGATAATTTCTTCAATGAGCCAACTCCTCTGTCAAAGCAAAAATTACATTCTTCCATGTGCAAGCACTTTTAAAATAGGTCCACGACTCAATGACTCCCCTCCGAGCCAAAGATAACTAATATTTCCTCTTTACCTTAGTCATTTTAGCAAACAGTGCCTTAAAATGATTAAAACCATCAGTGGCCAATCTTGTTTTTGCGTGTGCACTTGCTCACAGTTGGTCTCGACTCTCAGACTTCCTCAGCTCACCGCACATGGCACTGCTTCCATTCTAGGACTTATCTTTTGCTACACCTGGATTCAATCTCCTTTTCACTCAAAGCAATAGCCCTGAAGACAAGTTATTTTCATCTGGACATCTGAATTATGCATACGAATGCCAGTGATTAAAAGGGTTATGGGTAATGGTTTAGGGGTCAGAGCTTGTTGTTTTCTCTCTGAAGTGTTCTTCAAAGTACAACCTACTCAAAATGCCATCCAAAGGCGACTAAAATCTGGATCCATAGTCAGGATAAGGCTTTTATGAATCGAAGAATGAAACAAATGCATCCATTAAGGCCAGACAGTTCTTTCTGTTTTTGGTCAGTCTCTCAACATGAAAACAGAAATAAAGGAAATAGTCCCAAAGGCTGTACAGCCTAAAATTGTTTTTGGGGCAGAAGTAGCTCTGCAGCTCCTACACATATCAAACTGCAATTTTGGACTAAACTAATTTTGAAGGTTTTGCCAGAAAGATAGATTTTAAATAATTTGTAGTGTTTGCCTTAAAATGAATTGGGCTGATTGAATTTCATTTCATTTTCAGCTACTAGGTCACGTATTGCAGGACAGCAGACGGTTCCCAAAAAACAGGAATTACGATCGTCCAATCAGCAAACAGAGCGGAGTGGTGTGCTGGCCAGAACCAACTCGAGTTGAGATAATAGACTGTAGGCCTATACATTCTCCTCTTTGTCAAATATTAACTTAGAATATGATATTGTAGCTTTCAATTCGCAAGTTTACCACACAGAAAGGGCAACAATCACTGACACACGTTTATGCTCTACTTCCTGGCTAAACAAAAAAGTCCCTGCCTGCTGTGATATGAACGAGTCGTAATGATGTGACGTCAGATGGTTTGCACGAAGTGAGATAAAACCAGCTAAAGCATCAAACTATATATATGCTGTACATATATACATATAAAGGTTGGAAGCTGAAGTTATTCACTTATGACTTGCACAAAATGAACATGTTTGTGAGGTAACATGTAATAGCACTCCAGAGATTGTGGCATTTCTTTTCTAATTAACTGCAAGCTTATATTTACTTGTTTCTCTATGGACCACGGTCCACCTCATTTGGCCTTTGGATTAGTTCAGCTTGAAGAGTTTCTCCCTTGGGTCTGAAAGTACCAATTCTGCTGATAAACAAGTGGCATAACCAAATGTATTTGCTTTCAGAACTTAAAAATAAAAGAACTGTGTCTCTGTATTTTAATATTAATGCAACATCACTTTCATCACATTCAATAATATTTAAAACAGATGGAGGGCGGTTAATGATTATTATTATTTAAATGCACCTATCTGTTGTAGTACAAAATCTCCACCTTGACTATTTGTGAAATGGCAAAATATAGGTAAAACTGGTTATGACATCATCATATCCTAAACAAGAACCAAAACTATTGGACTAAAAGTATTTATGTATTTGCATTTGTTGCCAACTTGTAGACAAACTTGGATGTTGCTTTTGAACCATGGATCTCTCCATGCAGTTTATTTTACAAAATAATAAAAATTACTACTCCACTCTCCTATCTCTTTTTCTATCTAATGTAATGCTACAAGGTTGTCCAGTTAATTTAAGGTTAGTAAACAAGTATATTTACATCCTGAAACAGCCACAGTAATGTGGAGAATGGTCAGAACGCTAATTGAAAAGTTTCTGGTGATAATTGGAAATGTGTGGATGAGTGGAAATTATGTCATATTGAAAATCATTTCTGTTTAAATGTGATTTATGCTCTTGCTGGCAAAGGCCTAGTCTTGGCACAGTAGACAGAGGTGTGGAGGGATGTTTGGCTGAGTCACATTGCGCAATAATGAAAAACACGACGGAGTCTGAATGGTGTTCAAGAGAAGTCTCCTGGGAAAGCTTCTCTAATTAAGAGTCTCCAAAGTTGTTGGCTTATTTGTTCTTTGAAGCGCTGATTTGTGACCTGCAAATAAGGTCATGGGCTTACTTATGGAAGAAAAAGTAAATGAATAACATCATTTGTATTGCATAAACTATATGCACAAGCCATTGGAAAAAGATTCAAGTATGGGAGTTCAACTTCAGACTTACGCCTGCTGCACACTAGAAGATTTTAAAATCTTCCACAATTTTAAAGAACTTTGATTGGCTTGTAACTCAAGTGTTTTCATCTGTCATAGACAGTAGAGCATGGTGCTGTGTGGCTGCTCTTTTTGGCCGTCTTAAAGTCCTTTATAACATGCTGGAATGTTACAGTCAGACTCACACTTAACCTTCAGACATGGCATGTTACTCCGAGAGGCAAACCAAGTTTAAATCCTCTAGTGTGCAGAGGCTTTACTAAAACATAATGTGGTTGTCAAATATTGTTCATGCGCAACTTAACTTATGTCGTCATTAATGACTCTTGCTTCAGAACCTGGAAAAGAGAAAAAAACAAAAATGTTTATTTCATTTACATAAAAAAATATTACTTAAAAAATAAAGTTAGTGAGAAAACCTACCCATGATACAGTATTTACTGCCGTTGTGAAGCACGAATGTTCATCCTTCTGCGGCTTGTGGAGGTGACTCTGCGACTCTGGGTCCTGCCCTGTTGCTCCGAGGGGTAGGCCACTACTCTGGACCTCTGCACCTGCACCCCTCCAACTCCCTCATGTCTCTGGCCATCTGTGCTAGTGTTTGACCAGGATTGGTCTGCAAGCGCTGGAACAGACTTTCCCTGTTAATTTTCCTCTCTGGACAATGGAAAGTTAGTGCTATTCCTGCATCAGCCTTCATCTCCCTGGAGAAACCGTCCGAAGTGCCGTCAAAGCAACGTCCTATAGCAATCTCTTTGGCCACTCTTGGGTTTTGGTCTGTCACTGTGTAGATGCCGTAGTTGTGTCCGAGAGGGTCCACCGGTGCTAACATTGTGAATCCATGTGTATCGTTGTTTGGTGCAGTGGGTGGGTGCTTGATCAGATACTCTTGCAGGAGACCGTTTGTCAGGGTTCTTCTGCAGTTGGCTTGAGGAAGCACAGTTATAAGAGATCTATCGACTTCATCTTGGTCAAACAACATCCCACTACATTTGAATTCAACACAGCAGCGGAAGTATTGGCCTCCCGCATGTCTCTGGTGCTCCGAATATCTCTAATACCATAAAGTTTGCCGATCGTTTCCCTATGTGTTCCTCCAAAATTTCTTGATCGGACCATGACTTCTTTTTGCCCATTTATCCTGACCTTGATATAGCAAGCTCTGAACTCCTGAGGATTTGGCCACCATGACAAATAATCCCCTGTCCAAGTTGTTAGATCATTTTCTTCAAATGGAACTACATTATATTCATACTTGTCTTTTTCTACTCTAAAAAATCTAAAATGATTTGCATCAAATGGTGCATTCTCACAAGCTAACAAACTCTGGTATGGATAAATGGGGCCATTGGTCTCATCAAAGTTGTTTGGATTGGGTTTCGCCAGATTGATCTTAAAGGCTGTTTTCTTCAGCGCGGGATCGTCATGGTCTGTGCGCTGGTAGTTTAGCTTGCCCAGACAAGGCTGTGACACTCCGATGATGTTGGGATTCATTTTAGGAGAGGATGGGGCTGCTTCAAGCTCTTCTCCTCCCATCATGGCTGTCACATAAGCAGTGTAGGCATCAGGTGTCCGTGCATCACAAAAAGCAGGTAAACAAGCACCATTAGATCCTGTTATACACTGTCAAATCGCCCCCATGCTCGAGGGTTAGCAGAGAATCCAGGCTTCGGCTCTAAGTTTATCAAGCTGATCACCACCCCTTCAAGTTGTTCACCCTGAAGGAACTTGTCACTCATATAAGCCCTGACTTTGACGTAGCATCGCCTATTTTCAGGCACATCCAAATTAAAAAGTCTACGCTCCCTAATCTCCATATTGCCAATTAGAAAAGTACGTTCCTCTCGCTTGTTCCGTCCAGAAGTTGTGGTGGTGTGTGAAAAGTCACCCTCTTCCTCCCAAACTCCTGTCTCCGGGTTCAGAGACCACAGTTTCATTTTGGGAATGTGCTCTTGCATTTTGACATGTTGTGTATCGAGCAGTACTTGGACACCACCCGCACCCAGTATGTCTCTATTGCTCTCATCTCGGAAATCAACAGAAAACATGCCGTAGGTTCTCAGGGGAAGCATGTCACCATCATCGCTGACGAAGTTGAGGTCGCCCGGAGTGGCAGCTGCTGTCGTGATGTTCCTTGGATCAATAAATGTCACACTTGCTTTCACTGTGCCTTCATAAACCTCCCCATTGTCCTTATGGAAAGAGTTGGCAGGGATAACTAACTGGCCAATGGGGTCTTCTCCTTTGATTTCTCCCAAGTCGATGGAGTTGCTTTCTCCTGCATTTAGATCAATAGGTTCTTGCTTTCTCATTACTTTGACATCATGATAAATGGATCCACCCTTCTTGTCAAAAATGAAGACTTTTGGAGTGTCAATAAATTTTTGAGTGGGGTCGACAAAGTTTACGACTAATCTCTGTGTGTCTTGAGAAATATGTAAAGTAAAGTCACCTTGAAAGCCAGTAGTACCAACCCTTTCCTTTCCGAGGTAGATGTGACCAAATCGTAATGGTTCATTATTGTCAGCAGAGACGACTCTGCCTCTGACCAGTACTGTGGGTTCAACACATTTTGACAGCTGCACTGGGTGACTGTTTTGATAGGAAGGCTGTAGCTGCCACAGTCGATGGTGCGAGTCTCCATAGTTTGGACACTACAACAAAAGCCTGCTCCATCTCGGCAGCGCAGATCATAGTCCAAGGATCCAGCACATTTGTTATGAGGGCAGCGGCCAGCGTTGTAGAATGTGGAGTCTGTCCCGGGCTGAACGCAGTCCACTGGCATTCTGATGAGGTGTGGCTCAGGGGTGGAGTTACAGGCTGGGACCTTTAGCTGTGAAATACAAACAGGAGGGTAAAGACATACATTATTCCTTCTTTTAGGCTTGTGCGCAAAACCCAATGTAACAATTGAATGAAAAATCACAAATGAACTGAGAGAGAATTGAACAGATCAGTTCAAAATAAGTTTGATAGTTGTGGGATCTTGTTTTTTTTTTTATTTTGATTGCTGAAAGATTGAGTTAAGCGATTAATAATGTATGAGACTGGGTAAGAAAGTCCAGGCAATTTCTTTACTTTGATTTTCCCATAAGCTTTTACCAAGTGTAATTCCAGATAACTCAGTAGAACTCAATATAGAGAACTACAATTATCAATCAGACACGAGCCAAGTTACTTTCATGTGGTTTTATAAAATAATATTTCAGACCAACAAATTGTACTTCACATCTTGAAATTGAGAACAAAAACAGATTCGTTTTTCATGAGAATAAAAAGGCAAATACACATTGACATTTGTTAAGTGTCACCTCGTTTGACCCTGATTATTCCAAATGTGATTCATTTCCAGCACTAGTCATTGATAGCTCTATTTGTTAATGTCCCATAGCTAACAGGCAACCGCAAATTCTGTGATACATATAGTTTTTCCATTAAGAAGTGGAAATATATTATTGTCTGTTTAAATGCAAGAAACATTACTTATTGGCTATCTCAATTTCACCACTGCTTCGGCTGTTCTGGGGAAATTGAGTTTGAGGTTTTACAGTAACCAAGCTGTCCCACACAATAATGCATCTCTATTTAGAAGGGCACAGACCTAACCAATGTCAACATCATAAAATCTTGCTGCTAAACTGTAATATTTTCTTTCAGTGCGTAATACATATATAATTTTATTTTCATTTAGCAAATGATTAAGTGACAACTGATTTCTCTATTCTAAGTGTGGAGACGGAGACTTTGTATGAATGCATGGATGTGGATGATTGGCTTATTAATAAAGCTTACATTTCCAGACAACTTTTTTTTTTGCTGGTTTTAATCCAACATTAACCTTTGACTGAATACAATATTTTAAATGATCCTCTAAAGTCCAACCGCTTATTTACTTCACAACTCTGCACTATTTAGCTGAATATATTGTATATTCATTCAAAGAACACTCACTCGACTCACTACTTTTTCCTTACACCAGGTCATGTGATGTGGGTGAGAAGAAAGTCAACAGAAAACAATACAAATTAATTTCTATAATAAATATTGTTCAAATCTGTCTGACATGCACCTGGATATGAACATATCAGTCTTCAAGTTTTGTTTCAAATGGATCTTAATTAAAGGAATTACATTATTCATGTTTGCCAGTGATGGTCATCTTACAGTTCAAGCAAGAAGCTAACTCTAGCATCTTTTCAGCTAACCGGTAATTTAAAGCTGGAGTTAATAACAAACTTGTCTTTGCCACCAGAATGTATTAAAAATGCAGCACTAGTGACAAAAATAAACCACTGTGAACTGTCTGAATCTAATGATAACCTAGTTTTTATCTGGAGCTGAAAGCAACACATTAATGGCTGTGCTTATGTGGTCCACTCTAGATTTACTTTGTTGTTTGAACAAAGCTGTTCTTAGGCTGTGATTGCAGTCATAACTGACTGAATGAACTAAAGTGGCAAAAGATTTGTGTTAACAAGGACAGATTTTAACTTGGACTTCTGTTTTTGTTGCGTGACAATCTTGTACTCCAGCTTTAAAAGTAGTTGGTTCAAAACCATGACTCAACAGCACGTTTACACACCTCTTTCATCAGCTTCATTCAATTTGGTAAATCCACTTAAAGATCTAGCTGTGCTGAGGTTTTTCTTATTTCCAATGCATTGTGTTCAATATCGACAATAGGAACAATGCTGCATATTTCTTGTTAAAATCTTGGTGTTCACTACTTTTTGACCTGCTGGACATTTGGACAGCACTGAAAATGGCATGACCCCTAAATACTGGGCAATTTCACAATGTTCAAGAGTTTTATCAGAACCATTATGTGACCAAATAGTTCAATCAACTATTGTCAAAAACTTTGAACCCAAAAATAGTTTCTTGCATTTATCCTGGAAGCTAAATTGGTAATGAGACTCAAATGTATTCCTTAGTATTGTAATTGATATATTGTGTTCATTCAGAATATCCATAAATGCATTTCTCCTGCAGAGGATTACGCATTATTATTACTGCACAATTCTCTTTCATGTTCTATCATTTTAAAAGAATTATATAAGTATGTAACACTTTGCTTTCTCAGAGTGTGTGTACTTACCGATGACAGTGAGGAGAGCAGGTGAGGATTTAATGCTGCCTGCAGAACTGCTGGTTTTGCAGTAATAATGTCCAGACTGCTCCGGCTTCAGATCTCGTAACACCAAATCCTCCTCGTACTTGTATACCTTTCTGTCGAGCAGAGTCCCATTGTGGTACCTAGACGAGAAATGTTTGACCCAGGTTTTTATTAAAGATTAAAGATAAACAGAGGTTTTAATAAAAGTATTGCTATCTACAAGCATATCTGTTTTACATTCCATTTTCGGACAAATTCAACATTTTGGAGCTGCCAGGTTGTTTTACATTTCCCTGGTTCATAGTAATTTTGTCTGTTCTTTTATCTACTACATCAAGCCGTGCATTAGATCTGGTGTTTTTTGTTTAAAGATTATGACACATGACGTCTACTTTTTAAATAAACTGCTTCATTGTGGTGGTTGCTGAAAGTGAACAACAGAAGAGCTGCCAATGAGAAAAAACTATATTCCATAAGCAGCCGTTCTGAAAGTCTGAGTCATAGTGTTAAAATCTTTCAACCTAGAATAATTCAGTTGTTTCTTGTGCATATTACAGCTAAATGATTCCCAAGATTGCCCCTATGGCACAAGCTGAACTTTTCACAAGAAAACGAGAAAATACAAATGAGAGAAGTTTGCCATTGGGTACAAAATAATCACTTTTGGTGCATTTGCCTGGGAACTGCATGTAGCATGTCAGCACCAAAATCATAATGAAGGTTTTGCAGTTATTATTTAAATTAGATCAGTATTGAGTTGTTATTTTTTAAAGGCGGTAGGTAAACTGTTGATGGGCATAATTTATATTTATTTGATTATTGTTATTTATCCATCCTTTTCCATCCAAAGCCAACAGTCTGAACAGGAAGGATCATACTTCCCCATTCAACACATATTCCTCCAGTTCCCAGGCCAGCCAAGAGACAGTCTCTCCATGGACGACATGCCAGAAACACCTCCCAAGGGGAGACATTTCAGAGTCAACCAGAATATATGCTTTAGCCACCTCAGCCGGCTCCTCTCAGTATAAAGGAGCTGCGACTCTACCCAGAGTGTTTCCTATGTGACTGAGATCTCTCTAAGGAGCGCCCAGCTACCCAAAGGAATCTCATTTTGACTGCTTGTTTTCGGGACCTTGGAATATACTAGTGATGGGAAGATTCCCCGATTTGCACCGATACATCGATGTAAACATGCGCGATGCGAGTGCGTCGGTAGAGAGGAGCTACATCGATGCAGATCGTGTGACAAAAGCAGCCTGCATCGGATTATCAGACTATTTACCGATGAATCTAGATTTTTCACGATTCACTGACGAAAGTGTACTCCTACACAGACACACACGCACTCACAAGCTGACGCTGACACAGCTGCAAACGCTGTGTGTTTCTGACATTCCTTATAAGGGCTGTTTGTGATTTACTTTCATCTGAAGATGAAGGCGTTTGTCTCTTTCAGTCAAAGCACGCACCGTCCATTCTCACAAAGCCTGCGTAATAACAACAGTGTCCAATGTGCCTTACCTGTGTATTGTAGAGAAAAAGACGTCGTAGTCCATTGAAACTCGTGTTCAGAAGAAAAGTTTGATGCGCTCCGCAACACGTAGCTATTATTCCACCGTGAACGTGCAGGAAAGCTGTGCGTCTGTGTCCAGTAAAAGAGCTCTGTCCTTCCCGTGTTTATGTCCCAATCTAGACGGTCTGCGTCTTCCCAGTGCGCTGGTCTCTGTCCTGTCCGTGTTTGTTTCAGGCGATGTGCGTTTTCCCTGCGCGCTGTTCTCGTCCTCGCTGTTTTGTTTCCGTGTGCGCTGGTTCTCTGCGCGCTGCCGTCCCTCTTCGCCCCTCGCATGGGTTGATGCTGCTCCTCTGTTGCTGCTCAGTGTGAGTTTGGGCCGTAGCTGCGTCTCAGTTCCACGTTCACTCTCCCGGGCCGCACTGACAAACTATAGAGACTTTTTCATAAGCTGTATTCGGCAGTTTGATAGTAGACCGAAATAAAGCACCCCAGAATGGACCTATTATTTAGCTTTTCCCCACATATTTATCGTAACATGTTGGCCCCGCCTACACAGCAGATCTGTCCAATGAGAGTGCTAGGTCTCACACATGTAGGCTATATCTGATTACTTATAAAGTCCTATTGCACACAGCACTCTGAAAAACATGATACAATCCGAATAAAAAATAATAATATATTATTATTTATAATTTTAGAAAGTTAGTAATTTATTTTTCAAGTGACTGAAAAATACTTTTACATGGCTTGAATTTATCTGGAGTATTAGAGGCCCATGATTGATTAAACAGACTAAATATTTATTAAGTACTTGAATAAAAAACAATGTTGACTG
Source organism: Mugilogobius chulae (assembly GCA_038363315.1). Taxonomy (NCBI): domain Eukaryota; kingdom Metazoa; phylum Chordata; class Actinopteri; order Gobiiformes; family Gobiidae; genus Mugilogobius; species Mugilogobius chulae. Next base: position 18,761,550 of record CM076412.1, on the reverse strand, counting down.
AATCGAGATGCATCGTGATCAGGGGGCATATCGAACCGAATCGATCGTTAGCTGTAAGACATGTATCTTTAAAAAATCGTATCGTTGCTAATGTATCGGGATGCACATCGTATCGGACAAAGATCCAAGATTCCCATCACTAGAATATACACTAAACAGTTAAGAAAGCTTTGCCTTTCTACTCATTCTTTTCAAGTTCTTTCCATTCATTGTTAAACTATGCACCATTTAGTTTTGTAAATAACAATTTTTGCCAATTAAGTCTCTGCGTAAACAATGCTGTTTTGTTTGTTTGTTTGTTTGTTTGTTTGTTTGGCTTGTTTGGCTTGTTTGGCTTGTTTGTTTGGCTTGTTTGTTTGGCTTTTTTTCTCCAGCAAATCTTTTTAGACCAACTCAACTGAAAAATATAATACAGAATATTTCATAAAGCAACTAAACACCAACTGTACACTACATAAATATATACACTAAGGGTCTCATTTATCAATTCAGGTGCTAAATTATAAGTGCAAACTGACAAACCAGCTTACACTAACTCTATTTTGTATTTGACCAAGTGTTTGATAAATGAGGCCCTAAATACTCATTATAATACCATATCGTCTGTCAGTTCACGTGCGTATTGAAGTCCTCATATGTCAAATAAATACTGGTGTTTGCAAAAAAAAAATAATAATAATCTTACTCAATCACAAAGCATTTTAGTGAATAAAAAAAACAAAAACATATAAACAAAACTAAAAGACTTTTGAAGGCTTTGCTCTGAGCTGGGAGGAATATCCTACACTTTCCCCTATAAAAGGCAGTAGTTTTCCTCACCAGTAGTATTTGTCGGGCAGCGGCGATCCCGTGGCCTTACAGCACAGCAGAACTCGTCCACCCTCGTAGCGCACTTTGTCCTCCGGGTGCTTCACAATATACGGCTTTTCTGATGAAAAGGGAAAAGCAGCCAAAGTCATGACCACACTTGTGAATGGGGTTGCAGTGTTTCAGAGAGCTCATAAAACTCACAAGCTTCCCATTTTATTTTGCATTGGCCCTTTGCACATGAAAAATTATTGTTGGGGAGGCTTTTGAAAGTTTTTTTTTTTTTTGTTTTATTTGGTTTCCATGCAACCACAATGTAATTATAGCGTTTAAAAAGTCATACAATAGGGCAAGACTGTTTATGTTTTAGTCTTGTCAGTTCCTGTTACAAATTGAGAAAGGACTGAAATATTTCCTCGGTAATTATCATGAGTCTGCCAACGTTTTTCTCCTGATTTCCAAATACAATGTTTTTACTATGACTTACAACACATCAAAAGAATAAAGTCAGCAACATTTACAATAAATGAAATGTTCACTTATTATACATGTCTTTTTGAGCAAACATTTAGAAATAGGTTTGTGGTGAAAAAACTTCTCATTTATTTTGGTAACTTTCAGCTTTGCCTGATGATCTGGGAGAAATGGCCCCACTCAGAGGCTGATCTAAAAACAATGTGAGTGTTCTGTGGTTGCATGTGTTTTACTTTACACCACTATGTAAATGTAAATTCAATAAAGAAAATATAAATATGTAGGGAAAGATAGTGAAAATGAAAAACAAGAAAAGACATGCATCATAAAGAGGAGGTAAACCTGCAGTTTTGAGCACAGCTTTGACCCATGACTGTCCAGTTGTGTTACTTGTTGCTGACACTGTCACAGGTGCAAACTTCTCTTTTCGTATAGAGACTAGAGTGGAGCTGGAGGAGCACACTCCTGGCAGGTTAAACTGCCCCTTGTTGTTGGTGCGGGCCAGGACGACTTTGGGCTGACTGGGCAGAGTCACCCAAGCTCCAGACACAGGCACTCCGGTCACACTGTGGACTTCTCCAAACAGGACGTGACCATCACATACACAGCGAGTGCAGTCCTCACTGGGACGTCCCTCAGAGCAGGACATCTCACATTTGACTTAAAAAAGAAGATACACAGATATGAAAACCAGATCACTGTTTATGTGTTATTTACTAAGTTAAGATCTCAGTACAATCTTATAGTTTCCCTAGTTTTTAGCAGATTAGCATTAGTCTATTTTAATTCAGCTTTAGACTAGCTCCATCAATGTCAGGTACAACAATATTTCATCCTAATTAGGAGTTATTATTTTTCTTTCTCCGGTAATGTACCTGGGCATGGGCTCTTTCCACACTTCTGCATTTCAGCAGGACGTCCTGTACACTGCACTGTTGGTGAGTTCTTGACACAGGTCCTCCTCCTGACTCGACGCCCTCCTCCACAGGACACTGAACAGGCTCCCCATCGCCCCCACGGACTCCACTTGGCTGAAGACACAAAGGCTTTAGATGTGAGACACACACTGAGTAGGAATCATTTACTTTTCCTGGACAAGACAAGAGGATATTTGAGATACTCCCTTTAGCACTGTTTTGTGGTAATAATCCAGAGATAAGAGAGAAAATAAATGGCTTATGCTCTACAGTAAAGTGCCCTGACTCTGAGCCATCTGCTCAGTAATTAGAAATAGGGACAGTTGATTAAACTTCTCTGGTGCACTTGTAAAAAGAAACAAAGAGAATGTGCATTTATTTTTAAGCTTTTGTTAATTAAAATCTGTATAATTTTCTCATTATCTTGAGAAAGCAGAAGGCGCTTAAAGCACTGCATATGTTCGGATGATAGGCTCAAAGACGACTAATTGCTGCTAAAAGCATGTACACATTTACATTAGGTGGAATTAGGAATTAGGATAGCTCTTTAGGTTTTTATTTTTACTCACATTTCCCTTCAGTTTGGGGATTATTCTGTGACACCTGGTGGCCGTCACAGCTGCTCAGGGAAAGACAAGGTTTCCAATTCTAACGTTAAACCACAGTGGCCACCAGCATTCATGTAATTACTTAAACAAATAAATACACTAAAATGTGTCCAACCCAAAGACAACAGGTGAGTGTACTATATACTCTGAGAGTTCTGACCTGTGCATGGAGGCGTGGAGCACTCGCGCCGGTCTGTGTGGTGGCCCTGGCAGGCGGGCACCAGCAGCAGAGGCATGGGCTGGCTGCTCAGGCACTTCCTGTGTCTGGTCTGAATGCCCACATCATTACACAATGAAGTGGAGCATGGCCCCCACTCAGTCCAGTCAGACCAGTAACTCTGCACTGAAAACAACACAGAATTACAATGTTATGAAGGCTGTTTAAATATACTGAAGAGCGCAGGTCACAGTAACTATTCAAATGTAAGTTTTCATAGTTAAAAAACATGTAATGTCTTTTTAATTATTTTTTAAACTGCTTTAGTCGGATAGAGAATTGAGATTAGTCATTTACATTTTGTTCATTGTAAAAAGCAAATTGATTTCAAATCATATCTATAACTTTTCTGAGTACTTAAGCATCAGCTGCAGGACAATACAAGATTACTTAAACATGCACGAATCAGCTAATACCACTTTGAGTAAATGATGGGAGAAACTGTTAAACATGGTAAAAAGTGGATTTGACATAACATGGCCATTTTAAAGTTGTATAATGTATGAATATTACAGAAACATCTGCACTTTTGTTGGGAAAAATGTCTAACACACCACCACAATGAGGCACAAAATTAGGACACTTTGACTGTGTGAATTTCTCCACATTTGCCAGTTATTCACAAATGCTTGGAGCAGTTTTAGTTAACGAACACTGCTCTGATTGTTTAGTATGCTAATAGTGCTGCTGGTGCTAATGAACTCCCCTGACCCTGAGTGGCCTCCGTCCACATTACCTGGAGGACACTGGAATCGGACGTGATAGTTGGAGCAGATCCTCCCGTGGGGCTGCTCCTTGTTGACGCACCAGAAGCCCTTGTCCAGGCTTGAGTGCACCACTTCCCCAGTCTCTGCAGCTGAGACCCAGTCGGTGGTGCGCACCTCCATGGCAGTGGGCCGCGCACACACTCTCTCTCTGTAATAGAACCGAATGGCCTCCAAACGCTCGTAGTCTCCTTCCCGCCGGGATGATCGATGTTAAACCAAGACGTCCACTCCGTCACGCCTTTGCGCACATTCAGAAGGAAAAAGTACTGTTTTAAAAGCCAGGAAAACTAGAGGAGAGAAATTATCCAATTGGGAATGCAAAATAGCTGTGGCCAAAAGGAGGGATTAAAAGGGCTGAATTGGTCTTACACGCTGAACAGACAGGCCTGATGTGTTGCATGTGTTTAGAGGTCTGCTACCGTCATTTAAAAATCAGACTTCTCTCACAAGGGAGCTGAAGATTGTGTTTTGTCTACTGCCTTTTGGAGGACTTAGGGAAATCAAAAGCTTATTGAAAGTCATGCAAGAATAAGCTGCAGACAATAGTGGATCAGAGCTTTATTACAGAACCAAACAAACTATGAAAATACTGAAGAAATGTAAGATTATGTGAGTGTGTTGTACCTGTTGGCTGTGAGTAGGAATATGAGTTGTAGGCGACACGTCCACTGTCCAAATGATGTCTGGGCCGCAATGATCCTGATAAACAAATAGAAAATGTAAAAATTTCATGTCCATTTAAATAATGTAAAAAAAAAAATCTAAAATGCGAAATAGAGCTGCACTATAATAAAAAGGAACGAAAAAAGCCATTTTATTAAATCTTATTCTGCACACAGTAATCACACTACACTAGAATTTTTCAAGAAATGTCATTTTAAAAAAGTCTATTGTTTCCTTATCAAAGCTTTGTGCACCTCAGTTAGATCAGATGTCCGAACTTTTTTTCATCATGTTGAAAAGCCTAAATGGAGACCAATCTAGACCAAAGAAAAGGGCATGTAAAATGTTAAGTTGAAATGAGCTAAAAGACATATTTGGTCTTAAAACTATCATAGTACACAGTCAAATTCTTGATACAGACTTTAAAGAGGTAGATTTTTCAAACTCAGTGTAAAACGCATTACTTGCTGTTTGAGCAAATTCTTGAGGAGGACTGAGGGCCAACAGAAATTGGTCTGAGAGCGGTGTTTCCCTAGAGGAGACCAAGGTGGTTAATTCTCTCTCATAATCTAAAAAAAATGCTGGACTAAAATTGCATAAATAATGGTAATTTGTGTACTATATTAAATACACGTTACTTGATCTGAAAGTTTAAGCACCAAAGCATAAGATTCAGTAAAGTTTTGTTGGCATTGTCAGTAATTCACATTGAAATTTACAATCAGAACTTGCTTTGGTGATAAGATTCAACTTGAAACATTTAATATATTAAAAATAAGACTCAAACAGGACCAATAGCGGTGTTCTGGAGGTGTTGGAGTGGGACACCAGGAGGCACATGTGAAAGAGATGTGTCGCAGAGTATACAAGTGTATGAGCAAGGGGGGTGTCGTAGATGGGCTGTTGTAGATGCTTAAAAATACTTAATTTGTATTTATCAACAGTAATCATAACAGAACAACAGTGGTGTATTTCTAAGCTTCAGTGGCTTGGAATTTCCACACTCAACTTCAGTTTTAGTATAAAATATTGTTTCTCCAATGGAAACCCTGGCACCTAAAGGTTAATGAAGGTTACTGTTAGGCTACAAATGTTAACAAGACTCCGTTTGCATAGTCTGTCCAAAACACTGCTTCATAACAACTTCAATACCTCAGATTCTTTTGTACCAAAAACACTTGATACTCCAACTTGATAGTGTATTTCTCCCACTTTTTATTCACACAAGCACACAGATCAGACTGAATCAAAACAATAGTCTTCAGAGAGACAACATCATCTCCTCCAGAAGTCAAACATTAGAATCAGATTTATTGACGCTTCGGGAAAGCCCAGTGCGGTTTCGAACTTTGGTAATCCATCTACTTCCCTCCTGATCTTTTACTTTGATCTCAGTCCACAGCCCTCTCTCTTGCTTCAGACAATCTGTGGAATATTGTCTATCCATCATATTTCTATGGATGTTGTCATGCTCCTGTAACCTCGTTTAATCCCACAGGCCCTTCTCCTTCTATAATATTGCTTTGTCTATTGGTCACTTGTCAAAAGGCGAGGATCAAACCCACGCTGTGACAAATCAGTGCAACTGTATGTAAAGCAGATGCGCTTCTGCAACCTTTGAGACCTCCATTTTAACTACTACATATTCTTTACACTATTTAGTAGTTCCTGCTTTGCAAATTGTCCTTCTAATTAATCTACACGGTACTGTTTGTTTGGGAATTTCAATGAGTTTGTGAACTTAATACAGAAAAATCTACAGGATGTTATTATGTAAGTTTTTGTATTTATTAACAACTGTAGCCTGCGTAAGCCTGGTGGATAATCTGCAGTCATCTTTTCTATATGGAGATGATCTTGCTTTGCCTATAGAGCAGGTGTCAACTCATTTTGACAAAGGCCACAGTAGCATCAGGTTGTCCTCGATGGGCTGCTTGTAACTGAAATTAAACTTACTTATCTTTGATACTACAAAAATAGTTGTATTTGGCCATTGTATATTCTTTGACTTGACAATTACAGAATATACATCTGCATTAGTTTGAAAATGACTTACTCTTTGGATTTCAGACAAATCATTTCTTCTGGCACTAGCCCTTATAAAACTTGAGGGCCGCATGAAATGAGGTGGAGGGCAGCATCTGGCCCCCTGGTCTTGAGTTTGACACATAGAATTTTACACAATGTAGCTTTGACCTTAGTTAACTCCATGCGACGAGCATGTGGCACGATCAAATTGAGTAAAAGTCAGATCTGTGAAAAGGCGCACCCACTCATCTTTTTCAAGCTATCTGGTGCAATAAAAACACCATAGTAAAATAAATTGTAGATGTATAGTGTATGTTGTTTAATGCCTTACTTAGAAACATTCTGGGCAAAGCCATGGAGTCGGACTGCTCGATGCTTCCTGATTAAATAAATGAAGGTGCCCTCGGTTGTGCCCTGAGGTTACAAACAGGTCTGATTAGTGACAAAACCAAAGTCGACTTCTGCTGCCTCTAAAGAGACACACTGCAGTGTTTATGAGCCCGGGCGGACACTATATCGATCCCATTTCCCGCTGCTTTTTACGACTCACTTCACATCAAGCTGATAGATTTTGCAAAGAAACACAGTATTATTACAAGTTTTATAGTAACGGCTGCTTCAATGGCGTGTTTGTCAGAGCTCGCAGACAGTAACTCGACCTTTATAGTGGGTATTTCTGCTCTGCGTTGTAAAAAGTCATTGATGGCTTTCCATATTGACTTTGTCTGATGCACTGGATGGCAGCAGAAACAGAGTCTGCGAAACACATGGTTTTACAGGCCAGTCTGTCCGTTTCAGCTTCAGGTGAAGATTACAAATGAAAATAGTATTGCTTCTGAAGTGTTTTTGTCTGAAAACATGTTGATGTCTGTTCAGATTGTTTTGCAGGTTGGTTAGTTTTTTGACGGATCATTGTGGGCAGAAGGGAAATTCTCCTCATTCTTAACACATGCTGCAAATATTATTTCAAGCTTCTGTATAAGGTAATGGCCATCTATTATAAGAAAGAAATGATTTTGATTACTCCCCAAAGGCCACTAGAGAAAAGTCCATCTGGTTTTGTTAATGCAAATCACAGGTTGCAGTTACATAATATGTCTCTCCTCGCCTTGTTTTTGGCATCTGATTATCATTTCAAGATGGCCCCTAATGAAAACACAGCCGTAAGTGTGTGTGCATGTTTATGAGGTGACAACAGTTTTACACAGAGAAGCACATTAGCCGCATGCTAAGCTAGCACAGCAATACCTTCCTCAGCTGTGGACCGTCCTGGCTCTGTTCCCATGGTAGCCTCATGCAGCTTATGTGAGCATCAGAGGTATGTTCCACTTTATTAATTTGAGAGCCAAGAAGCTTTCTAGAGACACAGCTTTATAAAGAATGAGTAAATATAGTTCATCAATAAAAAGATACGTCAGAAGCCAGGAATATTCAAAGTGGATTTCTCCAGAGTAGCCTGGAGCGTCTGTCTGGTACAGTAGATCTAGGCTACTTTATTCTTTGGCAATGTGTGGTGCACTGGCACTAACACAAAGGGTAAAAACACCAGTAGTCGGGGTTTCGTGTGCTTGGAAGTGCCCATAACAAAAGTTTTTTTCAGTAGTTTGAGTTATTTGCAGGGAAAACTTTTAAAATATATTTAGTTAGTTGTTAAGTTAAAGAATAGGGCTACAGTAAAATGTCTTCATTCTTTAGAGACCAATATTATTTAATAAAGATGGAGGGATGGGAAATTTAATAGTCTAAAGGGCACATATTGAGGTTTTAATCATGTTTAATGTCTCTGAAATATTAGTTTTCTCCTGTGAGTCTCAAAAAGCACTGTTGTGTCACACCTTGATTTGCTGTTCTTGTTAGATCTCTGACACCTTTTGCATCGTTTTTATGTCTATAAACATCTCAGCTTCGGGCAAAATCGATTTAGTTGTAAAACTTAATTTCAAACAGTTCCAAATGAATGAGTAACTGAAAAACTCTAAAGTAGTATTCCAAATGTTGTTTTGGTATTTAGATACTTTCCAGTACTGATTATGTGCCTATAATGTTTTTACCCCCAGGTGTGAACAAGCTGGAATAAGAATCAGCACCTCCAGATCTAAGGTCACGGGTCTCTGAGTGGTGCTTGCTCACGCTTCAAGTGAAGTTCAGTTCAAGTGTGCTGGAGGTTTGTTCACACGTGATGCACATGTGTGACAGGGAGAACCACACTCCACTTTGTTTTGATTAGATACAATACAACTGCTCCAATGAAAAGCTGTCCTGTGACCCTCTTTGGTATAATGCCTGTTATTACAAACAATACATTATTTACAGCTAGCAAAAATAGTCCACCACCTTCAGTGGGGAAAACACTTCATTGCATTCATTGCTCAACAACTACAACAGCAAATGTGGACCATGTAAGATATATTATAGAAATTATAGATCCAACCTTGCACAAGTTTGTAAATATGCATATAGCAATGCTAATGCAGCTGTGGGCTAAATGTTAACTTGATACTCCCACCTACTCTATTTTTACATCTACAGGACAATACAATAGTTGTTCTTAGGTATCATGAATCAACTTGACTAAAACTCAACTGTGACTCAACCTGAATTAGTTGCGCTTAAAAACATAGAATTTACCTCAAAATGCTCTCAAAAGGGAAAACTTTGTATTCCCCATTGATTCAATGGAGAGTTTTCTCCCATAGCAGACCACAAATATGAAGCACTGCCGACTGTATTAGGGTTTTCAAAGAGAAGTCAACCAAAGCTTTGAAAAAAGTCCAAATCATGCAACTCACTCCCATAAATCTTGTATACTTATAAGTATATAAGTAAGTATATAAACTAAGCAATAACTTCGATTTTTACTTCCATAAAAATGTAAATATTTTTTACACCAGTCACTTGCATTCGACCCTCAGAATTGTTCATCACAATGTGTCTTAAGCACTTTTTTTTTTTTTTTTTTTTTTACAGCTTTTAGATTAGCAAGCAACTGTCCAAAAAAAAGAAGTCCCAAGTTGAGACAAATATACATGTCTTTTAAACCTGCTTTTGAAGTTTATATACAGTATTAGAAAATGTTTAAAGCACACATGTAATTCCCATGTCGGGAAGTAAGTTAGAGCTCCATCTATTGTCTGCAAAGGACATTTCACAGGAGGAAAAATCAAAGCAATCTTGCTTGATCTGCTCATATAGAAATTCCTTAAAATGAGTCTGCCTTTGACATCACATTGGAGGTGGTGATGGTGGTTTTGGTGGTGGGGAGGTGGGTTAGTATTTCACAGACAGACCTCCAGCTGTGTTTTTGATGAGGGCGCAATGTAAGAACATGATTAAACCACATCTGAAAAGTCAATTTTGGTGGTTAACGAAAGATGAAACACTGTCAATAAAATGTGTATGAGCAAAGAATCTTAGAGACAAAATATAAAACTTAAAAAATAATAATAAAAAAGTAGTTTTTTATGTTCATGAATGCATTTCATTTTTTTAAAGTTACAATCGATCGAATCGAATGATCGATATGATGGATTATTTTTTCAGATCGCCCACTATGACTGTATCTATTGTGCCCTATTGCTGTTCACTCTTTCCTTTGACCACTAACATCTCAATTTGAGCCTGCTCTGCATTTTACAATCTACGTCACAGTGCTGCACTGTGTACATCCAGGTCACCCAGAGAAATCTCTTTTAATAACAAAATAGGAGTGTGCTGCAATGCCATGCCAATGCCTAGTAAAATGTGCCAAAAGAAAAGAAATAATGTTAAGCCATGGTTTTAGCAGACCGCCATGCCAGATGTAAGCTGGCTGTGGGACAAAGTTTGAAATGATCTGGATCCTGTTTGTAAAATCCCAATCTCTACAAGAAAGTGGAGACAGGACTTCAGAGACAGGACTGTAGAACAATAATCTTCACTCCATGTTTGGACAGTAGAAGGGCCGTGTTAATTCTAAGTGCGGTTGAGCCCAGGTATTCAGGACAGCGGTGTTGGGGATTTCATATGGAAGTAGTTTATGTGTTGGCTTGAGTTTAATGGCAATGTTAAAGACGAGTCTGCTGTTTCTCTCTGTTTCTGTCTATCCTTAGAAAAACATGTTCTGCAGCTTATTCTAAACTTTGAACAAATTCATGCAAAAGGTTTGTTTCAGTAATGACAGACAGCAGTGGAAAGTACGAGGAGGGTGAGCTAATGTGATATGGTAAATAAGAACATAAAAAGTAAAAATAAAAACTGGTTTTATACGCAAAGAGTCTAATGACCCTTAATACAGTTGTGTCTTTTTGGTGTTATTTTTTTTCTCTCATTATTCTGAAATCACACACAGATGATCTTCGGGTGCTGTCACCAACTCTTTCATACTCTTTCAGTAGCCTATAAACGTCAGCAGAGTCCGCAGAACTCAGTATTTAGGGAGAAGTTACAGGCTAACATCTCAAAGCTAACAAGTGGATTTTTTGGTAACGCTGCAATTTAAATGCAGATTTTTCTTTTTTCACCTTGTGTTCTTGATCTAACCTGCACCTTAATTAATAAAGTAAAGTAAACAAAAGCATGTGCTGAAGTGGAGGGCACTGATCTACACCTGAACCAGCTCCACACAGAACATCTCCTGCTCAGGACAAACAGTCACCCATTGACAGTCTGCACTCGTTCAGAGCCTATGTCATTAAAATGAGTAAGTAGTACTAAAGACACTAAACGGTTAGAAAACTCAACAATGGCTTCTGACAAGGCTCTGACCTCTCCTAATGTGTTCCATAGGTTTGCACCAGTTGACACTCTTTATAACTTGTGTTTTCTGCGGGCTATTAGCTAGCTGCTAATGGGAACAACAAGAGATCTCTAATGCTAACTGTTAACAAAACAAATACAGTGAATCGCCTCAGAGTCATGGAAGTATATGCCTAGAGTCTTTCATACAATAACCTTTTGTAGAAATCAGCACAAAATAATATCACACAGCAGTTTACTGTGAGTCTGTAGTTCTTCACTTTGTTGATAATTACATTACACAATCAATATAATTTAACTCACCTCCTGTACTTTTCCACTAATTTGTATGGGGATTTGTATGCTTAGCTTTTCTCATCACTTTGCATCTTTTTGTTTTTCTCTTTATGTTGTAGCTTGTCAATGCCTGATCGTGTCTAATATCAGTTAAGCAGCTTGGGCCTGGTCAATACTTTAAAGAAGACACTGGAACACCAGGTGACACAGAGGGGAAAACTGTCATTGTGTCCTTAGGCAAACACTTCACCCATATTGCTTAGAAAGAATCTGAAGAGGTGTTGGTGGATGGAGGGGTGATAACACAAATTGACAATATGGCAGCTGTGAATTCAGTTGTAGCTTACCATCATCAGGTGTCGAGTCACCAAGGATGGAGTGAATGGATTAGTTGAAGAGTCTTTGATTTACATTTGAACTAAGTACACACAGACTGTTAAAAAAGGGACTGATATAAATAATGGATTAAAGTAAAGATTACTCGAACATGCAAGACTCTAAATACAAGAGAGGTTAAAAGAGAATGACAAAAGTTTCTAAAAGCCCATTTTGCATACGCTTTGTTGTTTTTTGCCATTCTCATCAAAATGAATGTAGCTGTTTAGAATTTTTTAAATATTTCTGATGCATGGCCGAAATGCTCAAAGACTTTTCAAAAACAACTGTGAAGATTTTGTTCTGTGATTAAAACAAAATCCAGCTGCAATTGTTTTCCTTTTTTCTGCAGGTTAAGCAAAATACTAAAGAACCAGGTGTGATGAAGAGACAAGTCTAGAAGCATATGGGACGTTTCATATCGACAGATTTGCAGCAGTTGACATGTCTCTTACTTGCCATAGAAGCAGACAGACAAATGTGGAGACAGCAGACATAATTATGCAGATTAGAACCTTTCTATCTCATCCTTCAAGCCTTTAGCACTAGTTTCTCATAGATATCCACTAGCACAGCTTTAGAACTGGCTTCTCTAATATAAAAGTGAAACGGCAACCCTCTTTTCACAGCCAATCTAGTCTCATCCCAAAGAGTCGATAGTGACTCATATAGCTCTTTCTTATAAGTTTAAAAAACAAAATGTTCAACAGATGAAGACAATGAGAATGAGACAGAAAAAAGTAACTTTTTGACTTTTTACTCTTGTACTGTAATATTTGTTTGCTTCAAAAACAGAACTCTGTTTTGAAATACTTTTCTTTGAATGACAGAAAACACTGTTCTGAAGTTTTGAATTTTGTGATGAACAAAACTTTGCTTCTGTGTGCTTCATGAACACACAGAAGCAGAAGAAGAGGACGCTAGATCAGTTTGTAAATAAAGCATCATACTTGTCCTTTAAAAGCCCTTCTCAAACCAACGTCCCTTTAAAGGGCCGTTACACTTTTTCTTGATAAATTCTTTTTGTTTAATATCATATAAAAACAAACTATGAAGCATCTGGAAATGTTAAGGATAAAATCAAAGTCAAATTAGACTCTGGGATGGATCAGACATTTTTTTTCTGTAAACTGGCAAATAAAAAAATTTCCCCAAAATTTGAAAAACAAAATTAATAGGACTTTTGTATTGGCTCCACCTATATTTTTTAGGTCCCTAAAACTAATTTTGACCTAAATTACCTTCAGCTTTTGCAGACCAATGGTCAAAACTCAAAATACACTAGATCTAGTGTCATTTAGGTCTCAGCTGTTAACACCAGCTTTACCAATCCTTAAAGGTGACCTGTGCAACTGTGCATTTTTGTATTTTAGATGCCTTTGTTACATTAAATAACTAATACAAATCTGCGTTTTTACTTTGATCGGGCTTGCATGGCCACAAAATAGTCTATTATTTTGCTTATATGTCTGTTTCTGCAGAAAAGCTGTTTTTTTACCATTTTTTTTTTTCATGTTATGGCATAAAATATATTCATCTCCATTCAGAAAGTTCCAAAGTATAGTTTTAACTTTCTAATTCTACTGAATTGTGTAAAAGACTTTTCACCTCCAGAGAGTTACAGAGTGCACCTTTAAATCTACACAAAAGCTAAAACTACAGGGTTACAATTTCAAAAAGACTCCAGTCATTTGCTTGTGCTCCAATAGGTTTAGAAACAGTTCTAGTCTGAATTTTTACTGATTTTAGTCAGATGTGTGAGGCAAAAAAGGTCGGAATGAGAAGGGGTTATAGCCAAAAAAATAAAAATAGCTCCATAGCAAAGGGAAGTGTGGGCATTTTAGTCAGATAACAACCTTGGAAAGTCTTCAGAGATGACTGCTGTTGTGATTTCGGGCTATACAAAAATAAATAGTTTTGAATCTTTCAAACTTAGACTGTACAATAACTATCTGATTCAAAGATGCTAATAACTTATAATATTCTCTATTTTTGAGCTACTGCTTTGTGTATCCTGGTACAGCTGCTGCCTTTGCTGAGGACAGATCGTAAATTTGGATAGACGGGGAACAAGGAGAAATTTTGATAGATAGAGTGATGCCGAGACGTGGAAACAGAAGGTGCAAAGGTGCGGAAAGAATTTGTGAATTAGGGAGGGAAAAAAAAAATCAAAATGACCAGTGCCGTTTCAGTTTTCACTGCAGTGTCCAGAGCTAAATAATCCAACCTAGATCCTTTTCCCAGATGGTTGAACTTGCAGGTGTGTAAGCGGCTGACCTGGTTTCTAAACTAACAGTTTTTCCGAGTTTTATTTTGAGGATGAAATGAGGACGACACCTTTTTGCAACATGTTGGTGTAAGCACAACGAGAACCTGCCACCAGACGTTAAATTTTACAGTCCATTCTAAAAGTCCACGCTCAGCCGTTATACTGTTTTCTTTTTTAGTGAGAAAGTGATTCTCTGGTGCATCAAAATGTCTCCCCCAGGCCCTGGACATTATTTATGGCATTCAGACGCAACCAAAGAGGTGAGCGCTCTTCTTTTAGGGACTGCCAGATTTTTTCAAAGGCCAAGTTGTTTTAATAATATGGAAAAATAGAAACCTTACATTAGGCTTGGCTAAAAATAAAATTAATTAAAAGTTCCAAAACATAGTCCACAAAAATGACACTCTTATTGTGCATAAGAATCTAAAGTGACGAAGGGGGGACATGGACATTTTCAAATTTCTCTTGAAGAAAACTTTTTTATGACATTTAAACATAACACAAAATGCACTCACAAATACAACTGTTAGACAAGGGCTGGGTTTTGCCAAGAGCTTTCCGATTCAATACACATCCTGATCACGAGATAACGATACGATACATTTGCCGATATATGTATATCTCAATACAATTACCTCTATACTAAACATAAAGATATATGTTACAGACAAAAATGAGAAAACATAACCTGCGTAACCTGTAAAGATGTATTCATTTTGATTGCCGGATGCTTAAAATGAACGTTAAGAATGTAATGTAGAATGAGAAAATGCAGAACATTTGTATTTTCATTGTTTTTATGTTTTATACAAGTGTCTCATGGATACGTCACTTTAAGCTCAACAGTTTCAGCCTTAAAGCAGCAGTCCAGGGTCAGAAGTGTAAAGTTTTTGTGAGTTTAAGTATCTCGTTAAGCCTCCCTGTATCGATACAAGTACTGCCAGCAAGTTTATCACGATATATCCCGATATTGATACATTATATCTACCTAATGTTACATTAGGTTAAGTTAAAAAGTTAGATAAGAGAGCTTTTCATAGCTTTCAGAAGCAAGTGCAAGATGTCGGTAAGCTAATAGCAGCTAACTAAATCTAAATCAAGAATTAGAGGATCTTTATGGGTTTAAAGGAACAAAACATGTTGATTTCAATGGGACATTGCAATTAAAATTGACTTCAGAAAGATACTCTACAGATCCTTTAAGCATAGCCCAGTTTCTTTGATTATGAACACAGAAAGAAACTATTTTTTATATATATATCAGTTACTTTATTTATATACAATTCACATCAGATCCCTTTACTAAAGAGAGTAGATCTAAGGCTGTCAAAATGGCCGTAGGAACAATCTATCCAAAGATCAAGCTTTCAATTTTTCAATTTATTTGTGTGACCTAAAATCACAACAACAGTTATCAGGGCTTTACATGATTGTTGATTTGAAGAACTAAATTTGTAAAACAATCAAACAATGAAACATTTGATCAATACCAACAGAAACAATGACAGACAAAACAAATAAGAATGTATAGTTGACAGTTTTTCCTCCTTTTATATTTTATAACAGGAAACCTCCTCCAGCATGTGATGTTGTTCAAACTGTGAATCCATTTGTTTATGAGGCTTGACTCTATGAACTGCCAGCTCCTCAATATGTCTCATTAATTATGAACAGATGGACTGACTTTGATTGGCTATGGATGTGTGAGAAAATGTGTACAGACAGGAGCCATTTTAAGTAGGCATTTTGTCTTCATAAAGGTGACAGAGAATGAGACTCCTTCTGTCACTGGGTCATTAAAACAACATGAGAAAAAGTGTGGAGAGTGACTTAACCCTGGAGATTAGCAGACATTTACAGTAGTGGCCTATCCAATACACACAGCCTTATCTAATGAGCTCACTGACCGACAGCTTAGTCTCTGTTCTGGAGGGAAACGCTCTGGATTTCAGAAACACACAAACACACGTGATTTATCTGATTATGGAAAATGACACGGCAAACGTAATCACGTCTTTGAAATATTTGTTGTTTCCTTCCCAAATTCGAGTCGACAAAAGCGGAAAATGTGTCATGATTGAACAGTTATTTGTATATGTTCAGAGTTTCCGCTCAGAATAAACCTGGAAAGTAAATACGTTTGCCAAAGCACAACGGTTATCTCACAGTTTGGAGCATATACATAGAGTTCAGACTTGAATGCACTGAGCTACTTCAAGTGCACATTAGAATTATCAATAAAAGTATCAATTGGCTGCGTTCACATTTTATAAACTAATAATGTTCAATACAGTTAAAATGTTGCTTGAATCCAGTTAAAGTGAATGGGTCTAGTCAATAATAGAAATCACCATTATTAAATTATTTTGTAGATATTTAATGTCAAATTACAATGATATTAAAAGGAAAAAAATACTATTTTATGACATCATGTTAAGCTAAAATGTGTTCTCAAAAAGTATAATCTTCTTTTTATTTTGTTATTTCTCCTTTAATCTTTCCTATATAAAGAATAACAAAAACTCAAAACTTCTTCATGTGTTAGAAGTGGCTTAAAGCTGAGGACCAATTAGTAACTTGTGTTTTTTCACCAAAATTGTTTTTTTGCAAAAGATGAAAGAAAAATCAGATGTCTACTTGTTTCAGTCTAAATATTAAATCTTATATCTTGTCAAACTTGCAATAAAAAGTAATATAAGTTAGTATTTGAATCTTTGGGAGCTGATTGGCTGAGCAGAAGGTGGTAAGTTCACTTTATCTTTGCGTCTGGAAAACTTGCTTTAAAGTACTAGACAAAAACTCTATACATGTGAAGTTAATGATGTGCCAAAGACTGAAGTGAGATGAGCAAGACAAGTTTAAAAACACAATTTCTTTTTCATGATCAGTTAGGTCCACCAGCTTTAATATGATGTAATAGTGTTGTCTTACCTTGTCCAAAGCAAACAGGCAGCAGCGCAGAGAACAGGAGGGAAATCTTTAATCCCAGCATGATTCTCCTTCTAAGTATTTTAAATCTTCATCAGCGTTGACAGAATGATAGCACAGGTGATGGTGTTTCTGTCTCTGTCTCTTCACTCATGTAGAGTTTGGGACGGACAGAAGCTCTTTAAAAGTCCAAACCAATCCAGCCCCTCTCTGCTCTCCATTGGTCAGTGCACAAACATCTGGGTCCCTCAGACGGCTCAGAGGAAGGTGAATGCAGACTGTGGAGCAACTGAACACAGGAGAATTCTTTTACACATAAGATACTTTGACTGGAGTTTTGTACGTGTAATTTAGTGTATTTTGTACCTGTAGACAGAAAAGTATGTGCTATGCAGTAGTGCAGGGGTCTAAAACCTTTTTCTTCTTTTTGCCCTGGAGAGCTTTTATTACTAAACAAAAATGGCAGTGATTTACTGTTTTTAGTAACTCACTAATTGGGTTCAAATTGGGGACAGGGCATTGGTCATATGCAAAATTAGCCATTATGCATTTATCAATGCACAAGCATCTCCTGTTACATTTACAATGGAAATTAGTTCAGTTTGAATTATGGAGGCTAACATAATTTCATAATCCTTCAGATACAGGTTAGAGCTTGCCTGGAAAATCAAGACAATATTTAAAAAATATATCAACTGGCCACCGTCTCCCCTTTCAAATTTCTGTAGAAATTATTGACAGATTAATTAGCCAATCAGAGACTTCCGCCGTGTAAAAACCAACATGGCTGCTCCCAACGGAAGAAATACATGGAAAAAATATCACGTGGAACGGAAAAACATCACAGATTTCTACAGAATCAATGAGCGAAGCAAAAAAACGATTTTAATGTGAGGTGGGTGAAGTTAGATTTTGGTCTAAATGACCGACACAAATCAGCTTCTTTGTTTCATCTGCGTCACACAAATAAACTAATCTGATTGCCCCGGTACGATGTGGATTTCATCTGAAACTCAGGCGGGGGCGTGGTGACCAGACCCACTCTTCACAGTTTGCTGAAGTGTGTGTTCTGGATCCCAGGTAGTGCCCCTTGTATTAGTACTTTCATCACAGCAATATAGGTTCAATAAAAGATACTGATTACAAACCAGAATAAAAAAACTAAATAATAGAGGTGCTGCAGTCCTTTGTCGATCAATGGAGTTTCTGCTAAGGGATGTTGTCTACGTTTTGCTGCTTTGATTTTAGGCATTCTAACCTGAACTGTTTTTTTCCTATGATGATCCTTTGAATTGAATTTTTCTCACTTTTCACTTTACTCATGATGCTGAAACATCACTTGACCTGGTGAATTCTAGGAACTGGTCAAGGGAGTCCTACCTCACACATGAAATCAACTTAGTACAGCATTTACCACAAAATAAGTAGGCTATCTGAGTGATTAACTATTAAACATTTGTGATAGATTAGATTTGATCCAAAACCAAATACCTTTGGCGTGTTTGAGACTGTTAGTTAGGGTAGTAATTGTTGTATTAGTAACAGTCAAAGCAGTTGTCATTGGAGTAATTCTTGCAGTTGCATTGTTAACTAACATTCGTAAAAAAAATATATATATAACCCATTTATATTGTCTAAGTACAAACCTATTCTAAAGCAGTAAGACATTATGGATGTAGGTGCTAGCAGTCTCGTCTCAAACCAAAAGCAAGTTTGAAGACTGCAAAAATGAATTTCACGATGAGTTAAAGTTGCTTGATTCTAGGATTAGAACCTAATTTCAAGCATTTTGATTAATTTAACCTTGATTTCTTGTAGAGACTTAAATTATTTTTCTTGTTTCAAAGTGTTTCGAACTGATTTCAAGACATTGCTTCTATTTTAAGCCAATTTCTCTTATAACCAGTTAAAAATGTCTTGAAATATACATTACATAAGCAATTAAATCTTATGCAGTTAAAACAGCTCAGATCTGGATTTAAATTCTGATTCCAAGACATTTAATGCAAGTTTAGATTTAAGTCTATATGTATAAATGTGATGCAGGTATTCTTTTTCCAAATGGACAAACTTCCCTGTTTCCTTGGAGACAATAATGTGTACCCTAACTTTACAATAATAGGCAAAATAAATGCCTCTCAAAGTAGTTTGACAAGGTTATGTAGAATGTATTGTTAACCAACAAATAAATACTAATTAACACAAAACAAACCACTGAAGTTAAATTAAAAAGTGTATTATTATTGAAATGCCACCATTTATTTCTTTTTCACTTTCTTTCACAATCTTCTGTCTTATGACTCTCAAAGCTTTTCCTTCTGCGTGAGCCGTGAACACACAGAACAGGTGTGTCAGTCTTCACTATTATATAATCCCATAATAATCCTTGTGTTTTCAATAATAACTATTTACACATGACCACAGGACGAGTCGCCTCTCCATCCTCCAACAGGACGGTCCCACATGCATCTTCTGGTTTAGTTTTGTAACTCTTGAACAGTTGCTGATTGCAGGTGAACTTGTTGCCAAATGTGGAAGTGGCGTCATATGGCAGAGAGCGTGGAGGAAAAAGCCCCGAGTGCAGACGGGGGACAGGCTTATGAGGTGCAATGTCCTCACTCACCGCATTCAAATGAACAGCAATTAGCTAACTGCACTTGTAAAAATAAGAGGTATGTTTCGACCTCAAATGGCTTCGGCTTTTAAACAAACTGCAAACGATTATGACAAACGTTTATTGTCTGAGTGAATGTAATGAACCGTGACAAACAATGACAGAACGTTCTTGGGCCTTTCCTTATTGTACAAAGTTTCTATATCTGATTTATTCAATAAAATTAGATTTGCCTCAGCACAGCGATAGTGTGAGAGTATATATTTGTGTTAAAATTAGTTTGCTGTGTACAATCTACATCTAATAGTTTTGTGCCATTGTTTATGCATTCACCTATTCTAAACACAGTGAGGTGAATAATTTAGAGACTCAAAATGCAATAGGTAAGAGATCAAAACAGTTTAAAATGAGTTATGTTTGGCAAAAACCGCTGAGAGCACCATTATATGCAACTTAACATTTAGCATGTGTGTTTCAGCAGTTGAACACCTTTTCTACAACTCTTTGATGCATTTGAACAGGGATTTATGCAAGTTTTTGTTCTATAACAAATGTGTTGGACAACTAAATAATGTTTGTTTGTTAGAGGGTTCTTAATGGATGCCATTTTTAATTCACATGCCGTATAAGCGAGGGTCTGGTCACCACTCCATCCAAGTATGGAGTCAAATCCACAATGTGCTTTCAAAGTTGTTTTGTGAGACCAAATGAAAAGAAAGAACTTACTGTTTGTCTGTCTTTTTGAACATTCAGTACCCAATGCGTGTAAGTTTGTTTTAAAGGGCAGACAATGTCCATCCCTGATTGGCTAATCTATCGGTCAATCCTGCTCAATAAAACTTGAGAGATGAATGTGGTGATCAGTCAATATTCATGTAGAATAACTTTGTCTCTGCATTTATCATGAAAGTACCAAGAACTAAGTCCCTACCTTCAGTCTCTGTTTAGTGAAGGGAACGTCCTTATCCACATTTGTGCAAACACTGCCGCAGTGACTGAAAGTGAGTCTAACTGGCTTAACTTCAGGATCTATGTGGATTATTTAAATGAGTAATTAAGTAGAGTTAAGAAAACTATTACAATAAACTATAAAGTACAAAATGTTCAAACAATGTAAACACATTTTCAAATTCTATTATTTACACTTCTTAATTTAGTAATTCATTTTATTTTGGAAGCTGCATAAAAGTGAGTTTTCTTGTGGATAAGAAAAGTTCAAGATTATATACTATACTGTATAAGAAAAAGGTTCCCAACAGACTTGTAAATGTGCTTGTGTCACCAAATGGTTCCAGGTCTAACTGGAAAATGCTGCGACAAATCAGGAACTAGTGAGGCCTTACTCCTTAGTTCCAACTCTGTGTGAACATGCGCTAAATTAAAAGGTACTGAGAACTGAAAAATGTTCCTACAATGCAAAAACACAATCATCCAAAATAGAGACATTTGAAATACCTACACATTTTATCTGAATATTAAAGCACAGAATCTTTCAGTCCTGTGCAAAAGCTGTATAATCTAAGCACTTAAGGCCATTTTAGCAGCAGCCACGGTGCTTCAAAAGGCTTACAAAGTGCACAAACTTTTCCTCAACATTAACTTAAATACAAAGCAAAGCTGCCGTGAAATGAGCTATTTTGGGCTTCTGCAATCCTGAAAAGTCTGGTGATCCTAGTGGGACTGTTCTGAGCCGCTTTGACTAACCCCACTTAATCTATAGACCATATACTTTTCCACGTACGGGAATTTTGTTGAGGATTTTACGACAAGTGCTGCTGCCAGTCACTATTGTCATCTATTGTAGTAGCAGACAGTCTAATAAATGACACTGACTGTGGATATGACATGTCCTTACATCTAGACATGGCTTGAGCACACATTAGAGACACCATCCAAAACTTACACATGCTTTTACAATGCTTCTGACAGATTTAATGCCGTCATAGAAAAATCGTCTGGACATTCTTTTGCGCTGACTTTTTGCACCCACTCACACGTGGAGCTGCGTGGGCACTGAAGAAGAAGCTCCTGCCTTCAGGTGTAAATATACATGAGGTCATTATAAACAGTCTCACTATGTCATTCCAATTGAAGCAGCACTCACGGATTAAGGCCAGATCACACCTGCTTAGGACTTACATGACTCAGTCCAGTCCAGATGCAGACCCACAAACACTGTCCACTGTCTTTATTGGATAAATATGTGTTAAAAGAAATGACGCTGCTGTTACTGAGCAGTTAAATGAAGAGAAGTACCTTAATGTGTTTTTCTGGTAGCAGTCTTTTGGTCATTTTTGATCAATGAACAAAAATCCTGTTTGATTAACTTTGTATCGAAGCGTCCAGTCTATCAGAGCTGCATTTGTCAAACTCTGTGTAAACTTCATGACACAAAAAAATATGCTAATTTGGATACCATGAATATAAAAACACTCTTTCTTTACACTCTAGAGCAGAATAGTAAAGCTGTAGTATGACTATAGAAATTCTTGGTCACCTAAAAACATGTTTGACTAGTCAAAGGGTCAAAACTATTATATATGACCAATTATCAGAAATAACCAGATTTCTTTATGTTCAAATGGTCTGATTAAACTTGTGTTGTACTCCCAAATCCTTATCCAATAAAAAGATCAGTTGTTTAATACTAATTTTGGTTAACCAATTCACCATAAAGCAATTAAAAATCTTACAGGCTAAGTTAAGAGAACTATTTTATGTTTCGTTCACTTACCTAATGCAATCTGATTCTCCAAAGTATTATCCCACCATGTGTTTTAAGCTTTTTTCACAGCCGCAGTGACAGTATGCTAATGGTAGTTAGCCAGAATGCTAACAACAACAGGCGAACTTAGCGGAGTTTGGTCTCAAATGAAACATTATTAGATGTGGTCAGGACATCACACACTAATTTCCATCTGAACGTTAACACATTAACAATTAGTTCAAGAGGGTTTTGAAGGTTTTTTTTGTAAAATTGGAGCCTACAGTCCCTTTAATTGACTAAACAAGAAGCCTACAGGGTTTACCTTGTGGTCTGTCAGTGATAAAGTTGTAGTCCAGTTATTGTCAGTTAGTTTTTATTAGTCTCTTTCTTTTGATAACTTTGAAAACAATTATAGGTTCTGTTCATGAGTTGGTATATGTCACATCACTACATTCTAAAGGGCGATAATGTTTAACACAGCTAAAACTAGTATTGTTTAAATGCATTTTTTGTTGTAATACAAAATTTTGAAATTGCCTTTTAGAAATAGTGGCTGATACAAAAACTGGCTCTTGCACGGCATCTGGACATAAGACATTATCACATTTTAGAACATCAACCTAAATCGTATCATTCCAACATCCCTCTGCAGGGTCGTCATATTTTTTCTGCTAAGAACAAACTATGAACCTGGAAAGATTAAAGATAAAAGGAACACTGTAACCCTCTTATTTAGAGTTAAATCAGCAATTCTGCAGTGTTTCCCATACATAGACTAATTCATGGCGGGCCGCCATAGTCTATTTTTAGCCGCCATAGACTCATTTTGACATTTTTTTTTTTTTATAAATTATTATTGCAATTCCTGTTACTCGTTAGGTCTATTAAAAGCATGTTTTGCAGCCTGGCAACGTATTGCAAATACGGTAAATTCTCCGCTCGCTCCAGCACCAGTCCAGGCCCAGCCTCTCTTGACCCAAACGAACACACGGACCAACTTTTCACAAAATCTCCGACTTTCTTCCATCTGCCGCGTGCTCACCGCGAGCTTGTGCCTGCAGCTCTCGCTCTCTGTCTCTCTCTCTCTCTCTCTCTCTCTCTCTCTCTCTCTCTCTCCACCGTCTCCTCAACTGCGTAAGCCCCAAAGTGAGCTGTGTCCAATTCGTATACGGACAACCCGCCTGGCTGAGCCCGTGCCTTGTAAAGCGCACGGATACGCACATAACGCAGAGCGCGTAGGGCATCACCTGCTATGGGGCCAACAAGCCGAGCTGTGCCGTCCAGCTGCTGAACTCATAAGTGACAGAAAAGTCTGGTCCAGACGCTTGTGCATGATGAATCTTAACACACAGCGCGAAATCAAAGACCCTGGAAACCCTTTTGAAACATGTTCTACAACTCATAAGGTCTTAGCCAATCTTTATTTTGCGTCAATAGGACACATATTGAGCCAGTTACGAGCAGAAATAGCAGATGAATTAGGACGGCTGCAGATTTTAACACGCAAATTACCGCGGCGAAATACGGCGGATTTTGACACATTTATGTTTAGATTCTTTCATACACAAACACAAACCATGAATCTAGTCTATTTGTCCTGACAAAAGTTACAGACTCTAGTATTTCCTCAAACTGTAGCGCGAGGATGCAGCTTACGCTGAGCTGTGGTCAGTGAGTGCAGGAGAAGGAACAGTGGCGGAGCAGAGGGCAGTTTGAAGGGGCAAAGAGAGATGGGGCCCACTGGAAAGCAATTTGGAAAAAAATTGAAATTAATGGATTTACTGTTCTAAAACATCCCAGATAAAAGGAACATGTATTTATTATGTATTATCTATGTTTTTAAGACACACACAAAAAAAAAATTAAAATAAAATATATAAAAATAGCATATTAAAATAAAAAGCAATTGTTATTCCCCCTATTTTTGTAACATATGGTTCTAACTTTGTAATAACTGAGTTGAAATTAATAGTAATATGAACAATAAAATGTTTGTGAATGCAGCATTGTATCACAAGGGGGCACTGATGTACAGCTATGAGTTAATAATTGTAGGTTAGGAATCGTTTATCAAATATTCTAATTTGATTGGAGGTTTGTGCTCAATGAACAGAAGCACTTTTAAGTCCTTCTTCACAAGAAATAGGATATGTTTAGTCATAAGGGCTCATATGTGCAGTAATTGTTTTCACATTTTAAAACCTACACTATTTCTTTCAAACAAAAAGGCAAAGCTGTGGGATATAAATTATAGTATCTAAAATTCACCAAAATGCAGGAAAGCACATGTGTTTGCGTCAAAATTTCCCTGGGGGAGGACCCCCAGACCCCCCCGACTAGGCTGAGACCTCACCCCCCCATAGTCTCTCTGAAATCTGTGGGAAACACTGATTCTGGGATCACAAACAAACAAAAAATTCCCCAAAAATTCAAAAACTTGAATAGACATTTTGCATAGGCTCCGCCTAAATTATTATTATTATTATTTTTTTTTTTTAGATTTTTTGAGTAATTTTAGGTCCCTAAAACAATTTTTTTCCTCAATTATTATTATTATTTTGCCTGAAGAATATGCCAAATCGTGTGTCATTCAGGTCTCTGCTGTAAACACCAGTGATGCCAATCCATAAAGAGGGATTTTCGGTCGATGTCACTTTTTTTAACATGCGTTATGCAGAAAGACCCATTCTCCATGTGGTTAGCTGGGGAAACTTCTTTGAATAAAACTACAAAACTGGACGAGAGCAGCTGTTTCCATCAGGTATGAACCGGTATAACAGATGTATGGCACCTGAAGCTTGAGAAAGCGTTTTTCTCACAGTTTTTTCACTGACCTGAATGTGACTTTTAAGGGTCGTAGGGTCAATTTCATTCACAAAAGTTGATTTAGCTTTTTCGACTTTTTCCACTGTTGTGTATATGAGCGACAGTTCTTTCTGCAGGTTGGGTGCGCGTGCATTGCCCGTGTTGATAAACGAAAAATCCCTCTACATTTACCAAGAGAAAAAAAAAATGGGCAGAAATTAGAGTCTGTTTTTCTTTTGAGTGGAGAAAGTTTCACTTATGCTCAATGCCTGTTAGTCATCAGAAACTAAAACTGCAGAGTTTCAGTTTTACAAAGACTCCAGCCATTTGCTGCTGCTCCAAAAGCTTCAGAAACAGTGTGAGAGAAAATAGGCCAAAATGATAAAGGGTTTTAAAGTGTGGTATATTATATCTCCACATGATTCAGGATGTTTTCGACCAGATGCTATGCTTTCTGGGACTTATGTTTGTGTTATAATAAAGTCTAACTGCTGAATATACTTCAAAAGTCATAATGCTGATTGATGGATTGACTCATTACCTGGGATTTGCATGAAGGAAGAAGGCGCTAAACTGTCACTACAAAGTTTATTCAAGCACAGAAAAAAGGCATTGCAAAAGTTTATTTGTGGGTAATATTTGCCTTGGGACTAAATTTCCTTATTTGTGCCACAATCTTGGTCAGCAGTTGGACAGCTAGTTAGTGGAGCATTTTTAGAAAGCAAAGCAAAAACAGAAATAGCAACGAACAGCATGCAAACTCCAAAACTTTATCCAACATCCAAAGCTGTTTTCTCGTTCACAACCCACACACTCTTGGCCATTATTATAAACAACATATTTGGCTCCATGTTTCAACTTTTTTAGCGAGAAAACTTACAGAACAAGTTGCTCTTAACAAACTAAATGTAAGTTTGTTAAAATATTTCACATCCAAAGTGGCAGGCTACTTAGAATATAATACGTGTGTAACCAAAGCCAGTTGGTCCGACTCACCGGGGGCTGGCTGTGTTGTCTGTTGCTACTTTTGCCTTAATGAGTCAGCATTTAAGTTTTCCTAAGTCCAGACGTTGAGACAAAATGGAAAATGTGCGGAGCATTAGCAAAATCGCCTTTGAATTATGATAAAAATCCGCCGTATGAGCTATTCTCTGGGTTATGCGTTATGAAAAACACAAGGCATTATTGGCATGGTGCTATCGAGTGCCACTTCTGTACAAATTGAGCTAATAACTTGCACTATTCTTCAGTGAGTGGTGAGTTGGTTTGTTTGTATTTGTTGCTTGGTAAGTCGTGTCCAGAGGCTTAGCGAGACCTCCTCCATTGGAAACATGTGCGAGCCGCAGCTGGAGAAGCAGTGATGAGAGCAGAAGTGTAATCGAGAAAGCCACAACAGCAAGGCAATCAATTTAAATGAGAAACATCGAAATAGTTGGCGAATAAAGTTGGGTTTGTCATTACTAAAAGACTCATTTGTTAAGTAAAAGGTATTTGCTGTATGCAGGAGGACACCAGTCTGTATCTTCACAAGAGTTACTTGTAAATAATATCTTACTTAAAGGAACCGTATGCAAGATTTTGATTTCAGATTTCAGATACAAGGTTTTGTATAGAATTTTTGAGTTTAAACTGATGTTGCACCAAGGCATGAACACAAGTGTCTGTGATGGGCTCATGCACTTGTTTCTACACAGTTCTCACCGGTCTCTATTCACTTTAACTCTAAAAGTCATTCTTAATAGTAAACCAATGAATATATAGGTCTTTTCACGCTCTGGCAACACAAGTTCATCTGTAATTACTCTTTAAACAAATAGTTGTGCATCTTACATACAATTCCTTTAAGGTGAGACACTTTTTTACTAAACTATTCTGGGCAGTCTGCACCAGGAAAGAAGTAAACATTTTTCCTACATGTTTACTTCCTGTTCAGTGCATTTCTATGGGGGTTTTAGTACGTCAGACTTTAATGAACATAATACTGTGAGATCATGCAATAAACAGTTATTTGTGATTGTTTAGACTGAACTTATTAAAGACAAATCAGGACTA
This sequence comes from Mugilogobius chulae, assembly GCA_038363315.1. NCBI lineage: Eukaryota > Metazoa > Chordata > Actinopteri > Gobiiformes > Gobiidae > Mugilogobius > Mugilogobius chulae. Next base: position 18,734,309 of record CM076412.1, on the reverse strand, counting down.
AAAGAAGGTGTTTGTCTGTCAATGCTAATGCTCATGTTTAGACATTTAAAAACCAACAGCAGAGTCAGTTGTCCAATTCAAAACTGTAGACGTTTTATTATTTAATCTAATCAATTTACATCTATAGATTAGTGTTTTCTAAAAATGCACCTACACACACACACCACACCAAACTTATAAATCTCATACTTTATGCCCATATGACAAATTATTTCTTCTTATTTTGTTTGGATAGTCTCAGTGGTAAATATTTAGCAAAGCTTTACATTATGCTAAGTGACAAATAAAAATTAAAATCTAAAAGAATTTGAGTTTCAAAACAGAATCCACTGTAAAAATGGATTCATAAACTTTCTGGGAGTCCAAACAATCGTATAAATAATTGTATTATGAGGTATAATCATTTGTCAAGCAGTAAATGTAGCATCATTCATGTTGATTTTTCAATTGTTCACAGTCCAAACTGGGTGAAAACAAGAAAAATGTGACAAACATGTTTTACGAATACATGTTGTCTAACACCGAAAACAACTTATTTTTATATGAACTAAATTACCTGACAAAAAGGTTGTAACAAATGTTTTTCTCCAGTGTGAAGAAAAAAAAAATCTCTTTGAATTTGATATTTTTTCGTCTTCACCTCTTGTGTCTCAGGGGGTTCCAGTCTTTTAGTGACCCCAATTTTAGTGGGACTTGTTTGCAGCTAAAAATCAAAATAACTTTTCTCATCTGTTTGGAACTTTGTTTGCAGACAGAGCATCAGAAGTAGAGATACACATACATTTGTAAAAACACATTCATCAGTCATAATGCATAAGATTAATGGAAGAATAAATGCACAAATCACCATTTCCTCAATATTAATCCTTCTCCTGCCGTAGCGAGAAAAATGGATGCTAATGAATCTTGATGGGATAAAGGTGTCATAAAATTCTAACATGACATTTCTTTGAAGAATCCTTGGGGAAAATCGGAAAATTTGGTTCTCGAAGCCAACGTCTAATGCCTAATGCAACTAATTAGATACTCATTCATTCATTCATTTTCTACCGCTTAATATCGTTAGGGGTGACTGGAGCCTATCCCAGTAACTTTGGGCCATATAAATACATACTACAGTGTATTTCTGCCATGAATTTCACACATGGAAATACTGTTGCTACCAATCTCTGTATTACTACTTTTAAAGGTTGTATGGAGGATTTTTCAAAGCCAACAACGGTTTGCCAAATGATGCACATGTGTTTCTCCTCCCAGAGCCACGCCCTTCACTGTAACTGGGCCAATGAGTTACTTAGGAACACTGAGGCTTTGCTTGACAGGTTAACAGGCCAATAGGTAATGATGTACCTCGTTATCTATTGGTCAATGTTTTACTGGCCTCATCATGTCCACAGTTTATATATTTTTATATATATATTTTTGTTTAGGCGGTTACAAATCTATGCAACTGTTTTTGGCCAAGACTGACAACAAACATTTTTTGAAAATCCTCCATACAACCTTTAAAATAAGAATATTATTAAGAGTCTTAATAATGCAAGTGACTCAGAACAAAATATATAGCCTTTGATAAAAACAAAACAACATTCCGTTTTCTGTAGCAAAGTGTGAGTGAACAAACAAAAGGATCATTCATATTAAATGGTATATGTTTTATTGAGAATTATAGTATTCTTATATTGAACAGCTAAAAGAGAATCTCGACAAAAATAACGTGAAGAGCAGCGACAGAAAACAATCTTTCACGTCAATAAAATATGACATAGAAATATTGGACCAAAAACAAAAGGAATCTCCAGTGTTTAAAAAATCATTTCCTTTGAAGTCTAGTACTCAGAGTAAAGAGTAACAGGTCAAATGCTACTGCTTCAACAATGAGAAACACAAATGTCCCCATGCCATTGGCTAAAAGACACGACTGGCACCACTGTATCTAAATATGAACCTCCTAATGCAGCTCGACAGCACATGACCACAGAGTTATTGAGTGAGACGTCACAGGTCCAGACGGACACAGACAAAAAGAGACAAAAAGGATTAATATTACAGGCCTGTTACACAATGTACAAAAAAATAAATAAATAAACCCAATGTCTAGTATCAATTCAAATCAGTTTGCAGTGTGCAGACAGAGCATTTTGTTCCCTTAAACCCAGGAAGTTAGCTTTAGCCTGGGCTTGCTACTGTTTGCAATATAAACAGTTTATCTGATAAATACTTGCTCAATATCTGTTGAAATTATAGGGCATTGTGTAACTTTCTGGAGGTGAAATTTTGATTTCACGATTCAATGAAAACAGAAAGTTGAAACCAAACTTTGGAACATTGGGTATCAATACATGATGTTATAATGAGAAGAACTATATCTATAGAAGCAGCTTTTATGTGGAAATAAACATAAGGAGGCCCTCCTCCAGGACAAATAATGGTCTATTTTGTGGCTATGAAAGCCTGCTCAAAACATAGACAAAGATTTGATTGTTTATTTAGTGTAACAAAGGCTTCTAAAATGTGCTTTTCAATACACGTTTTGGTCAAAAGTTACACGGTGCACATTTAAATTTTAAATAGTTGATATACATTTGGAAAATGGAGCAACAGCTAAAGTAATTAAATTTTTCACTGAAATAGTCCACCTTTGTTATATTTGCATTGTAGAGTTTTAAAGCAATTTATTTGAAGCACATGTAAAATTTAAATTTAATTCTAAATCAGGGAATGACACGGCTCAAGACACACTAACTTTGGGAAGTTGAGAAAAGTTCTTACCTCACAAAGAAGTTGAAAGTATAGATTTGATGTGATAATTACGTAGATAGAATTGCAAAAAAAAAAAAAAAAAAAAAGTTTTCAAATTAACAAAAGTTCTAAAAATGAAGTCCATAACATGTTTGAAACACATAAATAGACAATGACAAGTACAGTGAAGAGTAAAGTAGTTTAAAAAGCACATACAGTATAATGTAATATACATGATATTTATACATTAACAAACAATAAATTAGAAATCTATAAAGCTGGGTAACAGGCTAAAACAGAAATGTGGAAAAAAAATGTCATAAATAAAAACTCCATTGGACCCGAAAGAATGATTATGACATCATCGCTTCACAACTCCATAGGCAGATCTACAGAACTGAGACGGCATTAACATTAAACCACATCTTTCTAATACAAAACAAGTAAAGAGAATAGGAACAGTAGCCTTGCTGACCCAGAACGGTTCCCCTTGTGTTACAATTCGATGAGAGTGTCTGTGCCGGGGAAATCTGGGAGATTGAGCTCATATTTTTTCTGGATGTCGTACGGCAGGAAGCGTCCAGCCAAGTAATGCTTTCCCGAGAAACTGGCGGCGCACTTCTTAGGCGCTGTGAGTGAGATGAGGACTTCAGGGCGTATGCCGTCCTGGGTGGCCTCCTCCTCGTCCCAACCTGGAGCAAAGATCAAAGATTTATCATTATATAGGCTGATATAAATATAACAGTGAAGAGCAAAAAGAAAAACTACACTATAGCTATAAGGAGGAAAAGTAAGAATGCATCCAAAGCTGTTGAAGTTGCATAATAGTCTCATTTTTACTGGCTTGCTTTGTTCACATTTTAAAGCCGAAGCCGGGTGTTAACTGCATCATCTTGGATCAAAGAGCTCTACTTTCTGAATGAAGAACTACAGACAGGAAGAATTATGAAAAACAGTTGCAGTTACAGCTCAAGTTTATCAGAGGGATCATCAAGCTCTAGGTTTTGTGGTAAAAATATCAGATTTATAACTTGTTTGCTGAATCTAGTGGGACATGCTGGTTAGAAAGTTCTCATCTGCTGCTACCTTGAGCAGCATTGTTGTTTACATGTTTTGACTCTGTGACAAAAATCTCCCAATATCAGACAAACTGTGATAAGAATCACAGTCTGTCCTTGATCATAAGATGATTGAAATGAGATATTATAATTGTATTTTTATTTATTTATTTATTTTTGTAAAAAACACATTCGCTATGTTTTGGTGGCATCATCAGTTCACACAGCAGACCTCCAAGTTTAGATTCTGAGCCACACTGCCCTGAAAATAACCACTCCGAAGCAATAGGTAAACCAGTCAGCCAAAACATGGTTTGTGTGAGGGTGTGTCTGTGTGCAAATAATAATTTTTTTTTTTCCTTCACCTGCGTGTCTCTATAGAAATGCTTTGTCCCAAAGCAAGGCTTTGAAGCATCTGTCTTGTGTGGTTTTAAATACCTTAAAATACTAACATTGTTAGTGTGCCTGAGCCAACTTGTCCATGTGGAGTAATTCATTATATTCAGTGGAGCAAGTAAAATAAAGCAATACTAATTTAAATATGTGCATTAAAGCTTTTGAAGCGACCAGTATTTAAAATGAAGTGCCCAATACAGACAGCCTCAGCAGAAACTAGTGGGGATGGTTGTGTTTGATTCAAGGGCTTTTGATAAATTCACAGTGCTGACTCGAGCAGAAGATTTATATCCACATGTCCAAACTCTTCTCTCCATTTGGCCGACACTCACAGGGAGCCACCCAAAGGCCCATATATCACATCTGAAAAGCTTTTAATCTGGCTCTTACCTGAAGGCACGTCCACACTGGCTATAGGAATCTTCACTTGCTTCAGAGTACCCAGAATGCCAGAGTAGGGCTCCTTAATGTTGCCTATGTCCGACTCTGGACCCAGCATTGCATCAATCACTAGATTATAGGCGTCGTTTATGAGCTGCACCTGAACACAACACAAAACAAAGGCTTTAGAACAGGCACTTTGTCAATATTGAAGATGTCTCACAATGATTTATAATGTAATATTGCTCAATGGTATTTTTAAGTGATTTCCAATATGTTTTGTCTCTAGTGCCCTTGAAGCTTTTTCTCACACTCTCTATTGCTTTACATTTCCCTCTGACACATAGATATTTTAGGTTACACTCGTAACCTTCGTGTCACAAACGGTTCCCGACACACATATGGGCTATAAAATAATACTTATTTTTATTTTTTTTTCTACTTTCAATGGCTCATTTTTTTCGTTAGCTTGTCCTCTGTCCAAATATATAAAAAAAATATCAAAGTTTATTCAAATTTTTTTGTTATAGGCCAATTTAGGTCCAAAAGTTGTCATTTTTTTGAATGCCAAAAACACAAAATACGCAAAATTTTCAAAAATAAAAGTCTGAAGTGGATTATTTGAGTTGATGTTATTAGACCCTCACATATGTCAATAATTTATAACAACATTCATTTTGATGCATTATTGTGTTTTGAGTGACAGCCATTTTTGAAAAAAGGTCACACTCGTAACCTTCGTGTCACAAACGGTTCCCGACACACATATGGGCTATAAAATAATACTTATTTTTATTTTTTTTCTACTTTCAATGGCTCATTTTTTTCGTTAGCTTGTCTTCTGTCCAAATATATATAAAAAAAATCAAAGTTTATTTAAATTTTTTTGTTATAGGCCAATTTAGGTCCAAAAGTTGTCATTTTTTTGAATGCCAAAAACACAAAATATGCAACATTTTCAAAAATAAAAGTCTGAAGTGGATTATTTGAGTTGATGTTATTAGACCCTCACATATGTCAATAATTTATAACAACATTCATTTTGATGCATTATTGTGTAGTGAGAAAAAGTCAGATTAAATGGATAACATAGGGATTTACATGCATTTCAATGGGGAAAATAACACACAATGTTTGATCAAACAAATTCCAATATATGTATGAAAATATAATCAAATACAATGCCAATTATTTGTTTAAAATAGAACTTTAAAGGCTATCAAAATTAACTCCAATAAACAAACAAGTAAAACAGGTTCAAGCATTTGCAGTGTAGCTGCTGCTGCAGGAGGAGTTTGTGGTACTTGCACACATGGTTGTGGCAATGTGCGCTAAGTCCAAACTATGTTTTGTTTCTCGCAGAGAAAACATTACTTTCTTTGTTTGGAAGACCCCTCGGTCTTTGCTTCTTCCTTCCTGATCCCCAGATAAAGACTGACCCTCCTGGACAATGGCAGCAGCGGCAGGTGAATGTAGCAGATACTTTCTCTGAGCTATGAGCGTTGTGATCAGCGTCTTAGCTGAGCCAAAAAGAGACAACTCCTACAGGTTTTCTGGAAGGTTGGCTCCACATCCAGGAATCCAGTATATTTGCATGGTAATACAAATATTAGTATACTTGCATAAACTAATACAATTATTATTTTTTATTTATCAATGAAAAAAATATTATTATTTTTTACTTTTCTACCGCTTGTTCCCGTTGGTCGCGGGTGACTGGAGCCTATCCCAGTGACTTTGGGCCTTAGGCGGGGAACACACTGGACAGTGACCAACTCGTTGCAGGGTTAGACAGACAAACATTCACTCTGGGGGGAAACCGGAGTACCCAGAGAAAACCCACCGTGATACGGGGTACTTGCAAACTCCGCAGAGAAATCATGAGATGTTGTAATGGTTCAACCCAGGAGTTGAATCCACGATCTCCTTATTGGGAAGCCAGAGCTCTAACCACTCTGCTACAGTGCACCCACGTGCACTTGCATATTAGTATACTTTAAAATTACCTGAATCACCACTTTCGTAAAAAAAACCCCAAAAAACTTGAATGCTGTATCTGGGCTTGAGATGCGACAAATGGCATAATGGGTTTGACACCAGGGCCATAATGGGTTGGCCCTGGTGTCAAAATTTGAGGCGGGACATACTAAGTGTTTCTTCATGTGGCGGCACGGTGGCAGAGGGGATAGCCCTCTGGCCTCACAGCAAGAAGTTTGCAAGTTCGACTCCCACATGGCCCGGACCTTTCTGTGTGGAGTTTGCATTTTTGAATGTTCCTCCCCGCGTCTGAGTGATTTCCTCCGGGTACTCTGGTTTCCCCAGCAGCCAATAAAGTGTAGTTTAGGGAATACTTGGTGTTGGTCGGAGGTTGAGGCCAACACCAAGCATTCCACAACAGCTGCTTGCCAAAGTATAAACAAAAAACAGTGAATGTGATTGGCTGTTATAAAAAAAGTGTGATCAAAGGCTGCAGAGTGTGACTGTTTTGACTGGAAGGTAAACATAAACATTGGCACTCTGTGCAGGTGCACACTGTATGTGCAAGTATTGTTAGTTGTGTAGTGCTGATGGCTCTACTTTTGAATGTGATAAATATAAAATATTGGAGAACATACTATTTATGTAGGAATTGCAACCCCCTTTTCAAGAAATGTGTTCTAATTTAGTTTTTAAGTCAAAAGATGAATGTCGTTTTTTATTAGACATTTTTTCACTCTTTTTTTCAACATGTTCATTTTCACATTTTTACTCATCTGTGTGCCCTCAAACACTTCAGGCCTCTCCCCTGACTCATCACCAACACATTCAGACCATTTGAGCCCTGATCATAAATTCCAATATTACACAGGGGCCATGTATAGAACAGGAGTGCTTTACAAAAACCTCCTTATAAAATACCATAGGGGCCCCTGGGGGTCCAGGGGTCTCAACTCACGAAAAATGTCAAATTCTTTAATTTTCAACCCAGAAGCTTAGGATGAGATGGTATTTCATGATCTCACATTATTTAATGTCTGTATTACACCAGGCTGAAAAAGTGAGTTTATAATGGAAGTCAATGGGGCACAAACGGTTCTTTTGGTGATGAGTGTAGGCAAAAAATGTAGCCAAGAAGTGGGCGGGGCTAGGTGAGGTCTGAAGGTGGCATTTTTTAACTTGATCAAAAATAACATTACCTGGAAAGTTTCATGGCTCTAACCCCAAGACAACCCATTTTTTTTCAACAATGAAAAAAAAAAAACTGCAAAATGTACACAAACGGTCCCCATAGGTGTCAGAGGGTTAATAATAATTTTCCTTTAATACTACTGATACCCCAAATTCACAAAAAAAATTCTTGAAGTCCTGTGCTCAGTGGATTTAATAAAAGTGTTATGAAAATAAGAAAGTTGTGAAAAGCACTTATAAACTTATTATGAAGAATTTTAAAGCTCAAAATGCATTAGACAGGTAAGTGATTGCTGTAAAGTGTAAAATTGAATAGTCCTGTTTATTTACGATTTTCAGACAGCCAAAAAGATGCACATTTTATTTTTGACTTTTAATACTCAAAACCTAAGCTCAGGCCCTATACCTCTGGTTAGGAAACACTAATGTACAGTGCATTTATTGAAAATGCAAACTTTGAAAAAAATACATTTATACAATCTAAATACATACATACAATCGATTTGCAATAGTAGGCTGCCACAATCTGCTAAAACAGTGGAGAATGACGCTTTTTGATACATGATGCTAACAAACAAATGTTGGTGTGGTCTTAAAAAAAAAAAAAAATCACCTTTATGATAATAAAAAATTGTCCACAAAAGTAGTAAAAAAACAAACAAACAAGATTTAGTGCAAAAGTGCCAAAAGCCATTGAGTCTAACTGGGCCTGCAAAAGGATGCTAAGAATATCTATGTGATAAAATATAGTGCTGGAAGGTTTCAGATTTTGCAGATGGCACTTTTCCCCAAGAAAATGTTCACAAAAGATACTTGAATCATTAAATTAACTTTGAAGGAAACATTCTAACTGTAATAGAAAACTAGGTTTGGCCCTCTACATGCTATTATGTAATAGTTTTGGCCTAACAAGAAAAATAGTGATAAAGATTTTACCTCACAAAGGAATAAGTTTGATCAACTTTCATTTTTTATTTATTTCCACCTTAAAAAACAATACATGTCTCTGAAACACTGCAGGCCACTGGTCACAGAACAAACAAGTCTATCCATCTGTAACAAATGAACTGAACCCAGACTTGGAGGTCCAGCAGTGACTGACCTCCGTGGGCAGGTATGACAGGAAGGGAATGTCCATCTTCTCACACTGCACTGTGAAGTCCTGGTGCAGGCTCTGAGACGACCTCTTGGGATGGTAGATGGTGGGTTCATATTCCTGAGTGAGAGAAGACAGAAAATACAGGTTACATAACACGCCGAGCGCATCCCAGACGTGACTGATACTGATATGATGGAGTGCGCTTGAGGGCTTGTGTACTTTTGGCTGCCAGTGCGTGACATGTTACACAGCGCTGATCACAACTTGTGGTTTTCCTTTGACGGTTTCCTGAATGAACACTTATAAAAATGGAAGAAGGGAAGAGTGGAAATCCAGACTGGCGCTGTCTGAGTGGAGATACTCAGCAGGAAGCACCTGAGATCTATAACCTTTGTACCAGCACTTTACAGCTCCAGACCTCCTTTAAAAGTCACATGTACTCAACTGTGCATTCTGATTAATTTGTGGCAATGTAAAGGTTATGCCAGGTCAAAGGTTAATGTCAGGGGTCAGGTACACATACTGGATAAACAAATGGGTTTAATATAGTTCAAAGATAATATTCTCTCTCCTTGTCGTTTTCAAGTTCACATCATTTATTTCACGTGGGTAGGCCTGTCAAGATAACAAAGTGTAAGGCAACATATTGTTTCAGAAACTGTTGTCGTAAAATATATGTATTTAAAACCAATTTATGATGCAGATGATATAACCCTAGAGCGCGATGATCTCAGTGAAACCTTTTCTGCAATAAGTAAACACATTATTTAGTTAAAAATCAAACGCTAATAATATATTTTGAAGCTGCAAAATGTGCCTTTCCTGATAAATTCCGCTTGTCTCCATGGTGTTATTGCTTTTGCCTAGAATGTGCCATACTACGGAATAAAACATATTTCTAGATTTTTACTTCACAATGGGTGTTTTCGCTGTTCCAAAGCAGCTTGGAAAACATGCTTTATTACAGTGAGCAGGAAAACCTCTCCACAGATCCAAGAAAATAAGATTTATGCAGATAAGTTTAATGCCATACTCTAACATTTTTTAGGAAAAGCATTATAACCTCAATAAAGAAAAGTTGATTGTAAACTTTTTATTAAAAAAAATCTTTCAAAATGCACCTTTAAAACAAGCCTAAACATGGTTCAATAAAGCTTGATATCCTGCATGGCTAAACTACCAAAGAAACTTAAAAGAAATATTGAATCTACTTTTAAGAAATGTGTTCTCTCTGCTTTTTTCAAAATTGTAAGAGTTATCAAGAGATAGTCTGGTGTCTGGTGCTGTCTGGTGGCTCTGATTGGCTGTGCCTCATAACATGTTGAAACCTTACGGTCTGACCCACAGACATGTTACTTTGAGCAACGCTTATATATTGATTATATACAAAGAGAACATATGCGATACTTGCAATTATGATGGTGTTTGTCCAGAAGTTCATGTCCTAGCTTGAATGCAGTTTTGTACACGTTTGTCGGGCCTAGTGTTAGTCTTACAATTATCCTGAAACACCAGAGCCTGTAAGGGTAACATGGGGTAAATGAAGTAGCACTTTTGCGGTGATTGGCCAATGTCAGGACCAGATGTTTGACCATGTATCTGGGTTTTGTCTTGGTTTTCTTTTCACTTCTCAACACACACGCTTAATTTGACTTGCAAATTATGAAATAGAGTAAGCAAAATGAAATTACGTTGTTACATCTGAAATAAATTAAGGAATTTATTCCGTTTAAAGTCAACAGCTCCGTGGGTCAATTTTTCTCCTTTTGTAACTGGTAAGAATCAGGGCAAAAATAATCTGTGAGAACGTTTCTTAATCACTTCAGCAGAACGTCCAGTCTGTGTCTCAGACTCAAACAATGACTTATCCAATGTACTTGACATTTAGCAGTGAAGATTTATGAAATGAGGTTAAACTGCGCAATCATTACGTTTTTTGTTCTCGATGTAAGTAACACAGTGGAGTCAGACAAGAGCTTCCAAAAGTGTTTCAGACGGTCAGACAATATTTTCACTTGAATGCTACCTTCACCTATGGACTTACTGTATGCACTTTGGAAGCGGTTTCTGACTGTAAAATGAGCTATAAAGTGGATCTTTATGCAGTGTTTTCCAAAAAGGGGTACGTGAACCCCATGGGGTATGCGCCCATTTGCCAGGGAGTACTTAGGATGATTGCAGATTTAAAGGAAAGGTAGAATTTCAAGTATTGTGATGTGAAAATTGTTATTTGCAGCACATTCGACAACAATGATTTTTAGACAGAATATATTAAAACAATAAAAATGCAATGGCTATAAATGAAAATATATGAGTCAAGATAAAAGACCCCTTAAAAAACAACATAGGGGGTACTAGGTGTATGAGATGATTCGGGGGTACTCAAGACAAAAAAGGTTGGGAACCAATGTAATACGTTTTTTTACTAACATCCCATAGACGTGCTTGTTTATGCTGTTAGCATTTTGTCAACGGCTCACTTCTAAAGATTCTGAAAAAGTGCCTAAAACACTTTGTGGTGCATAAGACTTAAAATGTAGTAAGTAAGTGAGCAAAACATGAAATCATGTACACATTTTAAAAGGAATTCTTTGGTTAGTCTAATTTTTATTTTTTATCAGGTACGGGTCACTTCATTATAAAGTTATGCCTACATTTACAATTATACATAGAAATCAGCTTGTGCTTGTATTTTCAAAGGAAATTTTAATCTAATTGGGGTGGGTGTGGATTTTGTAACTCTATCTTTTATGCGGTCTCCCTGTGGTTCTGGGACAATCATTCTGCCTTGGCCCTGACAGATTTTTGACCTCTGAGGCTCTCTCCAGTGACTGATTTGACTCCACTCGCCTACAAGTCCCTCTAGACCTGTCCTGGGCTCATTTGGTTCAAGCCCAGTGTGACAAAAACAGGACTTGTGTGAAGCTGTCAGTGTCAGTGAGCACAAACGAGCTGTGAGTTAATGGCCTGGCACTTCCCTTCCCTCAGGCCCTGTGTTGTCTTGTATATTGTGTTTATTTTCACAGTCTATTAGCACTGATGGGATGAGTAAGTAAGCCTGTTACTCAGATCATGAGCTATTCTGCCTCCTGTCAATCACTTGAGTTCATTCATGTCTTGTCCTTCCAGCCTGTGTACAGAGAATAAGATCATGATGTTTTAATATAGACAATGCAGCGGAGCTAATTGAAGGAAGACTTTGGACAACCATTCAACATCAGCTTTGATCAAAGGATGTCTTCACTGTGGGAATAATCAAACTGATCATTTCCCTGTGTTACGAACATTCCAAGAACACGTTTGGATCTTTTGTTCCCTTTGGCTGTTACTTTTTTGTGACGTGATGTCGTGTAGTCTTCCTTTGAGGGGCTTTTAAAATATCACAAAAGGTCTGCAACGTAAGTAATTACCAGTATATTTTTTCATCATGTTTTGAACAGCTTTTGTTTATTTGACTTTAATAGTCGAGTTCATTGCTTTTATCTGTCTTACTGTCCTGATTGATTTGATTAGGTTTATATATTTGCTGGAATGCTGTTTGTAAACATTAAACAACTTGCAGCAAAGAAGTAAAACACTTGCAGGGACCAGAGTTACTTAATGCACCACAGCTACAAATAGTTCACCTGTGAATCTGAAAAGCTTGTTTATGATCTGTAAATGTGTGAGATATAACCTATATGTTTAACATGAAGCTAGCCCTCTAACCTTACTGACAGTAAAGAATAAGATAGGACTGAGAACTGATCCTTGTGGCACACCATAGGTTACTTTAGAAGGATAGGGGGAGGGGCTCTGGGTTACATTCACAAACTCGTATCTAACTGACAAATAGTGATCTGACTGATGACAACTGGGCAATTGTTAGACATGGAATATATTAAAACAGTAAAATGCAATTGCTATACATGAAAATATGAGTAAAGATAAAATACTCCTAAAAAACACACATGGCATAGGGGGTACTCTGTGTGTTGGATTGTGATTAGGGGGTACTCAAGACGAAAAATGTTTTCATCACAGGAAAGAACGAACTTTCAGAAGAAGCAAATTAGTTTATTTACTACTTAAAAGCAACACAAAAAAAGAGTTTATATGAATTGAGCTAAAATCGTAATTGTATCTGGCTCCAAGAAACTTGTAATATTCATTTCTTGCCACATCTTCCACAATCTTTCTCTCTGCACATAAAAGGTTTTAAACGTGTCGTCAGGTACTTTGTGTGGTCGTGGCTTGAAGAACTGTTAAAAGTGATATCCTGCTAAACGCTGAAAAAACACTTTACCAACCAAAGTTTGATCTATAGAGACATCTACACATACGGTATGCATTTCCTAAATCTGTCACAATAAGAAAGTAAGCATCTTTGTGTTCCGATAAATGATGAGGCAATGTTATGTTTTATAATGCTTTTGAGACCACACTGACCAACAAGAGTCCTGACCAAGACGTGAGTCAACGCTGGTGAATGCACATTCATTTGGAAAGAGTTAGAAGTCCAAAAACCCATTGAGGGGGGCGGCATTTGGTTACAAGGGGGTCATTGTTTATTGATAATCACTGCCTTTGGAACAGTTATTCTAGAAATGACTGATATCTGTGAGCTTGACATTCATCTTCTTCCTTTTGCTATAGATTCACTTTATTCAGTGTGATGATGTCATAAGGCCAGATGGTGGGCATAACATACTATTTCCTATGAAATATCTAAAGGGTTACTTCACACATTTCAAACTGGGGATTTCTTTGTGTGTGTTTTCTGTTAGTGTCTGGGCTGGGGTCACTAACAAATATTTTAGTAGTTGAAAAATCAGTGATTTTTGTTTGTTTTGTTTTAGATTAATTAACAACAAGTCACACAATTAGACTCAAAACTAGTAGTTTATTGTAATATGACATTTTTACAAAAAAAAAAAAACAATGACAATTTTTTATAGCTGACAAGTCACAATTAGTCTATCAATCGTTGCACTCCTAGATCCATTTACAAAAAATAAATGGTTTATAAACGTAATAAAAAAATATTTTTATAACATTAATGTTTGCTGACCTCCTTCTGTATAATATTGTAGAATTATGTTGATGTCTGAAATCCAGGAAAAAGAGCTCAGGATTGTGACATTAGAGTACTTACACAAACTGGAGGTTGGTGATATGATGATAAAAATTGATTTGCGAGCTTAACAATTGTATTTTTCATTGAAATTGTCATATTGTAATTCACTTTATTTTGTGTTTATTGTTTCTGTAGAGAATCTTATGGAGGTCATAGTGACTGCTCATCCATTGGTTATGGAAGTACAGATTCCCTTTATGGGGATTAATAATAAAAGTTATTCAAACTTTTTGCTGAATTGTAAGTTTTACATAATGTTTTTAGACTGAAAAACAGAGGAGTTATGGATATGAGTTACCACAAAGCTAGTTAGTTAGCAACATACCTTTAAATTTGTATCACTCAAATTGTTCAAAATCCCATGGAGAATTTATGATGGGAATCTACACTTCCGGAACTACAGTGACCTCCAACTGTTGAGCTCAATTTCTATTCACAAACACTGTAGGAGTGAATCTTTAGAGGAAGTAAATAATTTAATACCCCTGTTAAAAGTGTGATAAAAACTAAGGCTAAAATGTTTTGGCCGAGCTGCTGTTTACAGAGCACATAAAGCTTCATTTTAACACTGTGGTGTGAAACGGAAACTACACAAACATGACTACACTTCTGTCTGACATGCTGGCACTAAAACAGACTCGTTTGCAGTCAACGGCTGACACAAGTTATTCTTTAATTGCAACTACCGGTAATCGATTAATGAATTAATCATCAACAATCAAATAATCATTAAGTGTTTTTTATAGGGCTTGAAACATGCCATGTGCTGAGAGTTGTTTCATGTCTCAAATTAAACAACAATGAATTGAACGTAGTGTAAATGTACTTGTATTCATGTAAACAACAAATTATTAAGGATAAGAAAGGTTAATTACTCAACTAAGCGATTGGCAAAATGACTGTAAGTTGCTGCCCTAATTTCATTTAAGAAATTTGGGAAAAAAAATCTATCAGCCAGAAAATATCAGAAGAACTTATAGGCTACAAATTCTCAAACGTGTCTTGAACTGTTTTAAAATGGCAAAAGACTTACAAATACTCATGTGTGCAAGAGTTTTAGAGTGCATTTTTTTTTAGAATGGAATGAATTAGGATGAGTGTAGTGTGAAAACTGTTAATGATGATGACTAAAGCACAGGCAGTAACTGTTTCAAACCACTAATGTAACCAAAGACATTAGTAGACAGTAGCATTGTGGCTATACCTCCTAGTAGCTACATAAACTTGTATGTCTTTATTCCACATAAAAACAGTGATATAGCCTTTGCAATGATAGGTTTGGGTTACAGTAAATGTCTACAAAAACATTATGTAAGTTTGAACTTGGGCTGAAATGTACCGAGGCCCATTTGTTCATGTGGTTTGGAGACTTTATAAACATGGCTGAATTTGAGAAGTGAAATATTGCCTTCTGAGCTCATCCTTGACCTCACTATAAGCCGACCAAACTCAGCCAGACCTCTGTCCCATGGTTTCAATATAAACTATGACTATGTTTGTAAATCTACTGTGTCAGTCACATATGGTAAAGTGTAGCGATGCATTCCCGTCTCGAGCAAAGATCCAACGTTTCCTCTTCGCGATAATGTCATAGTCTGGAGCGGGAAAGGCTGATTCGAACCGTAATGTCTAAACAAATATAATTTACACTTTTGCTAATGTATTAAGACAGGACTGTCGCGCCTCCAAAAGTAATTTGTCAGTCAGCGTGTGGCCTGAAGGGGGCACACAGCGGGGAAATGACAGAATGCTGTATCAAGGAAAGCTGAGAATAAGAAGCATGTAAAGATCATGGAACGTTATCATGACTAAACGCTCAGAGAGGAACATAGGATAAAGACTTCTGTGTTGTCAACAGGAGCGGCTCAAATGAAATCCAATCATAAAATAGGAAAGCACGAAAAACAAGATGTACTTTTCAGGATTGTTTTTCTCTTTCAGTGACATTGGATATTGTGATTTACGACTGTTTTCAACTTTGATTCGAGCTCGTATTTTTCCCAATGTGTTTTTGTCATCCAGAGTGTCCCATAACACTGAGCGATAAATTACATTTCCGTGCAATGATACCATGAGTACATTTTTTGGGGGTATCCTATATGTTAAAATCCGTAGCATACTGGATGAACATGGTGAACCTTTTATGCATTAAGAGTTATAAGTGTACCAAAATATCAAAAAGCTGACATGTTGTGATATCAAATTTGGTGATTCAGTATCGCTACTCTGGGTTGTCACCTGGACCGAGCTTTCCAAGATTGAGACGTTTTGACTTTCAAATGAGAAACGCTGCCCAGATGACAACTTTGAAGACTGTTCTACTATTTATATACATCTTTTTAGCAGCATTAGATGGTCACACGTAATAACTACACCTTAATTGATCCTAGTAACAATTGAATTCATCACAAACAAATGACGAAATAATGCAAGGCCTCTGTAACATAAGACCTAGAGGCCACATCAGGCCTTCCAACTGATTCAATTCGCCCAGCAACAGACAGTTCATTATTGGAATGACAATTTTGTAGTGATCTTTTAGTAAAGCATTTCATATTTTTCCACAAAAACCTAATATAGCTGTAGTTATTTGATCTTTTTTTGAAACAGATCTAGTATTGTGAATATTTTGGGCTGCCCCAAACTGTGTTCAAATTGTGGCGAGTTGTGCCCTGGATGAATACAAAAAAAAAGTAATAAACCAACTTTAACTTCTTAAATAATAAAGAAATTTATATTTTTAACCAACTCAGAAGAAAGACATTTTAACTTCTGTAGGAAAGCTTTGGTCTTTTTGTGTCAGCCCAAGTTCTCATTCTGACTCTTATCAGTGAATTGGCCTGATCATTAATCTCAAAACCTTAAAAACTGAGCTATAATCTAGAATATAAACTGTGAAATCACTTAGGACATCTGACTTTCAGCCACCGTTTCCTGAGCCAACCCGCACTTCCATACAGCGCTCCAAGATGGCCCTTTCACAACACCTCATGTTACGGTCCATAGCTACAATCAGAACGCTCTGCTTTTCAAGTGGTTTACTTACAAATATGCGCAGGTGTCTGGCACAAACCAGGCCGATGGAGCCATTTTGATCTGGGCCACAAATCACCAGCACTGTTGGCTGCTTCTTCGATAGCGAGCTCAGGGATAAGCCTGCGGGACAGAAGAGAAAGGGATTTAGGGTGGACTGGAGAAGGTGTTAGAATATGGAAAAATACCACAGTGAAATTAGAACTTCTGAGATTTCAAATGCATGTTGGTCTATATGAGAGCACAGTCTTAAAGCTGTAGTACTCAGCTTTTTTTTTTGGAATTTTGTCTCCTACCTAAAATATTTATTGTAAAACATAACTTTGTAAACATCAGCTCTGTAAAAGATGTCTTCTATCAGTAAAAGCTGATACAATAAATTGGATTTGAATGATATTTTAGTCAATATTCAGAAAACCTGCAAAAACACATGAGAACATTGGCCAATATATTTCTTCAATACACACGCTCTCAATCTCCTAAAATTGAGTGAACTCAATAAAAATTTGACCAGATCAAACTGCAGGGAGAGGTTGAGTTCAGATTAAATTGCAGTTCTTTCTTATTTCTATCCCAGAGAATTTGTGGGTTTAAGGGCTTTTCCGTGCTGTGGGTGTCCAGACTGCCACATGCCAAACGTGCCAGACAGAGGTGGAAATGGCATCATTACTGCTGTCTAAAGGAAACGCTCCGGTGTCATTAAAATAGGCCTCACAGCAGTGGAAAAATGCCAGTGTCTTCACACCGGGATGCTTCCGTATATATATAGCCCACTTTTCTGTCTCCTCTGAGCTACTGGCATGGGCTGTGTTTGCTGGAAGCACAAACTCCAGTAAATCACTTTAGGCCATTTCAAACCACCTGCAGTCACTATGATATCAATATGGTAATACTCCAATTTGAATGAAGTATCAAAGCTTTAAAATTATGGGAATCAATAAGATTATTGTCACAGTATGTCTTTACTAAGCAAGCAACAATGTTTTTTTTAACCTGTTAAGCCCTAAAGCAGCAATTCTGCAAGTCATCCCAGGCTCTCCAGGTTCTCTGTTACTGACAGTTTCCAGTTGCTTGGAAAATTCAACTGCTTCAAGAATCCCACAAGCCACTGCTTTATTTGCCTTCTTCAGCCTGACAATATCCCTTACTGCAGGTGTCTACCACCAGAGACCTTAGGACCTCAGCAACAAGCAGTTGCATTGACGATGGAGGCTGAGAACATGGTTCACAGACTCAATTATCCCCAGTCTCCCCAGTTCTCCAGGAGGGGTGAGAAGAAGATTATGACGGAGGGCTCTGCAGGATGTTCTCTGCAACATACTCTTACGATATGCTTGGGTCTGCCAAGTTACCAACCCAAGTGTTCAAACATGAAGTTCAGATGACACACAGTCGATCAATGACTTTTGGTGTAGGGTGTCTTAGTGCCTTGAGGGGATTTTCCCAATCACTGATCTTCATGTACACGTTGGCAGTTACTGGCATTGCCCACATGGGTGATCCCCGCGCCAGTGCACGAGCTCCTGGAACTCAGAGAAGGACGGTCTACTGCACTGCTGCTTGGCCTGTAGGCTGACACAACACCGAGAGACCTGTGCCTGACCCAAAGGCACAGGGGTCAACACATGCGATGGAGACTTTTTGAGTTAAATACATGTCAACAGAAGTGAAGAAATGGAAAAATATCACTCTATGAAATACTGTACATACTGAAAATGTTTTTCAAGTTAACCAAAAAAACACACATGCACATTAAAAAATGCTATTTCTAACAAAGCAATCACACCGGGAGACAAGAGGTGCCTCTCAAATTATGTGGAGTATCGATATTTAATGATACTGCACATACTGTACAATGATGTACAGTATCTATAATTGATGTAAACATTTTATCAGTTATGTCACTTGATTATATTCAGTTTCTGAACATGTATGCCTATTTTTGATCATAGAATTTGATTATGAACCAGGTTAACAATTTCTAGAGCAAAAAAGTAAAAAAAAAATGTCTTAAATTTCAATAGACAAACCTAAAGCTCAATATAAAAAGTATTTTCCAACTCTAAAAGGTCACGGCGTAATTTCCCTGAGCCACAGGACACAAATGATGAGCCAGTTTTCCTGCCCAATTACAGTCCAATAAAAGTGTGTCAAAACACCAGTCGTAACAGCAATTAGCCGAGTTTTATAGCGGTTATAAATACAGTCTGACACTTACAGTTTAGACGGCAGCTCAAACATTACACTGGCACATTTAATAATTATAGAGGGCATAAAGTCATGGCTGGAAGACATGTTTATAGGACACAAAATTAAGATGATTCTGAGTTTAACCACCGAGTGTCAGTTGCAAGATTGGTCAAGAATAGGGTCACCAGACATCCTAAAAGTTTTCAGAAATTTAAACAAGAACCCTCAATCCTGTCCAAGATGACCCGATACTTATTGGAATACAGATCACCAACCGCGTCTTAACTTTCAGACTTTCATTGGAATGCTAGTTCAGTTATTTATGGTTAAGGCACACTTTATTGTCTCTGCCCAGAGAGCTACTTTTAAAAAATACAAATGTCAGCGAGCTACTTCTTGTAGCGGTTGCAAAATATCGGCGCTTAAAGAACAGTTAGGTATAAAAAGTACAGTTAGGTATAAAAATTAAGCCACTATCTATTTATTAACGACAACCTTTTTGACGTTTTTTTTTTATAAAAACTGAATCCCTCCAAGCACATGAACAGCTTTTTTCAAACTGTGAATGGTGTGCTTATTCTGAAAATCTGGTGTCTTGGTGAAATTGTTAAATCACAATACATCATTTCTTTATCTATTGCAGTTGTCTGTTCAAATCGGTCAATATTTTTCATGCTCAGACAGCTGTAAATAACACAATCATAGAGAAGTGTGAAATTTTTGAAGAAATCGAAAAATATTTACTGAATAAAATAAATAAGCTTTTTTTTTTTTCCAAACAGTACATACAACCTTCGGCGTAATGGGTAATAGAGGATTAGACCATCTATTGGCATGATTAGATCTACTACGTGTCATTAAAAGCTGTAACTATACATTATTTAGCATCAACTTGACAGTGTATCATAAACTAAACGATGTGTTGGCCTTGGTGAATGTGATAATACATTTTTTGTTTGACTCTTGTTCAGGTAAAACAATTTTACTTCCACTTTGGGTAATGTATTCACGACAGGAGCCGTGTCATATGGATAAGCGGTCTGTATAATTGAATCCAATGCATCCAAAAGCACATTAACAGCAGCAGCGATGATACGGGCAGACGAGACTAGCCTGAGAAGTCATCTAAGCCAATATGAGGTGGAGAGTTATGGGCACGACGGGCTTTAGCGGCGCATGGAATAACACTAAGAGAGGGTTGGAGAGAACACGCAGAAGAGGCATAAAAGCAGACCGAAGCTTTTCATTTCCATAAATAATGAGACTCTTGGTCTGTGTGGTCGACAACTGATAAGTCTGAGAAAGTTTGGAACAGAAGAACAATAGGTGATCTAATCTAATTAATTAACCGGCTTCCTAAAGTTTGGAATTCGGTGTAAGATTTATTATCATACAGAGCCCATTTTCCTGGATATGAAAAAATCTCATGGATATTATCTCAGTATTCATTTGATTGTGAAATGTTTGCCACAGCAAGAACGCTTAGAAAGAAAGGCATAGTTCTCTTTATACTGTATATGCTTCGATTTCTCCTACCAATAAAAACCTATACACTAGGCTCCTCCCCTCTTAAGAGTTCCATAAAAAAAAAAAAGAGCAGGCCCTCCCACTTTGGTAATTAATTCATTTTTGTTCACTATTTCATAAAATAAACTATCAATGCTAACATGCTAAAGATAAAAAACAAAATTGGAACCCTCTTACTTACTGTCAAATTAACCATTCTGGGATGAATCAGAATCAGTTTTTCGCTAAATGTATAAAATAATAAATACTGTCAAAAAGTTCCAAAAGTTAAAAAGGCTTTAAGTGGAAAAAAAAAAAATACGAAGATAGTCTTAACTTTTGAAGAATTGTCAAAACACAAACTATACCAAATGTAGTGTCTGTCCCAGGATAGTGACACCACCTACATGCCTTTATGTATGCCAAGAAATATTAGTTGCACTAAAGTCAGTCAGACATCAGAGGCTAAAACTACAAGCTCAGCTTCACAAAGAGTCCAGTCAAATGTTTGCGCTTCTAATGGATTAGAAACAGTTTCCATTTGAACTTTAAATCGTTCTTGATTGTAAATCATGCTGTTATATTCCAAAAAATAGATAGTCCTATAAAGTCTTATAAGTAGTATGTCTGCACAAAGTTGTAGCAAAGGATCATGGTCTATGTAGTTTATGTGTTTTGCCTGTGTTTAGACTTTTGACAATATGATATCACAATATTTTAGTTATTGTTACATCTCTGGACTGAACTGCTTGTTCTGTTTGTGTCTAACAAACATGGAGGTTTATGATGAAACATGGAAAAACATCACAGTTGCCAAAATCATAACCAACAAGCATGTATTTGGGACTAATAAACAACAATTACAATGTTTTACTTTAGGATAATAAGTGCTGCACGTTGCAATTTGAACGTATTTAGAAATAAATCTTCAGGACCACAAAACAGCATGAGTTCTGACATTTGCTGGGTAAAGCTGGTCCAATCCATCTTTGAGTGGTGCAGTGTTTCAGAATGTGAATGGGTTAGGTTATGGAAACGAAAATACAACACCTTCCCCAATAGTGTATGCATTCACTTTGGGCAATGTAATGTTAGAAGTGACGCTGTGGCCCCTTCGCACTTCTCAAATACAGCTGTGTTGATTGTAATTGGGCCTCTAAGGAGATGTCTCTTTGAAATGAATGGCTGAGGCATATGTGCGATCACCTTTAATCAGGCTGAAAACACAGACTGACAAATATGAGCCGAGTCCCAACAGAATAAACAGACACGAGAGAGCCTGAAGGCAACAGTCAAACTCCTGGAATATCACTACTGTGTGGCACCACCACAGATTCAATTTAAGTTGTTTTTTTAGGAGATTAAATATATTCAACTTAAAATCCATTTGTCTTAGTAAATATAAATGATCAAGTAGAGTTTTGGAATCTATAAAAGATTCCATCTACAGAACCTTACTTTGAACAGCAGTGCATGAAAATTGGGTTTTTGCAAACAGTAGTTTGAATCTACACCTCCAGAACCTCAGCTCAATCATCGCAAACAAAAATTGTGTTGAAGAGACTTTTCATTGAAAGAATAATCACCCAGCTATCAAATGCTAAAGTAATTGTTAGTTGAAATTGTATAATTTATTCTTGTGAAAACAGTGACAGTGATGATAGAAATGTGGCGAGTAGTAAGCCATTTAGCAATAGAATTTGGGATGAAATGCATAAGCAATTATTGCAGTATTTGTAGCAACAGAAGTGGTAAAACGTGCTAAATGGGCAAACCTATAATTTTCCTGTATTTTCCTTGAGATTTGGTGCACCTCTGCTGCTGTGCTGTAACTAAAGCCTCCCCTGTGCACAGTCAGGTGTTGAAAAGACTGATAGCCCCACACAGGATCACGTCTGGACCACTGCAGCCTGCTCTACAGATCACTTACTGAAAACCCTGGCAGCCAAGGGGTCCCAGTACCGCTAAATGAAAAAGCGTTTGTCTCTGTGGTATATTTGGAGTCTGAGCGCGTGCCAGTAGTGAGTTCAGTGCAAACATACTGTCTGCGTCCCCTTGTAAGTTAACTGTAATTTTCCCTAAATAGCTGTGATGTCATGGGGCCGGCACATGAAAGCGGTAGCAGGGCACGGGGGTTGTGGGTAAAGTTAGAAGCCCACCGCGTCCGCAGAAGAAGTCATGCTGTTGAGGTAAATCATAATGTTTAGAGAGGAAGTCGATGTGGTGGAGGTAATCTACTGCTGCCACTCTGTCAGTCACCCAAGCTAAGCTAATCTCTTTTCCATTTGGCTAAACTGCTGTAGATGGTATCGGATATGACTGTGAGTGACATCGGTTTGAACTGATGTGGGTTTCTCCTGTAAACTAAATCCTCTTTTCTAATTGGTTGACAAAATTGCAACAAGACCGTGCTTGTGTAGCTATGGCAACTGTGAGTGAAATGCATATCTATCCCAACAAATCATTAGAATTGCTACAAAATAAAAGCAGCTAATAATGTTACTTTGTTAGCGACACTTAGATGCTATTCTTTAACCTTTTAGGGACTGTAACAAACAGTCTTTATTTTTAGAATTAGTTTTTTCCTATTTTCTTGATTTTTGATTTACATAAAACTATTATTTATCTTTACAATAGGTATATTTTTTTATTTTTGGACAATTCACCTTTAAAAACTGAAGCTAATTTAACAAAAACGATGACGATAATGTTGTCATGACAATGTTGTCGTCGATGATGATGATTGTCGATGACGATGATGTTGTCAATGATGATGTTGTCGTCGATGATGATGATGTTGTCGATGACATGATGTTGTCGATGACGATGATTGTCAATGACAATGATGTTGTCAATGACATGTTGTCGATGACGATGATTTGTCATGACAATATTTGTCAATGACAATGATGTTGTCAATGACAATGATTTGTCATGACAATGTTGTCGATGACGAGATTTGTCAATGACAATGATGTTGTCATGACGATGTTATCGATGAGATAATTTGTCAATGACAATGATTGTCGATGACGATGATTTGTCGATGACGATGATTGTCAATGACAATGATGTTGTCAATGACGATGTTGTCGATGACATGATTTGTCAATGACAATGATGTTGTCATGACATGATTTGTCATGACAATGATGTTGTCGATGACGATGATGTTGTCGATGAGGATTTGTCATGACAATGATGTTGTCAATGACGATGTTGTCGATGACGATAATTTGTCAATGACAATGATGTTGTCAATGACGATGATGTTGTCGATGACGATGATGTTGTCGATGACGATGATTTGTCAATGACAATGATGTTGTCAATGACGATGTTGTCGATGACGATATTTGTCAATGACAATGATGTTGTCAATGACGATGATGTTGTCAATGACAATGATGTTGTCGATGACGATGATGTTGTCGATGACGAGGATTGTCAATGACAATGATGTTGTCAATGACGATGTTGTCGATGACGATAATTTGTCAATGACAATGATGTTGTCGATGACAATGATGTTGTCGATGACGATGATGTTGTCGATGACGATGATTTGTCAATGACAATGATGTTGTCGATGACGATGATGTTGTCGATGACGATGATGTTGTGTTGTCGATGACATGATGTTGTCGATGACAATGATGTTGTCAATGACAATGATGTTGTCAATGACGATGATGTTGTCGATGACGATGATTTGTCAGTGACAATGATGTTATCGATGACGATGATTTGTCAATGACTATGATGTCGTCGATGATGTTTTCGATGACGATGATTTGTCAGTGACAATGATGTTGTCGATGACGATGATGTTGTCGATGATTTGTCAATGACAATGATGTTGTCAATGACGATGTTGTCGATGACGATGATTTGTCAATGACAATGATGTTGTCAATGACAATGATGTTGTCGATGACGATGATGTTGTCGATGACGAGGATTTGTCAATGACAATGATGTTGTCAATGACGATGTTGTCGATGACGATAATTTGTCAATGACAATGATGTTGTCGATGACGATGATGTTGTCGATGACGAGGATTTGTCATGACAATGATGTTGTCGATGACGATGATTTGTCATGACAATGATGTTGTCAATGACAATGATGTTGTCGATGACGATGATGTTGTCGATGACGATGATGTTGTTGATGACAATGATGTTGTCGATGACATGATGTTGTCAATGACAATGATGTTGTCGATGACGATGATGTTGTCGATGACGATGGTTTGTCAGTGACAATGATGTTGTCGATGACGATGATTTGTCAATGACTATGATGTTGTCAATGACAATGATGTCGTCGATGATGTTGTCGATGACGATGATTTGTCAGTGACAATGATGTTGTCGATGACGATGTTGTCAATGACGATGTGTCAATGACGATGATGTTGTCAATGACAATGATGTTGTGGATTAAAATGATGTTGTCGATGACGAAACTGAAGATATCAAAGAAGATAATTATGATCATGATGTTGATAATGTTGCTGATGATGATGTTGATGATTAAGATGCTGATGATGTGAGCCACCACTAGATCTTTAGAGTTAGTTCTGTGGCTTGACCTTGACATACCTTGACTGTGGTATGTGCACAGAAGATAAGATTGAGCAGCAGGGCTCGGCAGAGGAGGGGGAAGGTACAAAATATTATAACCTATTTTTTGCTGATCCTGAGTTAATTAACTCAGATTAGAGTCATTTAAGGTTATAACTTTTGCTTAACATGTCCAGCAGCTTGATTTCTTTTCATTTTATTTATCCTATTTCATGTGGAGGTTGACAAAAATTAAGGAATACATTTTTTAAGCATTTAAAAATGATATACATCAGCTAAAGCATTCTCAGAAGGTCAAAACATTGTGGGATTACGTACTTTTTTATATGAGAGAAAGCTGTGCATAAAGATGCTTTGTTTAGTGTTGTTAGGCTGTTGATAACTAGTCACACTGTGAAGACATGTTGTTCCTAATACCGTTTTCTTCCAGTTGTAGGTGTGAATACGGCTGCAAAGACAGACGCAATCATGACGAAATCTCACACTGAAACATAGTCTATTTAAAACAACATTTGTTCATTTTTCACCTCTGAGAGCTGTGTTAAAATCCTGGAAAAGCCCACACTGATATTAGCACCTCGTAAAGCCCGCCTTACCTCAGAGGCTGATTACACAGCAGATAAACACTAACAATGTTCATTTCTACGGCTGCTGCATTGCGGCTTGTGAAGGCTAGTACACTGTAAGCTCCTGGGCTATTTCTGTCTGAGTCTGCCATGCTTCTGGATTTGTAGGTGGTGTGGGATTTTTAAAAGGTATTTTGAATAGAACTTTTATCAGCTTTTAGCAATAATAAAGAAAGCTGGGGTACTGAATATCAGACTGCAAATGTGAAGTAGGTATTTAAATCTTTTAAACTATTCCTTACTCTCACAAGTCCTACATGGTTGAGATCCACATGCATTCATTTTTGACTTCAGTGTCATCTTATGAACATCTTTTTACCAATAGTACAGTGATGGAAAGTCATTTTGCTAATTTATTAAAAAATTGGTAGCACCGCATTAACACTAAAAGGTCAAAAGTATATGTTAAAACACTATATGATAATAATTCAGGATTTTTTTGTTAACACTATCCAAGATAAGACTAGTTGTTCTGCTGCTTCTGGTGCTATAGTAAATCGCTCACCTATCAAACTCTCTGCTTGTATAACTACACTTAAGTCATGTGTACACAAAGACAAATCAATCTTAATTTTCAGAACAAATTGCATAAATGAAACTGGCTCAGTGAGTATGAGCATCTGCATGAAACAATGCAACAACCTGAAACTGCTGTAATAGATAAACACTTTGATCAGAGAGCTTTTTTAAGCTTAACAAATATTCTGAATAATTCCTTGGAAGATAAACAAGTGGATTCATTTCTTGAATCTGGAGATAAACTCTGTGGTGTTATTATTACTTTATTGTGTCTCTGATGGCTCAAAGTGAAGTGCCTGTTTACAATTACTATTATTTTTGTATTGTTACCAGTGGCAAAAAAGACAATGAAAATACTTCAAAACAGTACAAAAGACCACAGTTGCACTCCCATTTAGTCTCAGCAGTTTGTTTCCCCAAGTCATTCTAAATATTACATCTATAAACTTATTAGCTGCTATCTTTTGGATCATAAAATAAATGAAACGGCGGAGTTATTGCAGCATCTGTCTTGTCCATTTACGCTCTTCAGTTCTGTCCATCTGTCCTCTTCATCAGTGAGTATTTTATTGACGCGTGTGTCTGATGTCTCTTTCTCTCCTCGACTGCTTCTCACCGCCGCTGAGCAGAGTTTCACATGTCATGTCCGCCATCACAGCCACTTCAAGGGCTCTCAAAGGAAACCAGCGCGGCAACAACCCAAGTGAAGGTCTGCTCTGCTCTCCTGGTCTTGATCAACACCACAGCGACATTTCAGCAGTTTCAGGTGCTTCTGGACTTAGTATTGGTGAAGTTAGATGTTTGTAAAGTGGACATTCAGGGAAGTTAGGGCATCTTTAGAAATAGAAAATGTCATTGTATAATCTATGTGTGTCCCATCTACGTCTAATAATATTTTGTTCTAGAGATGGACTGATATGGGCTTTTCTTGAGCCGATACAGATGCTGATTTTTTAAAATGTTGTCAGCCGATGCCGATATCAAATCTGTTTTCTGAGACCTATTTTCTTATTTTAGCTTTTAAAAACATAGCTGAGATGAGACAGTCTATCCAAAAAATAAAAAGGCTCAATCTAAACTATTATTTTGTCTCATTGTTTAATGAATATACAACATGTTTATGCACATTACAGAACTTTTTAAAGAGTAATTCAAGAAAGTGCTTCTTTTCAAAACACAGCAAAATGGAGAAATATAGAACAAACATATCATTTCTGTCTAAAACAACTTGGAGATGAACTCATCACTGCGAGTGCAGATGACTGTTCAAACAACTGCCGGATGAAATATCGGGCAAAATAAGGCGATGGCCGATGTGGCCAATATGCAAAAAAATCCAAATATCGGCCCCGAAATATTGGCCGGCCGATATTTCGGTCAATCTCTATTTTGTTCCCTAAAATCCAGGAGTGTACAGTGAAACTTGCATTTGCTTTTGAAAGTTGTACTAAACTCATCCTGGGAAAGAACTATGAGGCTGAAAATGCATTATGTAAATTTGGGTACAGGGCCTTTAATGAATGACGGAAGCACAAAAAGATTAATTCAGCTGAGATGCAAAGTCAGCCACACAGTGGGCCAGCGAGTTTCAGTACCTAATAAGTGAGAACTAGCTTGAAAATGTTTAATATTTATTACTGTACTTTGCTCCATTTATAGAGCCCAATCACAATCTGAAGCACTACACATATTCAAATTAGGCTCAGCTCTATATCAAGTCTTTTGGTAGTTTTTTTTTTTTTTTTTTTTTTTTTTTTTTTTTTTTTTTTTTTTTTTTTTTTTTTTTTTTTTTTTGGTCAAGTCTTTCAGTGGTTACTACATTTTAGTTACAACAACACCATTTTTAACTGTGCTTCAACATTGACATTGTTGAAATAACATGCAAATAAATGCAAATATATGAGCTTAGTTTGCCTTTTGGTGTCCTGTTCATCTCAAAAACAAAGTGTGGTCCAAACTACAAGGCCGATGCACTGACCTTGGTAACGGCGAGAGCGCAGGCCTGTCCCCAGATCTCTATGAGCTGCTGCTGTCCAAACCTGTAGTCCTTCAGCAGCTCTGTCTCGATGGCTGCGGCCTCTCCTTTACTGCAACACACACAAAAGAACAACAAGTCTGAATAATGTGATATGTAACCACAAAACCATTATGAAAAAAGGTTATGCAGTAACAATTTGTTGAAAATGCTCCTCAACATTCTGCATGGCAAAATTATGAGAACACTTAATTGTGTTTTTTTTTTTTTTTTTCTAGGCTTTTTGCAGGTCCACTGTGTAACCTTTTTGCCAAAACAGACTTGAACAAAGCATGTTCTTTTACTTATATTTTCTTCTGGACTAATGTAATGTGTATTGTGTCTCCTCTTGCTAGTTTCTATGGAAATGTTGTTTATTTAACTATAATATTTCTTATACAACAAAATGGAAACTGAAAGTAGCTTTTATGTTGTTATGCTTTACACAGAAATAGTCCAAAGCATAACTAGCTTGTTTGGTAACGGAAACTGCATTTGTCTGCTGCAGCATAACAAATCATTTACGAATTAAAATGACTCAAACACAACAAGGTAATGAGTTCAACTGTATGTGATTCCAATGTCTGTGCCAGTTGTTTTTCTGGTTTTCTACAAATATTTAGCTGATTTCCTCTTTTTAAATGTCAGACAGAAACTCATTATTCAGCAGTTGTAGTTTCACTTTGTTATCTGACAGTAGCAGCTTTCTACCTGTTTTAGTTGTTTTTTTACAGCAGAAAATGTCCTTTCACCATTGATTTTCATCTACTTACATCTAACATTTAGAATGCTATGACGCCATCTGTTTAAGAAAAATAGATTTTACTCCGAGAAAAATACAAAAACAACTACAGTATTTCACCATCTACTGTCACTGATTTCACTATTTTTTGTAAAAGTGTGGGTGGTCTCGTTCTCCCTTAGTTCTATCAATCTTGTGAAGTAAGCTAATGATATAAATAGAACCATTTGCATCCCTACGCATATTTAATTTGTGCAAGGTTGTAAAGCACCCACTTGAGTCTGAAAGTACAAACCGCACATGTTGAAGGACCAAAGTTTTTAATCCTGCTTCCTCATCGCAAACAGACATTTTTTTTGTTCTCTGAGCCTCAGAAAACAGCTCTGACAGAACAAAGCAAAAAATACATGCTTCTAGTCTGACAATCTAGGTTCAGATCAGCTTGTTTAGCTGAGCATATGACTGACAGGGTTTTATCTTCACTCTTTTCTTTCAAAGTTAGTTTTTATTTACATTTTCAGTTTTGTGATCTGTTGTTGAAGGATCTTTAGAATTACTTTGTGTACAAATTGTGTCATACCAATATGCTTGTCCAACGTACTTTCAAACTATCAGAAAACACACTTCCCCTTTAAGTGAGACTGAACTCAGCTATGTTCATTTACTAATGTGTATCAACTGTTTAAATATGTAACTTTAGCTGACTTGGTGAGTAGCTGAGTATTTATCAGAAAAACTAATTCTGTTCTAAGAGTAAATCTCACAAAAAGGATTGTCCCAAGTATAGTTACTATGACCATACTTCAGCCAAAGTATGGGCAAGTTTCAAATCAGCTAATGACTAATGTCTCGCTTACCCTAGTTTAGTCCTCGTTTGGGTCCATTTTGATTTCTCATGCAGTCTAAGTCAGTCATTTGCATTAAAATCACAGAACACTCTGTTGTCCTATGCAAATCTATGCACGATCATCTGACTGTAATGTTTTATACATTACAAGCCGGGACATTAATGTTTACATTTTCAGTCTGTGATCAATAATTCATTAAATGTAGCGCGCAGCATGGTGACTACTTTTTATCTTGTACTAAAGAAACTACATTTGAAAGATGTGTCAACATGCAACCAAAAACAAGTCAGATACAAGAAGTCAAATGTAACCTTAAATAAATAAAGATACACTGTGTAATTTTTTTTTAACAAAACGTGATTTGAATAATAGCTGTTTTTGTCATTTGGATTTCTTTGTTACACGAAACAATCAAAAATATTGTTGTTGTTGTTGTTTTTTTAAGCTGGCTTGTATGACCACAAAATGGACTTTTATTTGACCCCCTGGAGGAGGTTTTCCTCCTGTTAGTTTCCATAGAAACCTCATGGAAATCCTTTTATTTTTCACATTATTGAATAGCAGTAAAAGTGTTCCAAAGTATGGCTTAAACTTTCTATTTCTACTGATTTGTGTAGTTGACTTTTCACCCCCAGAAAGTTACACAGCGCTCCTTAAAAACTAACAGATTATATTTGTATTTTCATGTAAGATATAACTTTTTATTACAAGCTAATGGGACTTTTTAAACACTGTTAACATAACTGATTCTCAACTTTCTATATTACTTCTTTGAACTAGAAATGTCAACTTCTGCAGACACAAGTAGGCCAAGTAAGTAATGTATACAGTATAGTCTATTACGCTACAGACATCTAGTGGCTTTGTACAGTACAACAGCTTCACTCTGAGAGGATCATGGAGGACTGACTGTCTAGAAGAAGGGATTAAATACTTCATTGGTGTTGTTGGGCTTTACAAACGTGTCCTACCAGTTTTATTTCTTGTGTTATACTTCACTTTTGAATATAAATGTGGGGAACAATGTCACAAAAAGGCAAAATATTTTGTTCTTAACAGTATTTACAGCGAAATTTACGTCACTGTTTCAAGTATCAAAATATTCTCCAGTTCTACCAGTTGCAGAAAGATCAGCCACCAAAATAGCTTCAACAGATTAATCTTTACTTCTATACAGAACAAAAGTTTGAAGAAATTTACAAAAATCTGATTTACACAAGTTTTACATAAAAAAGTGTGAAAAGTCAGTCAGAAGTTATTCCCAATTGTCTTTTTACTAGATTTCAAAAATAAATAATTTAAAAATGTATCTGTCCATTTTGTGTTTTGTTACCAGGCTATAATAACTTGGAAATAAAAAGCACAATCCTGCAAACAATGAAGGTAACATGAAAAACAACTGTATGTTATGAAGCCTGCAAGCAGCTCATAGAATAATAAAGAAGTTGCCTCAACTGTTGTGGGAGCCTTTGTAATTTTTCATTAGGTTACATCATACAAAACATGCTTTGTTCATATATTACACCAGAAGATTCTGTCTGTGAAAAGCCATAATGAGACCATAATGAATGCAGAGTAAAGAGCCAGGAATGAACTGCACCATAGTTCAGTCAAACAAGGGTTTACATTGTCTAAGAGCAGATGAATAGTCATTTTGTGCACTTGTATATGTCTCCTGGCCTGCACTTGTGTATGTTTCTTTTTATATCACTGATTGATTATAACAAAAATAAATTAAAAGAAGCATCCATGATAATTATGCAACAGAAAGGCAACAAGTTAGTGATTCATTGCAACTTATTCATTATTCCTCAATTCGTTTAGTAGTCAAATAATTGTTTACTTTACTAAAACATAAGCTCCAAAGCCTATCATGATTGAGACTTTTGATTGGTTAGAATCCTTTGTGAGGTTAGTGTACATTAAAACAGTGTGTTGTGTATCATGTCTTAGAGTGAACTGGGGCCCCTGGCATTTAAGCTGAGCAGCTGCACCCACGGCTCACCTCAGGGAGGTTTCCTGACAAGTCGCTCTTTGGAAAGTTCACGTGAGTCTACTGGGTTTTCCCTCGCTGTTGGCTGCTCCGGGCCACTTTAGAGGAAATCAATGAACTAATGATGGCTGCCTTATGTGTGGCTTTTAAAACACATTTTGGTTATGTTCACTTTCCAGAATGTGATGCCATGACAACAGTAGATAAGCAAGAACCTGTCTGCTATTTGTCATGAAATAAAATATTTCTAGTGACCATAGCGTTTTGTAATGCAAAATCCGTTTATCCAGTAATTATGAGCTCAGAACAGCCTCCCACATCCACCCAAACTTACTTCTGTCAGAACTCGGAGTGAATGGGGATTGTGTGAACATGTAGTTCATTGTGGTGCAAAAGGAAGACAAATCTGGTATCAAAACACCGTGGCTTGTGAAAGCCTGTTGCCGTGTAAATTAGGCCTACGACTGTATGTTAGCAGTGGGGTGCTTTACACTTCATCTGCAGATTTAACACTGGGACAATCAGCTGTGAGCATCTGCATATGCACCACATGAAGACTGAATACAGATTTCTTGCCAAATGCGGCTAAAACAACAGATTAACCCTGATTTAATAATTATTTCAACAATCAACAACTCATTTTGTAATCAGCCCACTGTGCTGACAGAGGTTTATTGCAAAGACAGAGCAGTGGATTGTGCCAGTTCCACAGAGACACCCACAGCACAACTGTGTCATGTAAAGTCCCCTGAGCGTGGCTGAGCTTGTGGAAGCATGTGTACGTGAACATGACTGGTGTTTGGAGCAGCAGTGCTTGTCCCCAGAGATGCGCCTGATTTCCCAAAGCCACATCCACATGCTTCTCACGCTTTTTTTATTGGTATTTTTTTGTACAACTCCTCTGTGATCTCTGCTCCTAATGAAAGTGTTTACTTTACTGCCCAGATAAGGTAGAACCAAACTTTAATGGGGCCTTTTGAGACATCACAGTGATTATGGGGGAAATAAAAAAAAAAAAAAATAAGTTTATAGTTCCACCATGTAACTTTATAGGCCAAATATAAACTAAAATACTGTATTATTGTAATAAAATTGTACAAAAATCTCTCTTTGTGAAGTGGCTTTTCATTTGGAGGAGGGCTTCTTACTGATTGATTTAATGTAAAGATTTTGATTTTGCAGCTGCGATTTGTGATTTTCTTCAACTTCTTTAACCTTAAGCCATAATAAATGACATTTACAACAAGCCACTGCTGTTAGTGCTCAGAATTTGTATTTTTATGAACATTTGAACAGCAAACAGTATATAATTAGAGTCCATATTTAGACGTCTACCCCTAATGGAAACGTCACTCTACTGGCTGCTACAATAATTCACAATAAAAATCACGAGTAACTTTTTCTCCAGTTTTTGCTCAAATGTATAGCTGTCCTTCAAGTAATTCACAAAGGAACTAAACCAAAACCCTTTTTTGTCCGTAAAAGTAAAGTAGTTTATAAAATTGTTGAGAGCAACAGAAAAAAACAAATGTGTGTAAATTGTGGTCAAATTGAAAATATGATACAAGAAAAGTATTATGACATTGAAACACATCTATGATCTTTATGAAGAGAAGGTGTGAGGTATAGTTTTACTTTGAAATTAGACAAATGCAAAAAAACTTTTTTTTTTTTTTTTTTTATCTAATTCATTAACCAACATTCAAAGTAACAACTGCTTAATGCACTGATATACAAAGTTCACTAATCAAGTCAGTAATGAGCTTTTTTTTCAGTGAAGGTTGTGTGAAAGAATCAGGGCAGTATGCTGCAAATCAGGGCTAAAATCGACACACAGAGGACACAGATAGACTCATTTGCACTGCTAATTACACTTTTCCTTTATGTCAATAGACATTGACATAACAGTAAAGACACACATGGAAAAATAAGTCAGAGCTTTAGTGTCAAATTATAGTAGCAACATACTGTATCTCCTGTATACTGTATTTTGTTAGAGGACTGACTATAAAATTGTGGTTTGATACTTGCAAATGTAGCCTATATGAAAATACATCATAGGATTTCACACCAATCACTGTGGCGGAATATACTGTATGCTTTCTGTAACAGTGAGTTATTTGCATAGTTGTCTTTTCTACTAGCTTGAGAACCTGTAGCATCGTATGCACAACAATACGTAATTTAGCAAACCTCAAGCACATATAGACAGAAACAAAAATATAAACATTGTTCTTTCTAAAAGTAAACTCAGGCATAAAACTGTTTGTACACATTTTTCCCACCTATATCTAAATCTGTGTTAGCTAGCACTTCACAGGATTGACATAGAATGATGAAGAACAGCATGAATATTGCACAAATGTGCCTTAAGCTGGGCACAATAAAAGGACACAGAAATGTTCAGTTTTAGCTACAGCACAATGCCTCAGAATTGAGGGAGTCTTGCCTATTGCAGAAACATTCACCAGAGCTTTTGCACTAATGCTCATTTCTCTTCAAGGACAATCTATTGAACATTAAAAATAACACTGTGTGAAGTGTGCTCCAAGTGTTTAACTCACTGAAAACTACTTTATGCTTTAAGCTAGGACGTCAACAGGTGAATCGATTAATCGCAACTGATCGATTATTGAATGAATCATCAACTTAGTAATCGAATAATCATTAACTTGCTATGTTCCAAACATTCCAAGAGACTCAGACTAAACAAAAATAAGTGTTTTTGGCGTAAAAACTTGTTTGCCTAATAATAAGTATAATGATACAAAATGTAAAATGAAGAACTATTAAGCATGGTACCACAATGTTAATAAAAATGCTTATTTCACGTCAAATTTCTATACAATAAATGACATTTTCAGCACAATTTTGTCCTGTTAATGTGATTTTGTTTAGGTATGTGTGCTAGATGTTTTGATCCTATCAAAACTCACATCCAGTGGCCATTCCTGTTTGTCAAAGCCTGATCCAGTCAGATCTCAGAAGCTAAGCTAGTTAGGGCCTGGTTAGTACTTGGATGGGAGACCGCTGGAACACGGGTGCCACAGTGGGACGACAGGAGTGGTTTGCCATTGTGTGTGTCCTTGGGCAAGACACTTAAACCACAATGCCTCAGTGTCTGTGTGAGTGGATACTACTGTGGATTGTAAAGCACTTTGAGTGCCTGGAAAGGTAGAAAAGTACTTTATAAATAGACCGTTATGTAGTGTTGATGAGAATTTGATTTACAATGGTTTTGACAAACCTAAAATCTACATCTCGTGACAATTTCAAGTGATGTTACCTCGGCTCAAATTTGCCATAATCTTGTCTTCAAGTCACTTTTGCGTTCTAAACAACAATCAATTAATCAAAAAAATAATCTGCAACTAGTCGATCACCAAAATAATCGTTAGCTGCAGCCTTTAAAAGAAAAGTATACCACCACATAGCATGCAAATCATGAAATATACTCCCCGCGATGCATACTGCAATGACGTCATGCACTGCAACTGAATTCTGTCACAACATATTCAAGGACAGTAGACAAAATCTAACACACCTTCTCAGAGCAGTAGTATCGCCCGTGACCTGATTCGAAAGATTCAAAGGCTGCTGATCTGACAAAGCTGCTGTGATCTGTTGTTGAGACAAAAAGGCCTGATTAAAACAACAACTGAGGCTTATTCTTCTACACCACCACGCCTCAAACCAAAATACAAATTATTATTGATCATTTGAAAAACTCACCCTATTTCTGGTGTCAAGGATGTATTGGTAGGACAGTGAACATTATTGCTTTTATTCCGAATAGATAATTATACTGAGAGTCTGGCACAGAAGAGGCGGTGCACTATTCTCTCTCCCATTACTCACCCACCTCCAATACTTCACTATTGTTAACGCCACTCCAGATCCTTTAAACACAAATAAAATAGCACATCATTAGAGCATAAGAGGAGGATCCCACTTCACATCACAACATGTTTAATCTGTGACATTTACATAAAAATACAGCTGTCATTGTCCACGTGTAATACAAAACAGTGTGTGGTACCGATTATTGCCTTAATGACAAATCAGTTTTGAAAAGTAGGTGGCTTTAGTGCACTGTGCCCAATCAAAGAGGAGGAAAATGGGTCAGAGAACAAATAATCGGGGACAGAGTGGGTTTGCAGATGTAGCAGATGAGTTTTTAACCTACATGTGACAGGTTAGACTCCACTATCCACTAAACTGTAGTAACTATTCAGTATTTAGGAGTCACTAAGCATTTTGCTTGTTTTCACCCAGTTTGGTCATTTTGGTGGTATTTTATTGTTAGCAGTATTTTGTCAGCAGGTTATTCAACTACTGTTACCTAGCAACCTATTGTACACAAGAGCAAAAAGCTCTTCTTCCAGTGAAACTTCTCCTGTAGTCTACTTATACATGAAAACGCATTTTAGATTTTGCATCATGCAATCTTTTCATGCAAGCCATTGTGTGTGAAAAAACAGGCAAGTGCATCTGGAGAACACAAAACAGCATGACAAATGGACTGAGCCACATTTTGGACATCTTATTGGATTTTGTTTGATTTAGATCTGACTGAAAATTGCCTACACTGTAAAACCTGACAAGTTAGGACTACTCAAAAAAATATTTTGTTTATTTTTAAGTAGAACATACCCTAAATGTATGAGAAGTGAAAAGTCAGAATTGTAGGTGCTTTAATGCTTAAGTTATTTTAAATCATTAATTTCTGTGTACACTAAATCATTGTATCATTGTACACAAAACTTAAAACTGAACAATAGGTATTTTGAAATACATTTTATTACATTAAATGTATAAAATACAATAAAAATGCATGTCTTGAACTTTAATAAATTTCTAAATCTTGTTCTATTGTATATAAAGTTTGATGCTTAAAAACTATGTTAAGAGGTAATACAGAAGTGGACGTAAAAGCATCCAGGGAAAACAACCTCTGAGGTTCCATAGCACCTCTATGAATAAAATGTTTTAAACAAGTATTTGGAAGCAGGCTGGAGTAGTGTCCAAATGAAAACCTATGTTGAGTCAGCAAACTGGACAAAAAAACTAAAGAAAAAAGAAATACTTAGTTTTGCCTGCAGTGCATTGCCTTACGTAGCACTGTACTTCTGCTCTCAAGACTTCCTCCTATGAGACGGTAACTACAGGGAAAACTACAGATGGCTGCTCCACTTTTATGCAGAGGAGTTACAGTAGTACACTTTCTGATAAATGAATCTCTCACAACCAAGGACTTAGAAAGAACTTCAACTGCACACTAACTAAGTTTAAAAAAGAACAAGGACAACACAGGCTTGGGGGAGCGCATAGCAGAGTCACACTAATGCACAGACATAAGGAAAGAAACGACTAAAAATCTCTTACAAAAACCCTTACTCTGGTCACGCCTCCCTGAACTCGCAGAGGGGCACGTCGGGCTTAATATCAGGCCAAAACTACTTTAGTGTGCAGAAGGTTTTAACGGTGCACAGTGGAACCAATACCTGGATGTGTGTGTATCATGATGTTATCACTTTAGCAAGAAAGTTACATGGTATACAGCAGGCCTATTCAATCATAGTTTTCAGTATTTTTTTGGAGAACTATGGTCCGAGGGCCGGGCTTTGAAACTACCCCTCAAATCTATATTTTAGATTCAACATCAAACAATACTTTTTCACACGGTCAATTGACTTCAAAAGTTTTCCAAACAAAAACAACTTCAAATCAGTTTTCCCACAGATATTTTACACTGTTCAGGTGAAAATGAGTTCACAGTGTCCCGTTTATGACTAGATGAGGAGTGGAGGATGTTGGTATTTGGCCATCTGCGGTTACTTGTGTTTTGGATTATTAAAGTTGTAAAGAACTCTTCAAAACATATTTCTTGTGATGCTAAGTGAGCAAAGAGTATGGACTGCTGCAAAAAGTTTATAATTAAATATTTCTTCTTGTTTACACTTTAAAATGTAAAAAAGGAACATCTTATTGTATTGTTCATATCATAGTTTGAAGTAGAAGGGAACAAAAAAAAAACACTTTGGTTTTCTTAAGCTAAAGCACACATATATAGCCAGTTAGACCATCTTTCAGAAACAGACAGACAGAGTAAACAGGGACTGGAGGAATGTGGCGATAGCTCTTGGTACTTTAATGTGAGAAAATGTCGCCTTCAAATACCTACTGTAACTGAGGGAATTATAGATTTTACAAAAGTAGTTGTAAAAAATATACATAGCAGTAGAGTATCCTTTTTGCCTGCCATTGCATTTTATATATTTAAACCTCCAGTTCCAGTTCGGGGTCAGGTGCTATTTCCCATCTACTTTTGCCTTTCCTTATTCATTTACGCTCTCTCTGATTGAATCTCCGTCGGCCTGTCTATTCTCTGGTCCCCATCACAGCGCCTGCCTTATCAATCACACCTGTTTACAGCCTCCATCTCCGTCCCTGTCCCTGTGTCACTGCTGAGCTGCTCCCATGTGCTTCTGTGGGTGATGTGGTCGTGGTGGTGGTGGTGGTGGCAGATGGAGGGGTGATGGACCACGACACAGAGACACTTGGGGACATTACTCACCACAACTCATTTCATCTGCTCCTCCCTCTGGACATGTTCTTTTAAGCCCCACTCTCCCAGCAAATATATGAGATGTGTTTTCAAATGGATATTCTCAACCTGTTTTGCTGTTCAGAAAGGAGTCTGAGGTAAAACTAAAAATAGTGTCAGTGATGAGTGGTTGTGTAATGACAACAATGTGGAATTTTAAAATCCAAATGACAAGTTAAGCTAATAATTTAGACAACATAATTGAGATATGACTAAAAATATTAGGCTACTAAGTTTTTGTTTTGTTTATCGATTTTGTTGATTTCTCGGGTGGACAGCAGTTGTGATTCCATCTGTTACCTAGCAACCGGAGCAAAAACCACACTGTGAAAAAGTAAATATCTATCAAAATTACACCTACACACCAATTATGATTAGATTAATAGATTAATTAATAGTTCATGCAAGGATTCTTTAAAGTTTGAAGAACATTTCTGTAATGGCTGCATCTGAATGTCCCTCCCATTCAACTTGTCATTTCCCAATCAGAAGTCAGTGCTGAGTCAAAAGTTGACGTGCGCATGCCCAGAAGATTCTGTGCAGGTGCATAAACGTTACGCAAGTGACTCGGATTGTGAATGACACTCCTCTTTCACTCCTTACTCCTGGATTATTTGACATGTGACTGGGATGTGACAGTAAAATTGTCAAATCCATCTAATACATACATAATTATAGACTAATAACCATCAGCTAACTACAATTTAATGTGGAGCTCGTGTCGTGATAAGCATTAAATGTACTCGATAATTCAGATTTGATTTTTAGCAGTTAAGGCAAGCAGCTAAAGTTAGCAGCTGTACAGTGATTTATTCACAATCAAGGCAGTGTTCAATGCAATTCTCAAATGCAAAGAGGACTATTTTTGACTCAACTTTTCA
Source organism: Mugilogobius chulae (assembly GCA_038363315.1). Taxonomy (NCBI): domain Eukaryota; kingdom Metazoa; phylum Chordata; class Actinopteri; order Gobiiformes; family Gobiidae; genus Mugilogobius; species Mugilogobius chulae. Next base: position 18,694,798 of record CM076412.1, on the reverse strand, counting down.
GAGACATTATTAGTTCACTCACTGTGTGGGCATTTGAACAACGCTAAATGCTACAACCCTAAATAGTGTCTACACTAGAACAGCCTATCTGTGGCATCTGGACTATAGGCTATAAATAAACAGCCTTTATCTAAGAAAGAGTTGAGCAGAATCTGACCTACAATTTTTAATGATGGACAAGTTCTTAGTAAATATATACAAAGTTTGTTTATTAGCATAACATAATAGCTAATGAGCGAATGGGCTCGTTAATATGTTCATTAGGGAGCAATCAACTGACAAACAACAACAGACAAGCCGTGAAAGGCTCATTACAGCACTGATGCCAAGATAACTAATTATATGTTTAAAGGCCCATCATGAGTCTTCAAAGTTTTATGAAGGTGAAATATTAGTCAGGGAAACTTAAACTTCAATGAGAGAACAAACATTTATAAAAGAAGCAATTGCTAGATTAGGCATGTTCATCATGTCTTCTTAAAGTATTTATGAAAGTGTTTTCTTCTATGTCAGACAAGTAGCTCTGTGCAGCTGTCTAGTTTTTTGCAAAAAGTTTTAAATCTGAATGTTTTTAAGATGTTAATTCTGTATACAGTGGCTTCAAATGCCAAACTGTGGGACATTTAAGAAGAAAGAGGAAAGCATCTGCAAAAAGACAAGCAGCAGAACAGATGTATTGTACACAGTTAAATCATCGTGACTGATATGTCTGGTTTATTAAAGACCTGATGGCCAAAACTGAATATATATTAAAAGGACGGCATGTTGCAGAGCTGAACATTTTTACAATCTGCGTTGTCATAAACAAAAAAAATCCACTGTTTACAAAAACATTTAATTTGATACTTTCAATTTGGCAGGATTGAAATTTCTGTGTGACGTTTATGTCAGCCTGAGGCCCCTGAAATCTCTAGAAACACTAACCTACAAAAGCAAATTCATTTTTCATTCCTGACAGGCGCCTTAGGCTACTGTTTGATACAGCGTTTTGTTTCCTCTATAATATTACTATTAGGATATGAGACAAAAAGCACAGCAAATGTAATTGTCAAACAGAAGAAATTTTCTTTATATCAGTACGCATTACTCAAGTTGATATAACAAGCTTTTAGTTTATGAGAAATGCTGATGTGAAATATATTGTGAAATAGGTCATTTTTGGTATTTCTGATCTTATCACGTTTAGAATGTGCTTTTATTTGAAGCAATATCATTACATTGTTTTGTTACTTTTGCTTTTGTACCTCGCGTCATAATCCTTAAAAAAACATTTTACATAGTTGCGTGAGTCTGTGATGGTTGAATATATCTTTTTGGGGTGTCATTAGTTTCTTCTTGCAACATGGCCTGATGGGCTTTGACATCGACTCAAATAAAACTCTTTTTTTTTTGTATTTAGGAATAAACTATAATATATGTTGATCGGTAATTTACATTTTGCTTCTTATAAAACACAAAATTTATGTAAAACAGCTTAGAAATAGGTCCAGTTCGGTTTAGTTACTTCCTGTGCAAAACTGCAGCACTGATAAGCTCCGCCTCTTCATTGTAAGATTTTAATGTAACGAGCAACAGATCTTAAATTTAAATTTTTATTGTTGTAAATTGGCTATGTGACTATTTTGAACCTCACGTGCTTTACTGCGAACATGAATATTTTGAAAAATCACAAATAAGTACAAACACGTGGGCGGGGATAGGTGGTATGTGAAGACAGAGCTTTTCTGAACACTCAATCATCAGCTGCAGGACAATACAAGATTATTCAAGCATGCAGGAATCATGCAGGAATCATTTTTAATAAAACTTCAGGCAGTTCGAACACGATTAAACACTAGCTCTCCTTTAAGTGAAAAAATGGCAACAAATTAACCCTAAAAATTTTTAAAAAGCACTAAAAATGCTTTAAATAAACAACTGACTTTAGCTTTGTTTATCAGGTGTATTAAAACAAGGAAGCACTATTCTTGACATGGTTTGGCTTTAATTAGTCTTTGCTGAATGATAAAATACCTGACTAAAGTGGTGGAAGTGAGGCCCTGCTGACCTCCTGTGACTCCTGATTGGCTTGACTTCATCATTCCCCTGAAGATGATCCAATTAAGAACTTAGGCTCCTCTTGAATTATTATCACCCATTGTGGGATTTCGTTAATGTTGCAACTTCTCTGTTGATATGGCTGCATCTCCCCATGTGTTCAGACGGGTACAAGAGTTATATCAGGACAGCTTTCATAACGAGCCAGACACCTGCAGTGAGGCCACGGGACACTTATGTCACATCCAGGAGAGCATCGATGTAAAGGCAGTAAACCACAGGGAAATAACTGAGGAAACATTAAGTTAGCTCAAAACAGCATTATTCATGTGGAGTAAGGTTGGGCAGTGTGATGACAAAGATCAAGCCGTCATCTTATTCCTGTGACAATCTGTTTTTATGGTCTGATCTTCAAATCTTGATTCAATTATTTAATGCAGTAATTATATCACTCAATTTAGATAAACAAAAATACTTAGAAGAAGCATAATTTAGTTTATCATTCAACAAGACCCTATAAAAGAGGGCTGTGCAATTAATAGAATTTCAATGTCTATTGTGATTATTGCTGTAATCGTGATTATTAACCGTGACTCATAAGTAAGTGCTCAATTATTTCCTTGAGTTGTAAAAGTAGGTTCCAAACTGTTTCTTTACAATTGTGGAGTACATTTACAATGGTCTATTTTTATAATATTTTTATATCTCACCCATTTTATTTGATCTCTTCACTCTCTGCATTTAAAGAGCGCTAATTCTCGTGATTTCAATTATTCTTTAAATAATTGTGATGATTATATCAAGCAATAAGTTAATCGATCAATTGTAACTAAAGCATTTTTAAATAATCGTCAACTAATTGAATTACTGAATAACACTGTACTATACTACTGCTTGTGGTCGTTTAGTTGATTAATCGATTGATAGACTCTTGGTTGACCAAAATTTGTATTAGTCGAGTAATTCATTCATTTAGACATGAGACATTATATTAAACAGCAGCAAAAAGGAGGGACTTAGTTGGAGATTTGGGATCAAAACATTGTTCTAATCCAATTTTTAAATATATAAACTGCTTCCTATCTATTTTGTGCATACATTATTTTTCCAAGAAATTCTTTGGTTGAATATAGCTCTAGTCTATACAGTATTTTGTATTTTGTAACTATACATCTCCAGGACATCTTCAAGCAATGTTACTTCAGTGTCAATATTTCACCTATAAAACTGTATTGACAACTTGTACATTCTAAACAATGAAATGATTAATCAAAGAATAACTAATCAATTAGCAAAGCAATTGTTAGTTGCAAACCTCCTTCAACAATATAAATCTAAAATTGATTGTGTTAAAATGGAAACTGTGATGTGTCTTATTGACCAGCCCAAGCAGTGTGATATGTTGTATCACGTTTGCCAAAGAGCCATTTGTCCACCAGGCTTCCCCACCAGATCTGACAACATTGCAGATTCACAAACTGTCTTGTGAAATGCTGCACAAAGCTTTGAAAGAATAACGTGACAGCCTGTCTTCAGTAGAAATGCAAATGTTTGTATTAAAGTGCCTCTGATGTGGACACAGTTTCCCGCTGTGAGTGAGATTACACGTCTGAGAAGATTTGTGCTCATGTCCTCGGCCAAGAAAAAGGCTTTGTGAGCAAAAGGTAAGGCAAAAAAAAAAGTAACAGTAACAGTAACTTTTCGAGAGCAAGAATTGTTGGCGAGCCGTGGCTTCTGGGCTGACAACACCACATTGAACTTTGCTTAACTTTGTGAAATAGTGTGCTGTATTATATTTTGTGGGAAAAAAAAAAAAATAATTTCTCTACAAAACACACTTCAATGCCAAACAGAGCTGAACTGTACAAGAGCTGCAACAAGCTAATCGATTAATCGCAACTAACTAACTCAACTAATTTAGTAATCAAATAATCATTACCTGCTCTTTATAGGTTCCCAAACATGCATGAACTGAAAAAATTATGTTCTAAGATTCCAATTGGGCAGCAATGATTTAGAAAATGTGTGAAATTGCTGCTTTTAACAAAAACACAATCTGTCAGTCTTACTAGTAAACACAAATTTTATCTTGATTTGAGTGAATCTGACCAAAATTAAGTGATTCTGAAAATTCTACAAATGACATTAGCCAATTGAACCAGACATGTATGTGATTATTTCAAGTACAGTAGCTGTTTTGGTTGTTTTCAAATGAGAAAATGCTTGTCCTTCCCTATTTTTTATGATTGTTCTATCTTTTAAAGGCAGTAAAATCTTAACTCAGTCAATTACAAACTCATGGTTTAATTCAATTTAAGGATTTGTCTGGATAGAAATGGGTCTAAAGTCAATCCTCAGTTGTTGCACATCATCAGTAAAAGCATTTGGCTTGGATGTTAAATATCAGTGATTGAAAGTTATTGAAAACTATACATTTTTGTGAGGAAAAAAATGCTGGCCTTATTAAAAACAAATCTTTTAAAAATGTGACAGATCAATATGATAAAAAAATTATACCAACAGTAGGCTATATCCCAGCCTGATAGCAAGCTCTAAATGTACTTAAAAATCTATATTTTTATGGTTGAATAGAAAATATATGTTGACAGTTCTAACAGTAAATCAAAGTAATCAAAAAGGATTTTATGACTAAACCCTATGAGGACTTCCTATGGGGAATTAACAGCTCAGTAGAAATATCACCAATCACTTTACAGCACAAACATCCTCTCTCTAAAGTTGTTGGATTTTGTTGTAATTTGTCTGATAGTTTTCACTTATTTTCACAGTGTTGTACGAGAAAAACTGCTCCTAAAAGAAAAATGTTCACAGTGGAAACATGCTCTTGATGGACACAATGGCTACACAATTGTCCACACTGGTCATTCACTTTAATAACAGCCCACACAGACTTGTCAAATCCCCCTCGTTCACAGCACTTAGTCTCAATCACTGCAGCGTTTTTTCCTCGTATGGCCTGGCAGCTGAAATATACTGGCTCTATATTCTGTGAATAAATAAGAATGACACAAACCAAGACTAATTTAGTGGAAAGTGACTGAATCTAATAATATAAGGTGGAGATAACCTGACATTTCAATTCCAGTGCAAATGTCAGACTCAGGGAGGCATTGTCTGAACAGATTACTGTAAAATGTGCAGTCAAATGTGTTTTGTTTTTGTTTTCCAGACAACACAATGCACAATGAAAATAACACAACAACTTGAAGAAATTTGTGGTATCATAATTGATAGAATTGAACGCAAAAAAAAAAAAAGATAAAATTCTGGATTACTTGTTTGGCGATCCACTTTACAGTCTGGCTCAAAAGACAGCTATGGCCTCAATGATACTTTAAAAGGCAACGCAAGGCAAACTTATTTGTATAGCACAATTCATACACAAAGCAATTTAAAGTGCTTTACAAAGCAGGAAAAGATGCATCAAAATTACAATAAAAATATAAATAATCATCAAAAACTGTACTTTAAAATAAATAAAGAGTGCAGATAAAACTCATATGCACAGACAAACAGAAATGTTTTGAGCCTAGATTTAAACATTGACAAAGTCGAGGAATGTCTTACATCTTCAGGAAGACTATTCCAAACCTGAGCTGCATAAAACAGATGCTGATTCCCCATGTTTAGTCCTCCTGACTCTGGTCCGTGTTTAGTCCAGACTCTGGTCCGTGTTTAGTCCTGACTCTGGTCCGTGTTTAGTCCTGACTCTGGTCCGTGTTTAGTCCAGACTCTGGTCCGTGTTTAGTCCAGACTCTGGTCCGTGTTTAGTCCAGACTCTGGTCCGTGTTTAGTCCTGACTCTGGTCCGTGTTTAGTCCTGACTCTGGTCCAAGTTCCTGGAAAGACTTGAACACAAGCAGAGCTCTCTGATGTCAGGGACGAGCACTACTTATAAGGATATTCTCTGGGCGAAATGGTGTACGAGGGGCAAGTGCGACTATTTTAACTTGACAACAAGTAAAGGCTTTCTTGAATGAATGGGTAGGAGTGGCCATCGGCGCTCTATCTTTACATAGGTCTGTGCTGGAGACAGATGATCAGTTACTTTATCGACAAATTTTATATATTTGAGCTTACAATGTGGAGGGTTGCTGTTACAATAAAAACAAATTCTCTGGAGCGTCGTCACAAGGGATCTTTCTTTTCTTTCATTGCCAGCAGCTTAACAACACACGCAGTACTACAAAGTTGAAATAAATTTAAAAACAACATATAGTAGTAGCAAGAGAGAGAAGAAGGCATTTGCTTTACTCAGGGCCGCCTTGAGAGATCATTAAGAACAACTTCATGTGTTCTTGAGGAAAAGTCGAGGCCTGTGCAGGAGTGTAAAGCCTCTTTTACACACAAACACAGTATGATGGCGTCAGGACGTTTGTGAAGAGTTCCTAAGGTGCTCGCTGGAAAAAGAGGATTACAAAATCTTTGACAACACCTGGCTCTTGAACTCAAGAATGGACTGAACACTTATATTTTCATAACACAGCCTTGAGCAAATGAGCGGAAACTTAAAGTTTTGTACAAGTAATTGCAACCAAAACCTAATGTAAATTCTAACTAGGTTTAACTTAGCTTTTGGACAGACTTATAACAACAGATGTCACGGTTAGTTCTATCATCATTACCTTTTATTGAAAGTGCTGTGCTAACCTTAAAATCCTGACTTTCAGAGATAAAAATGCATATGAATGCACATTAATATGGAATCCCAATCTCTCAGCTCAGAAACTCGATGACCAGAGGGTCACATGAATGCAGCATAAATACATCTTGTTTTACAGCATGGAAGCTTGGATCGCAGTTTTTAAGTGATAAAGAATCACATGACTATTCACTAAATGAAATGTTTGTAGAGCGCTATAGACAAATGTTAGAAAGAAGGTACTTTGTAATTTACAAAGTACCTTCTGTCCTTGTGAACTGCAAAAATTCACATCACATTATCGAAGCACATGACCATAATCATTATTTTTATGTTTCGCTACTATCATTTACTACAGGTTTAGATGAAAGACAACTCTTGAGACATCAAACGAACATGGAGAACTCTTGTGTCCACACTGAATCCAGGATGTTTTCTCTGCACCACCAAACATACAGCCAACAAACCATAGGATTATGACAGAAAAGGGCATACAGAGTCACAATCTTCATTGATTGTGTTGCAGTTTGAACATATTGTCCTCTAGTTGTTTCCATGGTAACAACAGCCAGGCCCACATGCATCGTAATGTAACTTCTAACAAGAACGCACTCCACCATATATTGGACTCAAGGGGAGCGTAAAGACGGTGATTTGGTGAAGGAGTGCAGGATCAGGTGCATGAATAGCATTTCTTAAACAGTCCCAGCTGGCACACCCGGATAGTCCTCTGTTTCCAGTCTGTGTCTCCATACGCCGCGCCCACCTAGAGCCATTCACGCTGCTCAATCCTTATCAAATCACGCCAAGATTCACTTTGTTTTGAGCCTCCTTCGGGCCATCATTAAATAGATAGGATGTACATGTGGCCTAGTGTGTGTGTGTGAGTGTGTGTATCGTTGTTTCAAATCAGGTATAATCCATTTAACCGTCTCCTCTTGGTCCTCATTTCCGGTGTTTGCAAGCAGACATTCTTTCGATAATGCCCAATTGGTGGCTCCTACAGTGCTCACAATGACTATGTGCCTCTAATCAGTGGTGGATGAAGGATTCGATTTTCTTGCTTAAGTAAAATAAATCTACTTAAGTAAAAGCACTCAAGCTCATCTGTAAATATCTAATTATAGAATAAAAATTAACAGTGTTTTTGATTACTTTTAAACAGTCAGATGTGTTACTCTTGTTAAATAATTGGTCATTTCTTGTTAATCAATGTCCATAATTATACAGATTGTTCAAATGAGCATTTTTCTTTGCTCAAAGCCAAGACTTGCAATCAAAACCTTTAGGTAGGTTAAATATGCTAAAAATAACTTCTCAAACCACACAGAAAGTAACCTACTTTTTACATTTCAGCTCAGTTAAAATGTAGTGGAGTAAAAAGTATAGACACCTGCTCGAAGCTATAGTCAAGTAAATGTAAAAGCTATTCATTGTAAAGTACAGACACCCTTTATTTAAAGGAAAAATATGACTAGAGCCCCAGCAAGATGTAGGCCACTTGTGTTTGAACTAGGACCATTGTTCACTTTTTGTTGTGGAAGACAACCAGAGGACAATCATTTAAACCAAAATAAAGAAAGACAAAATGCAAAAATAATCTGCAGGAAGTGCAAAACAAGAAAAATAAAATAACAGTAATAGCACATATGCTGCATATTCTCTGTCTTTTTTTTTTACTTTGCTTGGTGTGATGTATTTATCTTAACTTTATGTTGCAGTTGTGGTCAAGAAATTGTTTTAATAAAAGTAGATAATTACAAGAAGTTGAGTTCTCTACTGCATGTCATCATCAAAAAGCACTATTGTATGGAAAAGACAATTTACAGAGTGACTGTTCCTTGTATGCAATAATGCAGTTGCTAGGTTACAGTTGTGGAATTACCTCTGTCATCTTTGCTGGTCGTACTTATCAGATACAGTTTAAACTCAAACTTCACTGTTTGCTAGATGTAAGAGTTACGTAAATACATCATACTTACAGACCTGTATTACTGGCACTGAAACTGTTAATAATAACTCCAGAAGGCTTGTTATTGTTGTTGTTGTTGTTTTTTTCTGGTTAAGCACTAACACAGACTGTGAACGGTTCATAGAAATAGCATATTAACCTCTACTAGTGCACCGCTGTCCGCGTTAAGAGCCAGAGGCCAGCCCAATTTGTGAGGCGTGTTGTCACATCGCATTCGTTCCTGCCGAGCCTCGCGACCTGCAGGTACAGTATCCAGAGCAGAGGGACTAATGCAAGCAAAATGGCCTCCAGCCTGGACATTCAGCTGTGATGACCTATGTGAGCCACAGAGAGACCTGCAAGTTAATAAACGCAATGTATGGTTGGCTTACAGTGCCTCGAGAGTTCCACATTTACTGTAGCTTTACCAACAAACATCTCTGGCCTTGACCATGTTTACGTTCAGGCAAGTCTGTCACAATGGTAAAAAATATTTTCAGTTTGTTCAGTCTACAGAGGTTTCAGTGCTTCAGATGACCTCATTTCTTTCACTGCTTAGCAACAAATCAGCCACTGAGCCTCACCGAAAAGTCATGTTATGAAAAGGGAGTTTTTGTTGCAGTTTTATTTAGATGTGTGGTAAACTGCATCTTGGTATTTCCCATAATCCCTTAAGTGAATGTAATAGACCACTGTTTCACAAACTGTGGTAGGTGTACCTCTGGTGGTACACTCTGCAGTTTCACTAACGGTTTCATTTTTAGTCAAACGATAATACAAATATTATTATTAATCATTTCTGAGCAGACTTGAATCTCCATAATTTTTTATTTTATTTATTTTTTTTTTGTGGCCTGGAGTAGGGCCTCCTCTTACATTGTTTCTTTAGCTTTAGTTTTCCACAGTATGAACTGATGCATATCAGTGATCAAAATGAATATTTTAGCTTTCTATTTCAGTGGGATAATGTCTTTGATTGTTCACTCTCGGGTAGCTTTACAGTGTAAACGGTAGCAGTAAAGCATACAGTTTTAGTGTAACTATCTCATAAGTATTTTCTCTTCAAATAAGGATTGATTTTGTGAGAGATTAAGAATTTTAAAGCATTCAGATAACATTTATTTTTGGTAACTGATTAATTTTCTAACACTAACCTCTAAACCAGAATTTACCCAAATTAACTGTTGCTACATCCTTACCCAATTTCAGAAATCAATAATATACAATATTTGCTAGCATAGACACCGATGCAAGTGACAGTCGCATCGCGCAACCTGAGTGGCAACAAAAGATGAGGCACTTGAGACTAGTATGCTAATGGCAGCAGATAACATGCAAAAAAACATTAACAAGCACACTTAACATAGCTTTAACACTGCAAGATAACTGTTAAAGTGCAAAACTGACTTCATGTTTTTTATTTGTGCTCTTTAAGTTTCTATATAAACTGTACATGTTTGATCAGGGACACTGTAGACTATAACTAGGACAATGGTTAGACAGGTCCTTTGTCTTTTCATCCCAATTCCTTGCTCACTTTCTCCTGCAGAGTGCGAGAAGGACAGATTTGGGCTAGTCTTTTGACATCCACAGCGTATTATTACCACAGGTGCAGGACCCCACACGGCCATCACAGCTCCTCTCTGTGAGTTGTGTCGCCTACAGACTGTCAAACTAATCATCCGAATAGCAGCGTTACACAACTCACCTCTCTCACCTCTCTAAGTCCATATCAGACAAGTGTGACCTTATGTTCCTATAAAAGCCTTCACTGAAAGAAAAAAATGATTTACACTAGAGGTGTTGCAGGTGCATTCTGAATGTTAGCAGTGAGTGGCAAAAATATATAAGAGTGACAATACGTATGTTCCTGTAGGAGGTCAAAGCACAACTAAAATGGAAATTAAGCTGACAACAAATAGGCACATCTTAGCAAAATAGTGACTTTGTAACTGACATGTAAAAAAGAAAATCAAGTAAACAGTAGCTGAAAATCATTAAACAACAGGAACAGCACAAAAGCTAAGTCGAAGCGCTACTTTCAAGTGAGACGGTCTCAAATTAATGGCGATCATCATCAGAGAACAAGCAACAGACACATAATTAGCAACGTTTATGGATGAATTTACTAATGTTAGTTATAAAGAAGCAAAAGGAATTACTGCAAAAACAACACAACACAAATGCTCCATGTTTCATAGAGAATGCTGTTGTCATCCACATTACCTCTGTAAGTAGTCAATGTCATATACTGACTGCATTAACATCAAATCTCTTCAAGCAGATGATCGATAAAATTGGACAACATGACAACATAGATCAGTCACTGAAAATGTCTTGTATTCTATAAATAAGCCTGCAGCTATAAGGAAGAAATGTGCAGATTGGCGGTACTTCATTAATATGCCTAAGGCTGTGTGTGCCTCATGTGGATGGTTAATATAATCACCTTCAGTGACCTGTGTGCAGCTTTCCTATAACAATCTCCATAATCAAAAGACTCAAAGAGAACAAAAAGCTCACATATGCAACAGAGCAGGCAGTTTATGTGAATGCATTTTAATAAAAGCTTTTTATTTTTACACAACAGATGCTTTGTGTTCATTTTGGTCCAGTCTTATTTAAGAGTCGCCACGCTGGTTTTTATTGCAAGAAGTGTTACAAATAGATCACCAAAGTGCGAGCAGCAGAAGGCACATTGGTCTTTTGTGTCCAAGAAAACGGTCCAATGCTGTCCTGCAGGCACTGCTCGATCTAAAATGAAACATTCTGAAGTAATCATGTGAGCATGGGGCTATTTCTGTTGTCATTATTATTCACTTAAGAGATACTGACACTAAACTAGATCAACTTTGGAAAAAACCCAGTGAAGTGGATTGAAATGACTGCTTGGACCTGCAGCCATTCAATCAACAGAGAAAACAAGCTGAATCATTTGAATGAAATGATAATGCTAATACATTTTGTCCTTCAGGCACATAACAGTTCAACAGCTCAAACGGACCTGTGGCTGTTGACTGTGTTAAGTAAAACACTACTTTCTACATTGTCTCAACCCAAGTGAAGACCTTGCCGCAATCTGTTTTGATAAACTGAGCCAGGTTTCCTCATAAACTACACTCAAAACAACACAGAAAAGCCTTTGCTCCATTCATACTGTCCCCATGCCGTCTTTATAAAACTCACATGCAGTCATAAAGTTACTGCAGTTCCTTTGTGAACTGTCGACTTGTGACTGAACCCATGCGAGGCACTTTCACACTAACAGTCTGAGCCGACACCAAACATCCTGCTTCAGAAGGATCAGCTCACATTTCAGAGCCTCACGCTGCTCCCATTTGATTTCTCTGACACTCTCTGCATGCCACTTAATGCTGGGTTTGAACTTCTGTGGCAGCCCTAAGGTAATCTGCCTGTTCAAATCAGTGTGGAACAATAATCCAAGCATTATCCTCTTAGCAGATCTTTGTGCTGTTTGTGAGGATTTTTATACAAGTCAGGTATATGTTCTATAAGTCTAATGTAAGGCATTATTTGGGAATTCTGAAGTGAAACTAAACACTAAGTTAACTTTTACTCTACTACATTCTTTATAACGTGCTTATAGCTGTACTACTCTGGGTGCAATAGCTATAGTGCAAATAGGCAAAATTGCTGCTTTAAAGTCAAAGTGTTAGTGCTCTTTCTAGGAACTACAAATTCTTTTTATCATATTGAGACATCACACTGCACTGTCCCATATATAGATGATAATTCTGATTTATGAAAAAAAAAAAAAAAGTAAAAGTAAACTGAGATGTCTTTGACCAATCCTTAGCTTTTTATTTCCACAGATTCCGCAACCTGAGTCCTCCAGGCACAGTCTGGTTTAGGAGCTTCATTTAAAATGTGGTTGTGGACAAAATGTAAGCATTTAGTATACACTCTTCACAACAAACTTTTAAGACACCATTTTCCCTTAAATTAATGTGAATAATAACAATATTATCAGTAGAATACTGCTTTAGAGGTTAGAAAATACTTCCTAATGTTACAACAACAGCAAAAAAGTGTACAAAATTCCATTTCCACTGCTACAAAATGCACTTTGCGCACAAAAAAAGAAAAAAATTAAATTTTGTTCAGACTCCAGCTAAGGATTTGAGCATATCTGGGTGGTGTTTCCTGAATGCAGGAGTATGTCATGACACCGCTGATCCTGCAGAGGGCGCGCTTTATATAGCCTGATTGCTTTATGGAGAAAATGCACTTTTTACACTAGACATTTACTGAATAAACAAATGGGATTATTTTGTCTTTGTTTAGGGTCATGTGGGTTTTAAAATTTGATTCATGAGTTTATGCAAACAACTGTGTTTCCAACTAAATTCACTTCAGCTTTCAGCGTTGTTTGGCATTTCCAACTCCTGTGATTTTTTTTTTGTGTGTGTACTAAAAAGCAGATGGAACTGTTGGTAGTGACTGCTACATACTTAACTGAGGCAACATGCAAATGAGGACACTTTACATTTCATGAAAACAAGAAAATCCCTCAAAGTATGTTTTACATACACTAGGATACAGCTGGAAAATGTAAATGCCGGCTTCATCACATGTGTAAATGAATGCATAACACACAAAGCGCTTTTAGCATACTAATACTCCTGGAAAGCCGTGTTGAATTCATACCAGCTGATTGCATACAAATGGAAATGACAAGGGCTCACTACAATGGCCATAATTAACTTTTGGCTCTATGGCTATTGAGCTGTGTTGTTGCATTGGTTATCAATAGCAGTGGAACTCATGTCACCTTGTGTTCTAGCATGTTTTTTCTACAGCAATCAGATTTAAACTAAGAATCAATAAGCAATTACTTTCTCAATTAAAATAGTCAGTTTAGCATGAAAAGAGCCAGATTATTAGTGTTTATCGTTTGGTTATGGTCCAATCAATTACATCATTACTTATATAGACTTGTGGTTATTAATTGCTTTTTTACTCAGGATATTTAATCTTTTAAGACATGTTCATTTTTGAGTAATTGTAATAATGTCAATAAAATATGTATTTTATAATACCTCCAGGTCTTAGGAATTAATTTATATACAAAACGCCAGAAGACAGTGTGTCAAATTGACTTAACTGCTGCATATGTAACAGAGGCAACGTGAGGCTTCACATGCAAGTTTTAAAATATAATGTATTTTTATTAAATGAAGAAAACAGGTCTGTTTTTTCCACACAGTTTTGTTTTTGTAAAAAAATATATAAATATGAAGTAAACTGAATATAAGTTAAGTAAATTTAAGATGACGTGTGATATTTTAGTCTTCCTTCATTGCTATTAAGTATAGAAACAATTCTAATATATATTCTGATGTTTAAACTTTTTTAAAATATTGCAGTTCATGAAAATAACAGACTTGTGTTAGTCATTTTCATTTTGCTTAAGTGAAATTTCTAAAGAATAGTCATTTATAAATTTCATCCGAGTTTGGCCATTTTTGAGGAATAATAATACTTTTCCTGTTGGTAAGTCATGACATCACATTAGTTAGTTGCCTACCAATCATGTAATAAATTGGACCAAAACTCCTATAATGCAACAGACTTTTATTTACAATATTTTGCCCATAAGGTCACTTTTGGCCTTCAGCCCTGAGTTCTACTGAATTCTAGAGGCATCAAAACATTTAATGAAGATGGTATCATGTACATTTGAATGTTCATAAGTTTGAGAAGCTTTAATGCAAATAAATTAAAAATAATTCTTATGTAACCAAAAAAGGAAAACAGGTTTGTGCCCAACATGTTAGAGAACAACACTCCACAATCTGAATCGCCTCACTGTTGCTGTTTGTGTGGATAAAACGTTTACCTTCTGACTTTCTCCCCCTGGGTCATCATAAATCTTCAGTATTTTCATCTCATTTTGCTTGCCCCATTATCTCAAACCCATTCTCCTCAGCTCCTTGCACAGACTTGTGTCTCTAACCAAGTGTGACATTTGCTGCCCAAACTCTGCAGCTCGAGCCCCGATAGAAAACACAAGGGCATAACACATGCTCTTCCCCTCAGATCTAATCCATCTGTTATAAATGGTAAATGCTAATTAAATGCGCATACTGTTAAATACTGTATACTCTCGGTGCTTTACTGGGTTGTATTTTGTAGCGTGTGGCAGTTTAATTACACTATGTCCAGTTCCCTCACCTGTCAAGAAGTTTCATTTAGTTGCAATAAAGTTTGGAGCTCAATTTTTCAAATTGTGACTAGAAATGGAAAATATCAGTTATTGATGTTCACTAATATCAAGCCCCATTGTTCTCCTGTAATTAAAAAGATATCAAGAGGTGTTTGTTTGCAGTTATGAAAAAGAGACTTTGGTTTATTACGGTTTGCCCAGGCAACCTTTTATTAAACTGAGTTCTACATTTAGAAGCAATATTCAGTATATTTACCCAAAGTATTACAACTGAAGATGTGATACAATATTATATGAAAGATGAGCAATGTAAAGCCGAAGACCTAAGTCCCTTAATCATATGTTAGATAGTATGATGTGCATTAGCAAAAGATTTGGGAGTTGTTATATTGTATATTTTAGGTAGAAAATTATTATTCCTTTCCAATTTGCAAATACATTTTCTAGTACCTTGTAGCATCAATTGCATTAGTGTTTTAAATGAACTCAAATGTAATTGTTGTGCTTTGGCTATGAAACAAGGTGAGGTTTTGACAGTTTTGTCCATTCAGTTTCCTGCTGCTGCTCTTTTTTTTCTCCACGAAATGATTGGTAGAACTTGTCTTTAGTCGACCATGCAAGAACTTCTTAAAGTCGAGCAAAGAAGTATGTAATCATCTATCTGTCTCCATGGAGATGTCAATGCTTTTCTTGAACTCTTCCACAATATCACACCTTGCTTCTTGTTTATCTTGCACAAGTTATTTTCGTTTTAAAATACCGTGAAGAATATGCGTCGGTGTGTGGGGGGTGAGGTCGCCTCTCCAAAGTAACTGCTTCTTGTCTCTGTATGTGGAGCAATGACATCACCATTAAGATAAGCATAGCTTAGAGTTTTTTAAAAAGTAGTCTACAGCTTACTTTTATTGTTACAAAAAATGTATAGAGGTTATCACAGCATTCTAAATGTGAGGTCGGAATGACAAAATGCATGAGAGTCAATGGAGACAAATGACTTTTTCCCCTGTAAGAGCTCAAAATAAAGTTAAAATACAGAAAATAAATCTATATGTGAGAAAAAATTCAACCCGCAACAACTGACATGTAAAATCAAAAAGCAGGTTAACAGTGGTAGAAAAGCAGATAAACAAGTTTTTAGCCACACTCACATTTATCACAGACTTTGATAGATACAAATTGTAGTTCTGCAGTTAAAATGTCAAAAATCTCATTCATTAGTAAACAAGTTGGTGAAGCGCTACACTGTTGCCACAACAACATAAAATGATTGTTAGTTTGCATTTCACCACATTTCTGACAAACAAAAACTCCAGGGATGAAAATTAGTCCGCAAAAAGACATTTTCTTATTGTGTTGCTCATCAGAGTTTGGAGCAGAATTTAGAAGCATTGCATAACTCTATACTGGTGACAATCCAAATGGAAAAATGAATATGTTGAGAAACTAAATGAGAAACTAAAAGTACAACACAAACTCTAATATTGGAATTAATTTACACCAACGTAGGTTTAAAATTTATTTGAGATTCTGAAGGGCTACATGTTTTCCTTCCTTAACAATTCTTGAATTCTTATGCAAGAAAACCATGTCCCTTGCTGTTACAAAAGTCTCGCAGACCCATTTGCCTCATGCCTCACACGACTCTTTCATGTTGGTGTGCATGACATTTCGTTTAGCCTTTGCCAGCGCCACTGCCCCTGGAGTCGGCCCTGACCTCATTCACCTGATTATTATTTTATGTTAATGAACCAACACCAAACAAAAGCGTGATGTGATTTACTGAAGAGCAATTTTCAAATGGTGAGTCGACGTTCAACATTGGGTCAGAGGCAGATATGATGTGTGTGAAAGCTCAAATGAAATGAAAGTGCTTTTTTGTCATTTTGGTACTCATTTTAATCTATTCACAATTCTCTTTTTATAGTCTTTTACAGTCTTTTCCTCCTGCACTATTCAATACTATTTACTATTTTCTCATCTTCCAACTGTGTCTCTAAAACATCTAACATGAGCTGTGCCTTTGATGCTCTCATTCTCTCATAGTTGTTTTATTAATAAACTCTGGTTATTAAAATACATGTGTTAGAAAAGTCTTAAATATAAATAAACACAGTATCCACCAAGGAATAGTATTTTTACTGCAGCAAGCAAGACAAACAAGATGGAAAAATGTCCACCTCTAGATCGCAGCAGCAACCTTTTCTCCTCAAACTATTGCTTTGATGATTTTTTTGAAGCCAGATCCTGACTTAAATTTAATCACAATTAAGGAATGAATGAATGAATGAATGAATGAATGAATTAAGTAACTCAAAGGCAAGATTTTTCAATTGCCTTAAGTCCAGATAGTGGACAGAAGTTTTTCACTTTATATATTTATCTGTGAGGAAATATCACTGCTAAAAGCTGTTTTTTTGCTACAAACCCAGCTGATGCCAAAACTAGAACCACTATTTCCCACACTAGTTATTACAGAATGAACTAAAAGACCTAACTTTGCTTTTAAAATCAGCACAATTCTTATCCTTTTGTTAATCTAATTTATTGCAACATCATTTATTAATAAGTCTGTTTCTTATGACATTCCTAATCTACAGTATATTAAAGCAGAACTATAGTAACATTTTACCACAAGGCATTTGTCAGCTCTCTCGGTTGCAACCTGGAAGAAAACTTGCCTGACCAGCCAGCACTTTGACAGACAACTTTATAAAGATGCGAGGGTCTGGAATCAGAGCGCAGAGTTTTAATTTCGAGGGAGGGTTTTCCGAGCGCTGCGTCAACCAATCACAAAAACACAGAAATACCACCGTAATATGTAGCGCAAGGATTTTTTAGTAAGAAGCCCTCAACACTGTTTGTTGCTCGAATTTTATGAATTGATATGTTCCTGATTGTTCAAAACCAAATAAAGAGTCGAAAAAAAAGGGCTGGCTGGTCAGGCAAATGGAAAACTAACACTCTCTTCTCAACACTTTCTAAGACCTGACCCGACACAGGCTCTTTTTTATAAGCAGTGTAAAATGTGTTTGGGTGTGTTTCTGTTGCTTTATGTCAATGCTATAGATACACTAAAAGTTTGATTTGAGCTGAGGAGCACTACAGATGAAGTTGTTTAGTTTTGCTTTAAATATTATTGGCCTATAGACTGTTGCCATGTCACGTCAACACAACTAAAAGAAAAGACTTAAATCTTTGTGATTCACAGTAAAAAAACAATCAAATATAACAGTCTGTTTGTCTTTACTTTGGCTTGTCACACTACAAAATCACCCTATTGCCAAGGTTTATAATTGATGAGAGTGTGACAGGCGCTGCAGAAAACTGGCTTTAGCTCGACCTTTCACAGCCATCCTGTCTGTCTCTCCTGCTTCGTGGGCTCATGTGTGGGCGTGTTTACGATGCTTTGGCGGTGGCAGGTGGTGGAGGAGAATCGAAAAGCAACAGTGGTGCAAAATAAAGATGATGAAGAGAGCATATTCCTAAGAGAGGCTTACAGTAAATCAAAAACATTAGCGATGAGACAGAGGTCCAGGTCAGAATCCTCCAGTGGGTTGGCTTAATGAGAGCATGAAAGCACTGCTTGAACAGCACACTTACTGTACATAATGATGTGGTGCTGTGTCTGAGTCAAGCGCCAGTTAACACTAGTAATTAGCCAAGCCCCATGGCACATGTGGAGATGTTGTTATTGACAAGCAACTATGATTCAAATGCCTCAATTTAGTTGTGTTCGTGCTAAATGTCAACTATGTGCTTAAAATGAAAGTGGTGCACAGTTGCGATGATCTAAAAAGTTCTTGACAGGAGCAGATTATAGGATTGAGACCCAAAGCTGACGTGCCATTACAGTTGATGACTTGTGTCGTATTAGGAGAGCTGTGGGCTAAAGCTGCAGACGCTCACATCTACACAATTACATAGTGACCGACCACACTTTTAGCAGTTTAGAGACAGATTAAATGCACATTTCTCTGTAATTACAATGGAGAGCAACAGTGGCCGCCCACATCATTCAATTTCACCGTAAGGATTAAAAAATTAACAGCGTGAAAGCTTCCTCTGGGTTATTCTGCTCCATAGTAAGTAATAAGCACAAGAAATTGTTTCTGAACAACATTTCAAGATACAGTGTTTGTAAGTGAGTTTGTAAAATATCCAGAAGATAAATAAATTCAGACATATTTACAATAGTTAAAGCTAACCTTTTCTTGTTACTGAGTTTGGCATGGATTGGATATTCCTAAATGCACCACAAAATGAACACAATTTGTCAAATTTAAAGTTGGGTCTTTGGGACAGAAAACAAATGTGTTAAGGAGATCAGTTACTAGAAAGCTGACGAGATTCCATGGTGTCGTTAAACTCTTAATGTTGTATTCATTTCTATGCAGTCTATAGCAAAAATGAATGAAAAATTATTTCCAAAAACACAATGAACATCAAAGTGGGCAGAGGATGAGCTCCTTTAGGGCAGTTTAACTTTAATCCGAGCCCAGTAGTTCTTTCTTCAGTCGCATCTCTGTCTCAGCCACTTGAAAAAATGTCCGTAACTGAAGAACTGTGGTGTCCTTGAGGAAAAAAAGAGCAATCAACTGATAATTAAATGAATGCCAATTTTGTGACTAATCACTTGAATCTAATTTGACTGAAAAAGCCTTCAGTCATTTGGTGGAAAACTGTAAATTAGTGAAATCCTTGATCCTATTACACTGACAAGGTTTCATCCTCTCATGGTGTGCAACATTTCAGTCTAATTAAAATTTGACTAACGACAATTTCTTCATGGAAAAAAAAAACAACAATTTTCATAAAACTATTCTCCTTTCTTCTCAAAAGTCTTTCTAGTTAACATATTCAAATGAGAAGACAATTGTCTTTTTATAAGTCTGTGTAATTTGCCAAGAATTGTGTTTTTGTTGCAAACACAGGTTTTTAAAAGGCGGAACTCAGGGATTTGAGTTTAAGCTTTGAATTAATACTGTATATGAATGACTTTTGTGGGATGTTCTGATGAAGATTCAGTCGCCAAGAGGAAAAGCACAGATGTACAATATAACAATGTAAAATAATACCAGGTAGTTGTTGGTACAAAAGGTAATAAATCTTATATTATAAAACTAAATGTCCGAGTAAAGACCACTTCAATAAAGTTTGGTCCATCAGAGAACATCTCAGTACCATCTTATTCAGCCTTCTCCTTCTATGCCAGATTTGGTGCGACACTTATGTTAAAATGTCCATTACCTGCGGCTAACAACGCCTTTTGCTCTGACAGGTTCACCGCTGTAATATATTCATGTGGCATTTCCCATACATTATAATAGTGGAATGTCAGGCGCCCTGAGGAGCCTGAGGGAGGCTCCAGGGGGGTCTCAACTTGGGACTATTGTTAGGAGGGGAGCATTGATCCAGGGGCTAGTATGTATGGAGTGAGGGACGTCCCGCTAAGATGATCAGGAAGTGAAAGAGCAGAGCAGCAGGTGGTGTGAGTCCAGACGTGTGTTGAGTAGCATGACAAAACCATCATGTAGAGAAGGCATGGGAATCTGCAATAGCTTTACACCACAGTTTAAGTTAGTTTAGTAATGGTTGGAAAATGTACAATGAAATGTAAGAGAATGCTCTGGGCTGCTGCTCATGATTATTCAAGCAATTACTTTCTTGAAGACAAAGTAGAACATTTGTGCCCTTTACTCCATTACACACTTTTGGTAATCCAGTACAGCAATGATCATAATTGAAATTGAAAGTCGATTAATTGTACAGCCCTACACTGAGTCATAGATGTTTATTCAAGTATCTACAAACATGAATATCTCTTTGTTTTCGGCATTTGCAGGACACACTATTTACTATTCATTTGAAAACAACAAGAATCTGTATCTAGATAACAATTGGATGGACTTTGATTGACTGATTGATTGAATCTTTATTTCAAATGTAAATTAAAAGAAAATACAAAATATAAGATAATATTCGAAAAGAGTAGGTAGAAGTAAAACTTATGTAAATCTACCCCTTTTTCTTTGTGTAGCTGATAGTCTGTATTTTACCTCTCATGTCTGTATGTTCCAATAACATGCAGCTTAGGGAGCGCTTGGTGGAGAGGTTGAGAAGCCAGGTGTTTAGACAACTCACCTCTGCTGAGCTGCCCCAATAACAATAACATTTAAAAATCAAGTTAAAATTCATATTAAATTATTCAAAGTAAAACTTGGCGGTACGTGTATACCCACAGGCGGTCGTGTACACCAGTGGTTCCCTCCCAACCTTTTTTGTCAAATGTTACCCTAACTTGTGTTTTAGGTAAACAAATAGGTTTTCACATTTCATCTTCTATTAAAGTCTGAAATCATTCCAAGTACCACCTGGTGAAGGCGTAGCAAAAAGCCCAAATTCACCGGCTATGCAACACCTTAAGGCAGTTTGACAAAATTATTCTATCATTGTTGTATTGTATAATTTGGTTATATAATATATTTGTGGGGTGAGGTTTTGAACAGGGTGGGGCCTAACAACTTTCCAATTCAAGAAGCTGCAGAACAAGACTGTAGAGGAAGTAGTTTAATCTATAGTGTTGCAAATTCAATATTATGTCAAATTCTATGGATATCATTCTTGTTAATCCTCCAAATAACAGACTTGTAATTGGTGCACAATGCTTCCCACTAATTTTCCTGTCATTGTATAATTGCAGGATTTGCAAAGGAAGACAAATGGGCCAATGAGCCAAAGCCAATAAACGCCTCCAGAGGTCTGTGCGGTCACTGTAGTCCAGGCAATTACCATACAGGTCCTACGCTGTTGACCTTTGTAAGCAGTATTGCAATTATAATACAGTATTATACTATACTGCACGGAGCAAGCTTTATGAAAAACGCTCTGAGCAAAGAATATGACTTAATGTATGACGAGTCAGCAATAGCTCTTTAAAATGTATTGGAAATGGCTTTTTACAGCATGAAATATTTAGTTACCCAGATAAAAAAAAGATTTAGTTCAATGCAGTCATAGAATCCATCCGAATAACATTGTGCTAACAAAAGGAGCGACAAAATTAATATTGTTTAAATGTTTTTTTAAGTAATACAAAAAGATTCTAGTCACTATTAGAAGTCACCAGATTGAAAATTTGAAAGCTACCTTTTAGCTAGAGCTCATGGTAAAATACAACGTTATTATTGTAAATTACTCTTGCCCACCATCTGGCCATCACATTCTCGAATTTCATCTAGTTGGAAAAAGAAAAAATTACACGAACTGAGGATGAATAAGAAGATACAATTTTCTTTTACTTTGAGGTACATTATTTACAAGAACTAAAAAACAAGCATGCAATGGAAGAGATTGCAGCAATAAACGCTTGTGCCAATACATTTGAGAAATTATGAGTGTCGGCTTTGTGCTGCCTATTTGCACAAACAGCAAAATGAGTCAACATCAAAAGCATTTTACATTTGGAGCAGCTGATAGACCCAGCTGGATCAAGGCAGTTTCTTTCCAATTTGTGCCAATCCCCAAATGAACAAAGGAAACACACGCCAGGAAGATTGGAGACTGGGCAAAGGTGGAGAGATAAAACGGCAAAAGAAAGGACAAGAATTATAATATTTATGTGGACTTAGTGTTCAGGTGAAAATTTTAATGACTGGTAACAAGGTTTCGTAGTAAATTTATGAGGAAAAAAAATGGAAATCCAGTGTTGCAATTCATAGTTCAAAACAGCAGCAATAGAAGCATGCAATTAAATCAAGATAATAAAAAACATATATACAAAACGCTGTCTCGGATGATGGCTAAGAACAGAGCAGTATATGAACTTAAATAGCAGATAAAGTGGCATTATATAACACTGCAAAGGCTTAATAAGCTGCCTATTAAACTATTTCTAATAAACAATGATAAATGTTTGTACAGTCACAGAGGTGGGCCAATAATAACAAAAATGTATATAATTAGTTTTAGCACATCTAGAGAATGATACTGAAACAATTTCAAGCCAACAAATACAGTAAGTGTTAAAAATCTATACAAGATGGCCTTTAAATTATGAAAATGCGATATGTCTATAAAGGTAATTTACAAATGTGCAAATGTGTTATCTTTAATTTTTTGTTTAATCGTCTCTTTTTGTTGCATTTTCAAATACAAACGTTTGACTCAGTTTTTGCATATTTTAAACACAATATTCATTACTATATTCAAAATGTGATCATCTCTCTCCACCCAAACCAATAAGTACTTATAAAGAAGTAACAAGTGCTTTTTAACGCCTTATGAATACCTGCTTAACGCATTTTTGGCAGCCAACACTGTTAAAATTACGCTAAACTAGACACATAAATTACTGGATTCCTTGTGACACACATAAATGATTTGAATATTGTTCTGTACAGACAATATCATAAATGGCTTTAAATAAATGCTCATAAAATGTATTCTAGAATAATCTCTACATTGGTGGAGTGAGTTATTATTAATACAGTATAAACAGTGAAGAGTAATTGCATGGACTGTGAATTGAAGAAGTGGGTGGACACTGATCGCACATTAAAATGTCCCTTATGTTGTTTCATGATCTGGGTTCACAGACGATCGCAGCAGATGTGGTTGCCATGGAAGCCATATGAGACATGGTCCTTATTTTACCACTGTCTCAACAGTCCTCCCTGTTAAAGGAGTTATTTTTGCAGCAGTTTCTCGACAAGAGAACTACACTGTGCTACATTATTAGGTCACAGAGATTTCGAAAACAAACTTCTTGAGACCAAAAATATCTTTTTGGATCTTCTATGTCCTTTTTTGTGTTTTTAAAATTGCTGCAGTGCAAAACTGTTGTGAGTTTGGCAAGACTGCATAGAAAACATATTTGACCTGACAGTTTTCAATTAAGTTTGAGATTATTCCTTATTTAGATTGCACATTTAGGCTGTGTTTTTAATTTCTATTAAACTATTTATGGTGCATTAATGCGCTCTAGTTATTTGTTTATAAGCACTTACAAGCACTTGGTTATAGAAAACAGTTCAAAGCAAGTCTTGTGTTCACTGCACAAAATTGGACATCTGTGATCAAACAATTTTCTAAATGTCGAGTATAGATTGTAAGCCAGTTGCTTACAATTGTGCAAAGTTTCACAAAATTAGTCGCGATTATCAAAACTCTAAACTCTATGTGGTAAAGTCAGTTTTTAATTAATTTCTATAGAATGATACATGTGTGTCTGAGAAGCTCATCCTGATCAAAAGAACAAACTCTTAAGTGTTCTCTCTTCTTGTATTCAAACTGCAGGAACATTTGCTTTCTTTTTCTGTATGTCATCTGACCATAGTTTAACTTTATCTGAGTTGGATCCCTGCTGTGCTCATCCTGTTGCTACCTAGTCTGTTTCGTAAGTGTGAATAGGAGGTTGATTTATGTGTTAAATCTGACAGCCTCCTCTCCTAAATCCTTCGACACATGGTAATATCGCATGTATACATAAATAAGTCAATAAATGTCTTTATACAAACAACAAAGCTCTGTTAGGGTTAGGCGTTATTATTCAATTCAGA
Organism: Mugilogobius chulae; assembly: GCA_038363315.1. Taxonomy (NCBI): domain Eukaryota; kingdom Metazoa; phylum Chordata; class Actinopteri; order Gobiiformes; family Gobiidae; genus Mugilogobius; species Mugilogobius chulae. The sequence continues at coordinate 18,670,404 of CM076412.1, read as the reverse complement.
CAGTACACAGTTGTCTAATTTTTTCATCAAGTGCTGCATTTATCATGTACTTTTTAGAAGAAAACACAAAGTTTACCAAGTTGCAACTAATAAAGTTAGTTACCCCAATTTAACAGACGAGCCCTTAAAAGAGACTAAATATAAGCTGAAGCACTAGATGAGCTAGCTTATGAATTACTTATATGGCGTACAAAATGTTTTACTCATTACCAAAATACTGCATATTAGACAAAAAAGTAAAAAAAAAAATTACCTTTTGTGTGTGTCTGCATAAGCTGTTTTAGTTTAAGCAACGCATTGATCTTTGCATTTTATTTTGTGGAGGAATTATGCCATTGATCTGAGGAGTTGAATGCAAAATGATAAGGGTTTGGGCTCTGAAGGGACAACTTTAAATGACATATTGACATATTGATGCATGTGAGAGGTGATCTAAGCTGCCTTATAAAGATCATATTGACTAGGCGTCAGTGCCATTAATGATAAAGAGAGAGGTCTTGCTTAAAGTGTCTATGACAGGTTGAACTACTCATTTCACTAAAACAAAGTCAAGACCATTACATTCAAGATTTCACTAAACATTTTGCAAAGTTCATCCCAGTTTAGACATTTTTAGGGTTAAAAATGGACTTCCTGTTCAAAGATGATGACATCACGCTAGGGAGTTGCTTAGCGACAAAGACATAAATTGGGCCAAAACTCTTCTAATGTAACAGGTTTCACTTCTTGAGACATTAAAATACATAACAACACACTCAAATTGTTAAATTTATGTTTATAAAGTCATTAAAATATGTTCATGTGAGAAAATTGAAAATGTCTTTGTTTCCCTAGTGTGATGTCATCAGTTTAGAACTCTCTTCTACTTCCTGTTATTTTCAACATATTTTCAAGCTTTTCTTCACAAACTTGTTCTTGATCATGTAAAACTATCATTTATATTTACAACTAGTGTAAGTCTACTGAATTAAATTAAATTTGGAAATTTGTAGAAACCTGTCATACGCACTTTAAGCACGGCTCGAGTAGAAGCTTGGAGAGACTTTTCAAATCCTTTGTGAGATGGCATGATCTTTGGACCATTATGAGGCTTATGTAATGACTTAATAATGTCGTATATCCCCAGATTCCCCACAGAAGGCTAAATTGTGTTGGGATTTTGTGGTGATCCCTGAAATATTAATGTGCCACAGATTTAATCATGATGGTAAGGCAATAGTAGACGTGTTTTCTAGTGAATTTAGTTTGTAGAATTTATGTGACACAAATTTAATTAAACCACTTGTGTAAGATGGTAATTTTTTTTGGATGATATAAGGCTGACCATTTAAGTAAATTAAAATGATGAGATTGAGATTCAGACATTTTTTGAGAGAGCATGAGAGAGGGAGAGAGAAAGCGAGCGCACACATGAAATAAAATAATAAAAAAATACTATTTTTTTCCCCCAAATCTGAATTTCTTTTTCAAGAAGTCATATTGCTTATGTATTTAATGGAAACTGGGGCAGACATGGGGAAACATCTCAACTCCACTATGAAAGCCCTTTGCCGCTTGGAAGTCGAACCCAAGACCTTCCTGCTATGATGATAGAGTGTCAACTGCTGCACCAATGTGTTACACTAAACTAATGAGCCTAAGCCCACTCTGTAGTGGTGCCCAGTCTAATCTGTGTAATGACTGCGTTATATTTTCACCGTCCCTTGCCAAATTTCCACTTATTTGCACAGACGCTGTGCACCTTACTATAAAAAGCTCAATATGCTTAAAACCAAATTGATAGAAAGTGTTAACAAATTGCTTTTCATAAAGCAGAAACCCAGTGACAGGTCTACGGAGGTCTCATAAAACAAGTCTTCCAAAAATAACCTGTTCATATCACCTCCTCCAGTGTTAATCTTCTGTCCCTGAGTAAACACTTAGAGGATGTTGTGTTGATGCTTGTGTCTGCTCTCCAGGTAGCTGCCTTTCTCTCTGCATGCATTACCATTAACCCTACGGCCGACAGCCTCAGGGGAGTCTGACCTTAACAACTGTCCATCACAGAGCAGCGCATTCCCCAGTACCTTCACTCAATTCCATTCAACTCTGCAAAGAAATAGTCAGAAATAGACCATGAGCTAGTAAAGTGAAGGAAGGTTATTGGTCATTTTGATTCAGAGAGCTATTACAGTCAAATAAATGGCTTATTTCTTCTGCTATTTTCACACTGCGACTAAGCTGCATATCTAGTGGAATTTGTAACTTTGCTAACATCCATAGATTTTACTTTACAGTCTTATAAAGTAGGTTGTTTGTGCAAAGTATTCACGTGCACCAACAATTCAACAATGCAGCCTTTCTCTGAATCTCTTGAAAATGGCTTTGTAGTCTGAATAGTGCTTGTTTGCTATCAAGGTCAGCAGCCTCATGCAAAATCACACAACCTGAATGATAATAGTGGTGTGGAAATATTTCATGTAGCCTGGGAGTTGGACAGATACGGTCTGATGTAACAGATGTTTGCACAAAAACTATGAAAACTCAATGGTTTGTGATATAGAGCTTAATAAAGTTGGTTAATGTTAAACTACTGAACATATCTCCTTCTACAGTCTATTGACCATATTTTGTCCCGCCTACTTTTCTAGGACGTGCACTTCCTCTTTAGCTGCATTTAGCCTGTAGATTTCAGTCGATGGGTTTATTTTAACTGTCATTATAATTAATTAAAATTGCCCCACAAGACAGGCAAACAAACACGTTAGCTACCTTAACAGAGCTAAACAGGAAGTGCATTTCCAAGTCAAGTGGGTGGGACAAAATAGGGTCAATAGTGCTCAAAAAAAAAAAAAACACATAAAGACACATCCTAGATCTCAATGAAAGATATATTTTGTTCAATAGTGCTTATAAATAATAAAAAAACAAGATTAAGGAAATCAAAATTAAAAAATAAGAGTTTCATCCCAGTCTGGGTTGTTGCCGCCCTTTGACCCCCTCTCCTCTCCTGGCATCTTCTCCATAAGATGCTGGGAGACACAGCAAACCTTCCTGCCACAGTGGAATGTAAACCTTTGGTGCTGTCACAACGCAATCATAACGTAAAGCAAGTAACTGGTAAATAGACTCTCCTCATTTCGGAAAACTGACTCAGAATAGCTGAGCAAACACTTAGAAAAGAATCAACAAGCTTTAAACATTACCATGAGACAAATTACATTACAGTTACAAAATATGGAGGCTGCAAAAACTAACATTAAAAGCCACAACTAAAACAATACCACATTTACATAACCCCACAGAAACATGGCGCTTGCACAATCAGGAAGCAGCCGAGCGAGACACTGAACCCAATTACTGTGAATAGGTGAAGTCCTCAGAGGCAGTGAGCAATGAAGTGAAGTTATTATGAGTTCAGATGTACAGACTCACAAATACATACAAAATGCATGAAAGAAGATTCTTTTTTTTCAAGTTTCAAGTATGGGTAAAGTGGGATACATGTTTTTAATAAAATTTTACTTACTAACAAATAAACTTGGTCCGTTTGGTCACAACACAAAAGTACGTTTTCAAGATGACCACAGAAAACCATTCATAGACAGGATGGCTCTCCCTCCTAACAGCACTCACCACCCTACCTATCACAATAATCTTTAGTTTCATGTTATATACTGTATATCCTAAAATATCCTTACAGATGTTTCAGTTAGTTACTCAGAAGTTCTTTTTTTTAGCTTAAAACACATTTTGTCCCTTCACTGCAAAGACTTTATTGCTCTCAGTCAACTGACCTAAACACATCACAAGCCAAAGCCTCCAAGGGGCATTTCAATTACGTAGTGCCATGTTTCCATCAATGGCAATAAAATCCTCTCTAGAAACTACTTTCTGTCCACAAATATCTGATGGTCAGGTAAAGCACAGTTTGGTTGCCATGGAAACTGCTACAAAGCTAACATGAATGACAAGTGGTAATAGCTCGTCCGTCACTCTCCACCGAATGTTATTAACAGTTTGGCGGTCCTGCCCACTCTTTTCCCTTCCAGCTTTTAACAAGTCCCTTTTGGTGCTATATAGATTCAGTGTTCAGTGAATATTGAAGTCCCCTCATTGAAGAGCTGTGCATTTCAAAATTGTAGGCTACAGCGTACAGCATAAAGTATACTAGATATTGACTGATGTGTAGAGACCAAAATAAGCTTCTCTTCTCAAAATTCTTTTAATACTGGAAAATGGAAACTATACCGTACCGTTTTTTTATCTCAGTATCAGATTTGTGCATTAGTATTTTCACATGGTCTTTCACAGGGTTGTGGAGCAAAAATATCACGTGAGCAATTACTCTGGGTGCGCTCATGGAGAGGTGTTTCTTCTGAGCTTTAGCTCAAGATAGCTGCCCTTGATGACCTTATGTTTTGTTTTTTGTTTTTTTTATTTTGTTTGTGTGTTTTTATAGAGTGTTGTATTTGTTGCGTGATGAGTGGATTTTTAGTTGATCCTTTTTGTCGATCAACGTAAAAAAAAAAAAGTATTTGGAAATAAGTTTACAGACTAAGCAAATCATGAGAATTGCAAACAAAGTAGATTACAGGAAGATGTATATTCTAAAACAAAATCACTCCACATTTGTCATCAAAAAGCACCAAAATCCAAAGAGTTTAAAGAATCATTTAACACAATTAAAGTGTTATAAGTTATATTAATTGGTCGCATTGTCACTCCTGAGTTATTAATGTTGATTTTGACCCAGATTTACAATGTGGTTGCTAGGTAACATTTGTGGATTACCTTCCACATATTTCATATTTACTGGACAAAAGACGACAATGAAGTCACAAAACAAACAAATTGGTAAAAGCTAAATGTTTTGTGAATTTTAATTATAATCATGTTTATTATGTTTTACTAAAAATTAACTTGTCAACGCATTTTAAACTAAAATTGCTTCATCTTTTAACAAGATTGCGCATTTTATTGTCAAACCCGACAGATGCCAACTATCCATATAATATGCAAAGTCAAAGGAAGAGACTCTCCACAGTCAAAGCCAGGAAGCCACTTGGTAGAAAATACGAGGTTTGTCCATTACATTGTCAAGTTATTCATTTAGACTACAAGACTTGGTCATTTTACACTCAATTGGTGAACGAATTAATTTTTCCTGCAAACACGAGTGAAGTTGCATTGCTCCCATTCTGTCACAGTAGAAATGTTTTCCACACTCTTCAAAGCAGCCTTGACCCCTGTCTGCACATCTATCCCGAGGGCCTAACACTCAGCCATTTCAAATTGGTACAAGACATGGATTTTGTTGTGAAAAGGGGCGACGTGCCTGATGAAAACACGTCTTAGAGTTAGCATACTCTTACAGCCAACCAATTCAGGGACAGCTTAATTATAATGAGTGTAATTATATGTCATTTTGATGTTAACTTTGAGCTGCCTGTCAGAGTGATGGCAGACAGAAATAGCAGTAGCTGTTTAATAGCACTTCAGAGAGAGAGAGAGAGGCTGTATTCAAGGCTCCAGCAGCTCGTGTAAAAAAGCCTAGATTTATGAGTTTGTGAAGCTTCAAACTTTGTGAGCAGAAAAAACTGAATAGTAATGTAATGTGACCTTTCATTTTTAGGTACAGTGCTGGTTTTCTGTGGAAGTTGAAATAAGCTAAGAAAAGGCATGCTTGGGTTAAATTGTCTTATTGCGATTCTAAGTTTTTAATTGAATATACCTCATTGTTCAAAGGGCAGAGAGCTGGAATTATTCAAAATTGTGATCTGTCTCCATATCCCATATCTGAGAACAGTACAGTAATAAGAAACAGTGTCTGACTGGCTAAATGTTTTTTTTTTCTGAATGGTATTTGGTTGCCATTCTATTTGCAATTTTAATTTTAGTAATAGAATTGTGTTCTGAGTTTACATTTAAAGGATGTCAGGGAGATTGACAAAATAAAAGACAATAATATGTAGTGAACAAACATAAATAACATAATCTATTTTAAGACATCCTTGTACATATCCAACATACGACAATAGGCCTTTAGTCAATTATGGAGTCTTTGGGTGCCAAGTTTTGATGCAGAACATCACAGGATATAGTAGTGTGTGAAGGAAATGATGGTACTTTAAAAATGGTAGCCTTTTGATTTGCTAATTGTGTTCATTGAAATTGCAATTTTCAATTATTTGTGCAGCTCCAGCGTATATTTAAAACCACTCAACCCAATGATTTGCTTCAAAATCTTTTGTTAACTCACTTCTTTTGCTACACATACTTTATTAGTCGTTGTTTAAACCGAAGATTGTACAAGGTCCCCAATAATATTCCATGCTCAATTGAAAAACATTAATTGTTCAGATGGACTTTTACATCTGTGATCAAATCAAGTATGTAAGGTAAATAAAAAAATATAAAATTATGGTTGTTCATTGAACAAACTTTGGTGCCCCCCTGCATAGCCTCTGAGGCACAGGGAACTTCGGACCCCGTGGAATTGATTAAAATGAAATAGTGATACTTAAAAAAATGTTTGTCAACTAAGACCCCATTAATTGACTAAAAGTAAATTATCGGTCGCTGTCACTTTCCGCTCTACTGCAATTGTCATTTGCAGAAAGATAGGCTCAGTCTATGGGGAAACTTCTTTGATAAAAATAACAAAACAAGGTGAAAGCTGTTTTGACAGGTATGAACCGATATGAAGACGTCTGACTTTTTCTGTGTTGTTTCACTCACTTGAATGTAACGTGTATGAGTCGTAAAGACAAATTTCATTCACAAATGTTGAATTAGCAGCATAACTTTTGCTTTCACAGTCTTGTAGTTACTTGACAACAACGCTGGCTAGTGTTGCTGCTACAGTATGTGTCATCCCGGGTAAGGGCTCTTTCTACTATCCGGTTGCGCGCATCCCCAGTGTTGATAAACAAATAATCCCTCTATAGTTCTAATACGTTGAAGGCAGTTTTACTATGTGCATTATCATATTCATCATCATTCATTAGATGACTGTTAGGCACACACACTTAAAAAGCTAATTTAAATGTTTCCACATATCTTTTATTCATGACATTTCTTCCAGTTACAATTAGATTTGGCCTCAATGTGAGCTGTAAGTCACCACAGACAACAAGCCACAAGGTTATTACAAAATATTGCTTATTACAGTACAAAATAATCCATCCCTCTAAAGGTTAACCTATAGTGTTTCACATTACACAACACAGCAGGCAGAGACGTGTATTGATTTCTGTGGGATTTTGATCTTTGTAAATTAGCTTTCTTTCAAAGCCATACATCATAATCAGAGTGAAATGAACAGGAACTAAAGGACATTGTGCACTATTGGACTGTTTGACTCCTGAAACTACATTGACTATGTTAATACAGAGTCAATAATCGTGTTACGGTCAATATTCTGCTTTCTGAAATAATTGGAATGACATCTTTGCATGCACATGGTAAGTGTAATAAGTGTAACGCACAGACATATTATATCAAAGCACAGAACATATTGTATTAAAGCACAGAAAATATGCATATCATTTACGCTTTTTCTTCTTGGATCCAAAGGCAAAAACAATTACAAAACCAGCAGCCCACTAATTATGATCAAAAGTAAAATACTAAATGTATATAAACATAACAATGTTCTGTAATGGTGCTCTGATATCTTATAAAATATACCAGTTGACTCCACTGGATTATTCATAATTCATGTATTTTGCAAGCTAACACTAATGTGATCGTATGGGAGAAGTCTATACTCTCTTCCTGTTACCATGTGTTCATTCCCCAAATACAAGAAAAGTAAAATGAGCTGAATTTAACATGTGCCTAGTGACTGAATGAGTGAAATGTAGTCTTTTCATTAAAGTGTGATTAATCAAATTCTGAATGTGATTACAATGACTTCTCCAATCAGTGCTTTTAATTAAATTTTGTTCTCAATGATATGGGTGCTCGTTCTGCCCTTCAAACCGTGGAGCAAATGTACAATGGCTTTAAAAGTTATTGTCATTTTTGTTCAGCCACTAAACATTATACTTCATGATAGATCTGTGCATTCTCCACAATCAGTGTATCATTTGCACTGGTCTTTCAAACATGCTCTTAAGTATATGTTGGCATTTGATATTCCATCTGTCATGTGTTTCCAATGTCAAATCATTCTCATGAATTGAGTTGCAGCTTTGCAAAGGAAAAAACACAGGGGGAAAAGCAGATCAATCTAACCTGTCTTGCTCATGCCAGAATTAAAGCATGAGCAGAAGATCTGTAGATGTCACACATCACAAATCTGAGAAACTTAGAACTGTCATCTGAGGCTTTGATCGGCAAGAAAGAACAGTCTCTTACAGAGAAAACTCCAGCTTTGTTTTTATTTGGAAGAATGCTAGAAAACAAGTAAAACTTAGATATAGCTCCTTTTGATTGTGGCAGAAGGACCATTTACACATTGGTTGCAGAAAATCTAAGATTAATGAGATGCTGACCTAAGCCTTTAGTACGTTTACTGTTGAGAGTTTTTCTAACCAAGCATATGTGAAGAGTCAGCTGATGAGTGCAAGAGCACGTGTGACCTTTAAGAAGGGCTTAAAGTACCTTCTCTAATACAGCATAGGAAGCAGAATAAAATTATTATGAACTCCAGGGACAACGGGGCTTGTAATTGTGATACTGGTGAGATTCATGTGGAATGTAGAGTAGTAAACAGAAGGGTAGTCATAGCATAGTGGTGGGTATAATGTCGCTGAATACAATGCGATGCGATTGCCTGAAAAATACAGAATGATATGGTATTACCAAAATTTGGTGGGCGTGACTGACATAAGGATTAGCCAATCAGAAATGCGGATCATCATCAAAACCAAACACACTGCTCAAATTATTAAATCAATTAGCCTCCGTAGAGTGACATCATACATCATTAAAATGTTCAGTTGGTCCCATGTTAAACCAATGGAGATTTTAAATTGTTAAATACCGAAAACAGCGTTAATTAAATCATATTCTGACACAACAGAGTGATAGATAAATTTACCAGTACTGACCCAGCAGTTATTGGGCTGTTCCACGGCTGTTTTGTTTACTTTTTAAAATTGTTTTGTCTCATGCATTCTTATGGAGTTCTGCTAAACTGCAACAAACATGGCGGATTAGAGAAATTAGATTTTCTAAATAACAGTTGACCAATGAGTTCCTTTGTGTACCGGAAGAGTGGAGACCAAACCACCTCTTCATAATAATCCAACCTTTTTGGAAGAAAAGTGGAAAATGTTTGAACAAATCATATTCAAAGAATAAATAAACAAAATCACACGGCAAAAGAAAACAAGCAAAAACAAACTGCTTTCAAACCACGTTTGACCTTTAGCAATAATTTTACAAAATAAAAACGGTTCACGTTGTAAAATAAATAAAGTAGTAGTAGTGTAAAACATGGTCATGATTTATAACCAGGCTGTAAAATGATTAACCTAAAATCTTATCAAGCAAGCAATGTTTGGCAATTTGCATTTTAGTAAACCTACTGGTCCAACCTGTCAGGACCAAATCTGTCATTTACCTTGAGTGCTGTGACTGTGTTTGGCCCTCAAATAAGCAATTTACTTTTGCATATTTTATCATGCATAATTCTCAGAAAAGGACAGACAGGTGGGCTACCATTGCAAATAATCCATTTACAACCTTTGGCCTGTGTCCAAATCAATAACTGTGATGCGGTCCATTAATTTCTTTTGGGAGAAGTGACAAACAAGCAATCCCTGCAGATTTAGAATAATATTGTCCAAAATCCAAACAACCAAAAATAATTTCAAACGTCAGCTCAAAAGTTATGGACACTTACTGTGAGGACTCAAGCCAAGCTGCAGACTACCCATAATCCCATTCACCGCTCTCTCTGCCTCTGTCACGCTGGCCTGCTTTATAACATCTAGCTTTCTAAACAAAATATTTAGACAGGATGACAAAGCTTTCTGTTGACACACATTAAAACAGCTCCAAGCAGAAACACCCAGAAGTACGCTTTTTCCTGCCAACAACTGCCATTAGATACTTGCAGATTGGTTGAATTTTATAGGTATTCAAAGTATTGGGGGGAGACATAAAACATTAAAGTCCTTGTAATTTCAGCTGCTTCGTGGTTGTACAGCGCCAACAGATCTTTAAACAACACAAAGGGACATTACAGTGGGAAGGCTTAAGAGGAACTGTGCTTGTCCTAGTTCAATTCAAATGTGAAATCTGTTCACACATAAAGGCTGTCTTTCCTATGAAGACTAAATGAAACCAACCAACCAAGAGAGTGTGTGATTATAAACCCTTTCATAGGTCATATGGATGTGAATATTGTTATGATTATTGTAAGAGGAAACATTCCAATGAAACAAACCATGATCTTGAATTGCTACAATGAAAGGTTGTATGGAGATTTTCAAAAATTGTTTGTCATTTGATCAAAAAGTTGCATAGATTGTAACAGCCTCGTACTTATGCTAACAAAAATAATTGTAAAATAATAAACGTGAACATGATGGCTGTAAAACGTTGACCAATAGATAACGAGGTACTCGTTATTATTGCTTTTTAACTTGTCAAGCAACCTCAGTGTTCTAGTATCATTGGCCAGTTACAGTGAAGGGTGGCCTGGAGGAGAAACACATGTGCATCATTTGAAAAACATCAAACAGTTGTTGATTGAAAATTCCTCCATACGACCTTTAAAGGTCTATAAACTATTTTAAAATAAAATAAAAAACACAGATAAACTGTCAGGAGAAATTTGATGTTTACAAGTATGTGTTACGCAAGCTCTAGGGCAGGGGTAGCGCACTATGAGTCGACCTACTGCCACTTCCAGGGGGTAAAATGAATAAAAAATAAATAGATAAAAATTAGATACAAACACTGTAAGCCTTCTATTAGAATTTTTTTATTATTATTATGTGCAATTCTCTGCATTTTGGTGTGTTTTAGATGCGGTATTCTTATTATGTGATGTATTTTACTGTAATTAAAAACGCATGAGTCAGTTAGCCCCCTCTCTAGAGAAATGATTTAGGGGGCGCCAGATACAATTAGCTCCGCCCCTCTAAAAATGAGCTTTAGAAGCATTAGAGCAGAGAAAATACAGCCGCTGGACACATTTTTGTCCGGTCAGTGTCTAAACTTCTGTTTTATGTCACATTCAGGCAAAAGGCGCAGCTGTAAACATCACTTTGAAGAGTTCTTCAAAGGAGGGAGAAAGAAAGAGAAAGAGAGAGCGATTGGAGGTGCAAATGTTTCTGAATGAGCCAAAGAGCCGCACTCGGATTGGCCAAGAGCCGCATGCAGCTCACAAGCCTCGGGTTTGCCCCCCTAGAATAGTAAAATAAACGCATCTTGTCTTCACTTACATTATCAATAGCTTATTTCTTCTATTCAGACGAAATACGCTATTGTTCGAATGACCTGTTTGTCAAATCGAGACATCATAACTAAATGTGTTCAATCGGACAAGCTAATTATTGCACGCTGTGACCCTCAAAAGGAAATACAGAAAAGCCGTGACTTTAATAACATCCTGTCACAGTTTTACAATACTGTCACCATAATAACAGGTGAGTGCAATTGCTCATTCACTCAGTTAACTGGCAAATAAAATCCAAACGGCTGTGAAAATGACTAAAAACCTGGACAAAAACTCAATCTCTCAGCCTTGTTTTGAACTGTAGTATTGCTGCTTCTTTCAAAGGCATAATTGGATGTTTGAAATGAGATCATTCTGCCGTGTCTCTCCATCACAACTGTGAAATTGTATCAGTGTTTCCACAACCATCACAAGCATTAAGGATTCTTCAATTGGTGATGAATGTTTTCCTGCTTTGGAGGCAGCCATTAGCTCCATTGGATTTGGAGTGTTTCGCTGAGTCAGGACAACTTTAAAAGGACATACTGTATACTATAAACAGGCTGATGTATTTCCTGACATCACATTCAGATACTGCTTAAGATTAGAGGTGCACAGATGATCACTATCTACTACCTGAGTTTGTATTTACAGGTTAAATAGAAACTATATTACAAAAAGTATCGAAGACATGTTGTGCTTTGATTTATTTAACACTTTTCTGCAGTACATGACAAAAACAATGTAAAGCATGTTAGAAAAACTTAATCATACAAAGACTTCAAACTCTCTGGACTACCATTGGACTGTGTTTTAACAGATTAGTTTAACATGGAATTCAAGATTCAACTGCAGTTGCATAAAGAGTCTCTATATTTACTTGATTGGGTTTGATATTGAAAACTGTGGTGTCAAAGGGATTAAATACACTCGACAGAAAAACTGCAATAGAAAATTAGTCAACTTCACTGCCATGGTGGAATTACATGGTGCATGATAAAATGTCAACAAACGCAGGAACTCTATAAATGTGCATTACAAAAATGAGGAACAGTATGTTTTTGTCTTATCTTGACGCCCTCGGAGCTTAGAAAAGACTGAGGATGGCTGTTTGAAATACATGATAAAAGGTAAAAAGGAATGGGTTGATGAAGTTAAATGAGGTGGGAAAATCCAAGGACACTTTCCAAGAAAAACTGAATATTAAATTTTACCATTTTCCTCATATATGCAGACGTGCCAAGGACGTGCTTTGTACCAGTGAATATAAACAGCCCTAATGCACCCTGTCACTTCAATCTACAGCTTAGTGAGCCTGACCTTTGCACGCCTCGCTCATGCAACTGGACTGGAGCTAATGTGATAATACAAGGTAGTGGGCTTAGATACTAATATAAAAATCACCAGATTGAAACGGTTTGAAATTACATTTAGATTATTTTGTGGCAAAGTACAATGTAATCAGTAATCAATAGTAAAAGGCTCTAGAGAAGGGTTAGGGTAGAGAATAGAATAACTACACCTACATTTATTTTGTTCACGTTGATGATGTCATAAGTCTAGTTGGTCCGTAAACATCTGTTCCTATCAACCCTTTAGACATTAATGTAGCAATTCTGCATTTATTCCAAACTCTCCGTCTCAAGGCTCTGTGTTCTCAGTTTCTAATTTCAGACTTAACTCTGAACCAGTAGTTACAGTAAATAAAATAAAATGAAGAGATATCAATCAATTTGGATTGTACAGGCTAAGGTTTAAGATACTTAAGATCGTTTCACACATTTCCAATCTGGTGATTTCTATAAGTCACTTGATCCATCACTTTTTGTTGTACAAAGCAAAAATGGATAATCAAAGAAAGATATTTTTAGTTTTTCTCACTATTTGTTTTGCTTTTTGTTGATTCCTGAAAGTCATTTTATATTCTCACAGTCGTTGTTTGGACACTCAAAACAGTCTGAACGAGCCATTTTGTTTTCTTGCAAATGTTGATCCTGTGATTTGAAGCCACAATCGTGCTACTTATCCTTCTCTTTGTATCTTCAATCCACTTTTCTGGGCTCACTCAAGTGCTCTTAAGGTGAGACACTACACCACTTCTTTCTTTTTATGTCTGCTTGCCATCTCAAAGCATAGATTAAGGCAGTTTTTCAACATAGATAAAAAATGCATATCTTATTCTATTTTTTTTTTTAATTACCTTTATTATATCTAGCATGTCTTTTTAGACTTAGCGACCAATTTAGCTCACATAATCCAATAAGATGAAAAAGACAAAAAAAAATAATTTATTCCCATTTTGGCTCTTTTGTAAAGCACCTTGAGTTGCTCTGAGTATGAATTGTGCAATACAAATAAATTTGCCTTGTCTTGTCTTGCCTTGTTGAGTCAAAATGGGAACAAAATTAGATTTTCTCAACCTGTGTACGTACCACTAAACCAGGACCAGACCAGAAGTAAACCAGATGTAAACCAGACTATAGCTGCACTACACAAAGACTAAAGCTGGTACAAAACCAGGACAGAACTAAAAATGGACTGAACCTATCATGAGGGACCAGCATAGACTCCTTCGCCTTCTGGTTCCTCCCCAAGTGTCTCCCAGTGTCCTCCCTGCCTCTCCAGCTGAAGGTGTGCTGCTGCCTGTTGGTTGGTTGGATCGGCCTCTCAGCCTAATCAACCAGTGCTTCTTTAAATTCTGCCTGCCACTTGGTTCGTTACAAGTCAGTATTTTTTTTTATTATTTAACTAAAGATATTCAGAACTTTTTGTCACTCTGTGCTCTTTTTTTTTTTCTCAAAAGAATCTTGTTTTTGATTAAAACATAACAAAACCAGAAATAGACCAGGACTAGACCAGATTGTACATATATCCATCTCTTTTGAGTTTTACAACCTAGTAGATAATGCTTTTTAGCTTATCACAAGCTTTAAAGGAGCAATTTTAAAATATCTTAAATAAGCAAAATATGCTTGTTGATTGGCGTTTTTCCTCACAAGTATGTTTATTGACGTATTTTAAGAGGGACCATGTTTCTAGTGTAGATCAGTTACATTAAAGTTACATCTTTAAAGAGACAATACTATACTATACTGTTTTTTTTTCTTAAACAAAAAAAATACTTAAAATCAATTTCGCTAGCAGTGACATCTTGTTAATGTATCTATTCAGATGGAAATAATCTGCAATGTCCTGTCTCATTTGTTCACCTATCAAGTTTGTCTTTTGTTAGCATTGTGGCTAAAGCCATTAGCATGCTGGCACATCTCCTGCTAACAGCTTGATAAAGCTTATAACATTGTGGTGAACAATTTGAAAGCTTAAAATGCATCAGGTACGTGAGCAAAACATGTGGACTGAAGTAAGAAGTAAATTAATTATTTTATCTGTTTTATTTGATTTTTAAGGTAGCAAACATCAGTAGGCTATACTACAGTCAACAATGATCTGGTAAAAGTTAGCTATTTTCATTAAACAAAGCACATTAAAGTAAATCAAAACTCATTCTTTAAAAGCTGAATAAAAGACTGAAATGTTACAGAGCCTGAGCAGTTTCTATTAGAAAAGCAGGTACACAAATGCTGAGCAGGTGGAGTGACTCTAGTGACAGACAACAAAGAGACTGATATACGCTGATATAAGTGTGCTCAGGTGTGCTAAAGACCCCCACTATTCATCAGTGTCAGAGAGAGACAATGACCTTAACAGACTTTAGTTGATCTTACCTGGAGAAGGCTTTCAGTTATCCAATTTAATATTTTCAGTTTGACACTCGGGGAAACTCAGGTGTGACTGTGTTAGAGGTGTTACTTAGATTGTTAAAATCAATTTAAGTGCCTCTGAAGAAACAGATTATCCAATATGAAGGCTATAGCATACTGCTACTAAGAATGGACTGGACAGATAAAGGGTTCACCACCTGCTTGCTTGATTTGGCTTGGCCTGGAATGTTTCATAGTCATTCAACTTAGCTACATTTTATTCAAATAAAATTGTTGTTGCAATTGCTTAAAAGAGATCTGTTCTTATTGTGATTAGGCTTGCCTCTCCACAGATCTGACCCGTTTCTAGGCCTGGTGGTGTCACCTTCAAGTCTTTATGAAGATTGAAAAGTTTAAATATCATGTTGGACCACTCCTGGCAAAACAAGCAGATGGAAGACCATAATGCAACAGAAAGTGCATTGTTTTTGACTTCTCTTCTGGACGTAGGTGATGAGAAAGTATCTTCATAGATTTGTTTTTGCGTGTCATTTTTTTCCAACACAATGTAGCACTTTGTTTTAGCTCCTGTTTCCCATGGGCTGAACTCACAGATATAAAACCTTTTCTAAATCCAGTTAGTGAGAATTTTTTCATTGCTGATATTATCCATTAGAGCTGCACGATTTGAGAATAAAATCTAATTTTAATATCAAAGGCAAAAATTTTAAATATCTTCAAGTAAAATGATAAAATGAGTAATTATTTCTAGGAACACTGACTTAAAATGTTTGCACAGATCTAAACTTCAAGATTAAAAGTTCTTATGCAGAAAGAAGATTATATTCATGAAAACATTGCAACCTTGTAAAAATTATTTGTGCTGCCTTACAATCCATCCTTCTGAGTAGGAATACTGCACAGGTGTAACAGGCTGGCCACAATAAAAGGACACTCTGAAATGTTCAGTTATCAATCATACTGATGGAATATGTAATGCTGACTGCAAGAACGTCCACTAGAGATTTTAACTTCAGAACAGTCCTTGGTCCTGGTGGTGACGTCTCGTTTATCAGTTACTTCCTGAAGTCTCAACTTCACGCTGAGACTGTCCACGCCTCCTGTCGAAGAGTGGCCTGTCGCCCAGTGGGCTCAGGTGTGGCAAAAAAAGAGCCACACTCCATTTGGTTTATGCTGTTGGTGTCCTGTTTTCTAATCTCAATCACTTCTTGATTCCGTGTTTGAATTAACAATACAGTAGCCACTTCCTAATTCATAATGGTATTTCTCTGAAGATGGCTCGCAGATAACATTCGAATCATGTAAACAAGATAAATACTTTTCAGACACACTGCACTCAAAAGAAAACCACAATGTGAATTAAAAAGACAAAATAATCAAATATATATTGTAATTTTTTTTTTCTTCAGTGTACAGAATAACGGGCATTCCAGATGGTTACTATAATGCACATCTCAGACCATTTAAAAAAAGACCTTGGCAGAAAAGCTGACTGTCTGTCGATAATAGTCAGAAAAACAACAAACCCTGGGGCCTTATAAACAACAATATGTGTGGGTGACAGTTTTTATTTTCCTTTCTTTCTGTTTATAACATAGTTTCATAGTGAATCTTTTCACTTTCTGACATCATGTGTCTTTCCAACTTAAACGAGACCAGACAATTTGCTCTGAATAAGTTTGAATCGACATCGTCATGGCCATTATCTGATAACAACAGCAGGGTGAATCTTAGGCCATAACTTAATAGCTTTCTTCTAGCCTAGAGCAAACACATTAGTCTGCATTTCTCTATAATTATATTAAGTCAGTGGATGGATTCATCACGGGGGAGTCTTGAAGCTAATGTTATCCCCTACTGGAGCATGTGCTAGGTATTAATCAAAGAGCTTTTGGCATCAAACTGTAATTACTACAACAGTAGAAAGACTTTTAATAGTGCAAGATCAACTATTTGAATATCAAAACAAGTTTGACCTTAAATCAACTTTGCTTTTATACTGATGGACGGTCAAAAGCATTCAAAACTACATTCAAATTTACACCAAAACTAGCAGGCTATCATTAGATTACTGATACTAGGGAAAAAAAATTCAAAACAGGACAAAATGTGACTATTCCCGAGCAGACCCAATATTTCTTTGTTCAATTATGAGCTTTAGCAATTAAATATAAGATCACATTTGTGATGTCACAGGTACATCTCTGCATTCTATTTAAGTTGATAAATCAGATAAACTTTGAGCATTAACATATCAGGAGAGAGTAGTTTGAATCTTTCCTATATGTAATTTCCTTTGTAGCCAGTAGATGGAGCTCTAACTCAATTGCTGTCATGTTTGATTCATTAAATACATAAGATTATATATATATATATATATATATATATATATATATATATATATATATATATTATATATATATATATATATATATATATATATATATATATATATAATATATAGTCATTTGTCATTAATTATAATCTGTAACAAGTGTTCTCCTCATTACAGCAAGGGCATAATGATTATTAGGCAGCAAGAGGACATTTTTCTCTTCCATTTGTCCATTCATTCCACAGTTGTTTTGCTGTTAAAATTGAACTAGTAATATAACAATGTGAACCTAACAAAACACAAAAACAGGCACCTGAAAAGCTGTAGACTAAACTTTCCTACTGCTCTGCAATAACCACATCTTCCACATTCACTGTTCTCAACATCCTTTCGCCCACAACACAATTCTCCACTATTCTTTTGGGTAAACAGAAACATAGCATTGTGTGGTCACAATAGCACTTACTGATAAATACAAATATGTTTTAGGTCAAGGGTTTAAAAGTAGACAGGCATTCAACACAAAAAAAATTACTTTATTTCGTAATATTGTGTCCTATTCATTTTGGATAAATCATTCTAAAACTGCTTACAAGTTCATTTGTTGTCTTGTTCATAGGACTTTTTTAAGCTCAAATGTTCAATGAGTACCTAATGCTAACCTACTTTTAATAATGTTTTGTGGTTTTTTTTGTAATACTTTCATTAACCTACTGTAGACTGGATGACAGAATTTAAACATCTCTGAATGGTTTCTGTTCTTCTAGTGGACAGAGTCTAACTAAAGAGCACCAATGGAGAGAAGAGTCCTGCTACATTAGTGCTGCCTAACAGAGCACAAAGTCGTATTTCCTCTAACCTTACATAAGCAGAGCCAAAATTTGCTATAAAAGACCAATAGCATTATACTTGACTATACGGTCGTATAACTGCTGCTAGACAAGAAAACCCACATTCAACAATTTATCAGCTGGCAGCACGGTGGCAGAGTGGAGAGCGCCCTCGCCTCACTGCAAGAAGGTTGTAGGTTCAATTCCAGCATGGAGTGTGCGTGCATCTCCCCCTGTGGGTTTCCTTCTGGCGCTTTGGTTTCCCCACCAACCAAAACATGCATGTTGGGGAATATCCTCCAGCTATAGTAGTCCTGACCTAACCTGGCTCGCGCAGATGGATATATGCATCACTCTTGCCGAATACAGTTGGGGGAAATCATAAACATCTTTCTAATTCATAAATGCACAAAACGCTTCTGCTTGCTCTTTTTTTTCTTTCAAAAAAGAAATTGTCTTAATTTCTCTTTAAACTGATTCAATAGCATAAGCCTCAGTACCTGTGTCTGCGTCACCATGTTTGTTGTTTTGCTGTGAACACACCTAGCACTCGCTGCTTTTATCTAATCTGTAAATTCCACTCACCCCTGTAGAAAGCCTTCTGATTGGTACCAACATTCAATACTCAGTTTGAACCATTGGGTGGGAGCACTTCAAGATAGTTTCTTGCGGATTTGCAAATCCACCCACAAATCCAGGAAGAATTCATCTTGCTGCAAGATTAGTCTGGAGACGGGTCCCCGAGTGCCGTATAGAACCATGTAAAATAAAATTACCAACAAATTCTAAATCTTTCTATTAAGTACTTACAAAGTCAAACTTGCCCTGTCAAACCAATAAACCTAGGAGAAAAAAGGGCTTTACTATAGACAGCAAATGCTCCAACACACACTGTACTGTAATGTTGATAGTTAATTAATAGTTTTTCAAAGAGGCTCTTATAGCATATCCTGCAAGATGAAATATATTCTGAGACTGATATGTAGAGCTATGTGCACGGTTTGTTGTGCACCCATTGGTTCCAGTAAATGTAACTGGGAGCCCTAATTGACTGTTTAGATCGAGTGCCAAACCTCTTCCATCACAGGCTGAAAAGATGAGAGTGAGAGAGAGAGAGAGAGAGAGAGAGAGAGCAGGGCAAAGTCTCCTGTGTGGTAGTTAATCTGCCAACGGCTTCACACATCGACACATCCCAAAGCAAATGCAGCCAGTGGAATGAAGGTAATTATACACTGTACGCGATCAGGGAGAACTAAAAAAGGACCCTAAAAATAGACTTAATGTATGGGTGCAGCGACTGACTGACAGGGTGATAACATGGAGACGATGCACTTACTAACAGGCATTTAATCTGTGCAAAGAAATTATTAAAAGACAGTGTGCATAAATACTTATTAAAATTTAACCACACCAGTGCTATGAATCCAGCAGCACGTTACTGCTTTGACAACACTGCTCTTATAACTAGAAGGACAGCAAGGAGTATGACATCCGGAAGGCAAGAGAACTCATTAAGAAGGACATTAGGTTAGATGGTTATGTAGATGGGTATGTGGATTAAAAGTAAATCCAGCAAGCTGCAGAACTATGTTATAATTGATATTTAAAAAATTAAGCCTTTTTTTCCAGTTTTAATGTATCAAACTTGTTTCCCTTATGTTACAAAAAGACCATTTAAGTGTAAATGCCAGGTAGACCAACTCATGTCACTAAAATACAAACAATATCATTTAACATTAATAACAGATGTGTTTATATGATTTTAAAAATTGCCTCAAGCACACTTTGTTACAGGTTATACAAATATGATTCTCATGAGAAAATGTTAAAAGTCTTGTCTCCCCAGTGCAACGTCACCGCTTTAGGGCTGATTCACACTGCACTGTCTGCATTATTTTGGTTTGGTCTCCAGAGTTTGGTTTTACACTGCCTCCATAAAGTTTGGACTTTCAGACGTTCACGTAGCAGCCTCTACAGTTGTCATGGCAACAAGAGCGCACGTAGCAAACGGCTAAGCATGAAAACTGTTTTGGGGGTTAATAGGAGCATAATGGGCTTTTGTGATAAGTGACTGACTAAATGCAAAATGTGCGGGTTCAAAAACTGGTTCTTGATTTATGTAAAATTATGATTTCCACATAGAGAAGGGGCCTTTAAGGCAAACTCACTTTGCTTGTTACATTATGCAATGAAGAGTAGGAGCTTATCAGTTCTGCAATTTTGAACAGGAAGTTAATGAACTCGTTTATATTTCTCAGCTGTTTTAAATATATTTAATGATTTACCATGAACAAAAAATAGGCCCATAAGTTGCTAAAAAGTGGTAAACTTAGCAACAATGTACTAAGGTCTTGGAAATCCCTTTGAGGAGGAGATAGTTACCTAGGCCTATGTACCTATGAATGTGAAATCTACTGTTGCCTCTGATGCCTATCGTAGAAATTGCATTTTTGTTGTTGTTGTTGTTGTTGTTGTTGACGTTTTATTCATTCATTTTTTTGTCTTCCTCATAATACATATCTTTTTTAGTGTTTAATTTTACATTTTAAGTACAGTTGCAACCTCAGGTGAATTTGTTTTGTTTTTCTACTCAGTAAGCACAGCTACTGTAATTCCTAATCACTAAATGTTATTTCATTCACTGTATACATTAACAGTGTCTTAAAAATCTCAAGACTGCAAGACTTAATTCAGAAAGCTGCCTACCTGTGCTTTATGTAAATCTGTACAATTTTTCACATACAGAGTTGGAAAAACATGCTCCAGGCTCAGTAACATCTGACTGCAGAACAAACTGATTACACATCGAATACAGCTGAAATCTAATCAGATAAAGCTGAGTTTAAATAGCAGCATGGGGCTTTAGGACGCCAAATTAAACATGGGCCGCCTAATTCAATAAGAAGCATGATTCTGATTCAATTTGGGCCTCCAGTGGAGAGAGGAAAGACGCATCAAGGGAAGTCACGCCAGGCTTTATAGGATCCTGCAAGCAGAACAGGTATGCCTCGATATACTGCCTTTCAGAACATATTGTGTTTAGGATATAAAACTATTCCCAGAAAAGCAAATGGAACTGAATAAAAAGTATTATTGCTATCACCTCCAGCCATCCAGCATTGTAAAGCAGGTTACAGTCACACACAATGTATGTATATCCTGTATGTATGTATGTGTACATATATGTATGTACATATGTTTGTATGTGTCTACGCATGTTTGTATGTATGCTTGTATGTTTGTTTGTTTGCTTGCAAGCATGCATGTATGTATTCATTTATGTATGTATGTATTTATGCATTTATCCATGCATGTATGCATGCATGTATGGGTGTAGAATATGTATTCTACAGTTTCAACCTTGCACATACCATCCAGAACTCACGCTTCAGCAATACTTTATGAAGAGAAAATCAAATCCACAACATACCTTTTTTTTTTTCCAGTTTTTCAGTAACTCGCTGAATATAATTTAGATGTATCTTTTCACCCTGTAAGCAGCCATGTTTGTTTTCATACAATAGATAATGGGCCCACTAAAATTCTGGAGATTATCGTCTCAACATATTGTCAGGAGGATATAATTTCAAATGCACTGTCAGGCAACATTCTGTATAGAGTGTTACTGCAATACTGTTTATTTTGGCAATAAATATCAACACTAATTTCACTGAACTTTTCCAAGTTATTATTTCCATGCAAATACACTATGTGCATATTATAATCTTACTTATAGTTGTTGTATTTGTTTACAGTTATGTGAATGTTAATTTTCCTTATTATTTAAAGAGTTATTGTCTGCCATAGTCCTGCTGTGTTTTTTTTTGTGACTTTTTTAAAGGAGTAAAGAAAAATGTTGGGGAAAAAACACACATTATTTTGACGGTTGTTCCCTGTCCTGGCCCCTTGGGAAACGAGTGTCCTTTACCGTCCCAGTCTGATGCCCCTGTTGGTAAGCCTACTCAACTATCTAAAATGGGGAGTGACAAAGTCTTTCCAAATTATTTAATTTCTCCACGATTTTCTCAAAAATGTGATGTAAGATCCAGGTGGAGTGTCAACAAGGATCTAACAACAGAACTTTGTTTTTGATTTGGTGAACAAAAATCTCTGAGCCACTAGTGTAACATTTTTAAACCTTAAAAAGGTTTGAAACTACCAACAAGGAACATTTCTAATTGACTAATCTTAAAGCAAATTTCTGAAACATTGCATGGATTGGTAAGTTATTTCAAGCACACTTGTCAAACAATTCAGAAGTGTGAGACTGGAAAAGTACAGCCTTGGCAAGATATACTGCTCACTTTAATACACTGCCCGTCTTTCTAACAGACAACACAAGCACCACATTCACCAGGGAACTGAAACAACAGAGGAGAGAGTGAGAGGATGCTGGCTCCTACCTGAGATATCGCAGCGGCTCTATGGTCTCCGCTTCTGCCTCCGCTGAGCTGTGGTTCATCTTGTCCATCTATTTTCACCCAGCACGACCAAAACGCACGTCAAGCACAGTCAGGGCAGGGATGAGCTTCGAAAGAGAGGGGCTTCTTTCACCCTAATTCAAAAAACACACACAATGAGGCTTTGAGATGCTGAAAGCCTCACTCTAGTCTTCTCCCTGAATGAATGAAAGGGTAGA
Organism: Mugilogobius chulae; assembly: GCA_038363315.1. Lineage (NCBI taxonomy): Eukaryota > Metazoa > Chordata > Actinopteri > Gobiiformes > Gobiidae > Mugilogobius > Mugilogobius chulae. The sequence goes on along the minus strand of CM076412.1, from coordinate 18,647,501 downwards.
GAGCATTTACAGCCACGTACAAAACAAATTCAATCCTATTTGCCTATACTACGTCTCTACACTTGTGTACCCCACTGTGGAGCTGGCTGTCTATGCGAAGACCAGATGGTTTTCTGTATCAGCTGTGCTCACCGGGAAAGCCAGCCAATTAAGAATGAGGATGCTCGCTTCACGCCCCCTGATTGGCTGAGAGCTGCAGAAATGGTTTCATCCAGGGTACTCCCCTCCATCACAGTCTCCCACACTCTTTTATGTAGACCTACACCAAACACACACACAGAGCTACCCTCAGTCTGTCCTCAGTGGCAAAAGACGCTTTGATAAGCAATTTTAATGGAGAAAAATGTTGTTGTTGTTTTATTATTTTATTATATTTATTTAAAAAAAAATGTGGCATTCAGATTATATGTATTTACTTATTTACCATTTCACCAAAAAATGTATTACTTATCATGGATTCAGTTTCTAGACCTGTAGGATAGTTTTAAATTGACCGACTGAAATCAGTTCTTTTAGTTTCAGGGCATTTTGTAAAATAAAAAGTAGTACCTTACATTTTGTTCATTGCAAATCCAAAAAAGTGATCTAAAATAGCTTAGATAGTAGATCCATTGGTTTACTATACTTAATTTTTGCTATGTTTTTGTTGTTTATTATACATATTTTTTCTTGTATACATGTTTATTACTTTGCCTACCTCTAAATGTTGAAATTGTATTTCTTTGTGTTTAAAAAAAAAATTAAAAAAGATCCATTGTTTTACTTTTCAAAAATGTTAAAGAAGCCCTGCTACTGTGATGTGAAATGTACCGGTAATGCATTTTAAATTGACATATGTGTTTTATTGTTGGAATATGGCTTTATGATGATTATGTATCCTGCATCTTTTGCCTCTGATTCCTTGAGTACTTGCAAGTAAATGTGAAGTGGATGGTGATAGGTGGTAAGTGAAAACAGAGCTTTTGTTAGCACACGAGCATCAGAGTGCAGGACACTACAAGATTACACAAACTTGCATGAATCAATCCAAATACAATTGTTATTAAGCTAATGATGAGAACACAAAGTTCAATTTCAAAAAAGTACATTTAACTTGCTGTTTGTCTCTTTTAAAGGAGACTATGATGTTAAATCTAATAAACTTTAGTTTATTATATTTGTAATGTCCTGCAGCTGATACTCCAGTGCTCAGAAAATCCATGTCTTCACCTACCATCTATCCCCGCCCACTTGTCTGTTGTCAAAAATTAGGATTCCGAGTAAAACATGTAAGATTACACAGTTTTGAACAGGAAGTCAATATTTTCTAAGCCGTTTTAAATTTTTGTTTGAATGAACAAAATGTGAATTAATGGTGTACTTATGCCATAGTTTCTTAGTTTCTAGGTCTCATTTAAAGTCAAACAAGCTGTATTTTACTCTGAAAATAAAATCGAAAATTCTCATACTTGTAAAGAAAACCAGCCAATTACCTGTGCAAAGTTGAACATGATGCTAGATGATGTGGACAACTTCAATAAAGCAGACTTTGCATCTTGTGATTATGAAGAATCTAGATCATACATAAAAATTAAAACATACGAAGTCAGAAAAGATAGTAAGCTTCGATGTTTTAAATCGGTGTAGAAAGTATTTTCCAGGTAAAAACAAAAAAATCTGAAATAAATAAAGTCAGTGCATAAACCCCATCTTATTTCATCTTTCTGTCGGACTGTGCTGCTGAATGCCGCAAATCAACGTACATTTACAGATACAGTGCATGACCGAGGAGGAAAGCCGTTTTACTTACCACACTTGAAGAAAAAAACAACACGTGTATTGATCATGTACTGCCGACGCCATCTACAGACCGGAGGAGCTAATAACAGGTTACAGATTCTGAAAGTGTCCAGTTATTTCTTTTAAAGGAGCACTTTCTGGAGGTGAATAATCAAATACATAATTCAGTAGAATAAAAAGTAAAACCATATTTTGGGACATTCTCAAAGGGATATACTTTTCATGCTGTAATATAAAAAAATGTTTTTGGTTTAAGTCTATTTGGTCAAAACAGCGCGCCTTTAAATACTGTTTTTATTTTTTCTAATACTATTATTTTTTTTTTTTTTTTTTTTTTTTTTTATTATTATTATTATTATTTATATATTACGTATTAGCTTACATGTTGAATGTGAAAAAAACAAACACAATGGTCAACATTTAATCAAATACTGGCTTCAAAGAAATTACACACGAGAAATAAATTTCTGATATTAATATTGCTGAAAAACAATTGTCTGGGTGTCTGATGGACTTAAAAGCAAAAGCAAATGATAGGACATTGGGTATTTTTCTGCTTTCTGAAGTTTTCTGGGCTCAAAGGGAAAAATAAAAGTATCACACACAGTTGTGTTTTGAAGAAGACGCAAGTTATAATATACAAACATTAAAACTCCGAAAAGCCCATTTTGCATTTCTTTAAACATTACAACAGACACTATAGCATTTTTAGCTTACTAAAAAAATCATTTTGAATGTTTCTTGCATGTTGAGTAATTTGCTTTGTCAAACTATTTTCTTTTTCTTGTCCACATTCCCTGCACTTATGGTTTATGAAAAAATAAAACTTTTAAGTGTTACATGTTAACTATAAGAAAAGGTCATGTAACCACAATTTAAAGATTAAAAAAGTATATTACAGAAAGTTAATGACCTTGTTTCTATCACTAAGTTGTTACAGATTCAGATCAAGATTGTAGTTTATATTTTAAAGAATGCAGTTCAATACAAAGTATGTGAAGCTGGTTTGTGGACATCTGCTCCCATGTTCTGTGCCACGTTTCGAATTGAATTAAACACAAATGACAAATGTGGGGTTAAAATTACTTTATTATTTGATAGAGCAGAAAATCCAAAAACAAACAAATTTGTAATACAATGTTTTTTCCCATCTGGGAGTGACCCCAAATAAACGGAATGGTGATATTGTTGCCAAACAGCAGCAGCAACAGGCAGTACTCAGGACAGCACACAGTGACACATAATGAAAACCTTGATTAAAACTAAAGAAAAAGTTCAGTGTGAATCTTTACCTTCTGCCTGTCTGGAATGTAAAGTCAATCTGGAATATTTTCTGCTGAAGAAATCACAGAAATTCTATAGATTATTTTATTTATTTAATCCAGTCTGCTTTATTTCTTTCTTCAATGCATCGCCAAAAGGAGGCACCATTCAAAAGATACTGCAATGACTTACACTTATGATTATCTTCACCCCACAAAGAACACTGAGTTTATAGTACTGTGCATGTTCTCTTCAAAGGAAACAAAGTTTTAATATGATGTCATGAGAAATCAAATAATTAAGTGAAGATGAAGAATGGACAGAAATGTACTAAATCTACTGGGCACGGCAAGCTTTAAGTTGATTTTGCATTATTAGAACAGTTAACAGTATATTGCTTGCACAATATTATCCAAATTTCAGACACTTTAAACTAGTTTACAATAATTAAAGCTTTGCCGTCCCTGACTAACCACAAGAAGATGCTATGAGCAATGGGAAATTCCCCTTGTTGAAGTAAGACACACAACATACTCACTAGCTTATCCTGTGCTGCTGCAACCTGATAAAATGGACTGTAGCTCGTTTGAAAGGCATAGTTAGCTCGTTTCAAGGACCTGACGAAAAATAAGGAAATTATACACACCTTAAAGTTAAAGACTTAAAGAGAAGAAGTTCACGTTGTTGTTGCTATAGGGGATTTGCATAACTACATTCTGAAAGCTGTCCAGCTCGTCTCGGACCAATGTCGGGTGTAGGACAAATATCTTAAGTGGAGATTCTTTCAAACTCAGGGCAGAAGCATAAATCTTTACTAACATGACCCTATAAATAAACCCAAACACAGTTTGTCTAAAGAAAAAAAATAATAATGCACCACAACCTATTGACTAAAAGCAAAACAAATGTCAAAAATATGACATTCCATACACCCCTCAGTTCAGCATGAATACATGTTTCGATCATGAGGGTTCAAACAAACCAGAAACCTTCTAGCAGAAGGGATTCCATTTGGGCTCCACTAGTTCTTTGGAAGGTTTTAACAATATTCACTAAGAATAGTCCTCCAAAATGTTCTCCAACTTTTTTTTTTTAACTTTTTTTTTTTACATTAGTCAGTGAAACCACAATTTTATTATTTCTCTTCATCTTAGAAAAACAAAGTATTTAAAAGTAGGCCACTACTTTGAACCCTCAGATGTAAAACCACCTCAACAGTAACATTTAGCCTGGAAATTCAGACCTTGACAAGAATCCTCTTCCAAAGTATCAGGGAGCACAATATTCCAAACACAGTATTTGACTTACAGAAGAGACAAAGTCTAACATTCAGCCAATACAAAATAATCCGATGTGTCTTTACTTTGTGCACTGGGGCTCATAGCGACGCAGGAGTCTGTGTGCACCAGGGCTTTACGCCTTTTCACTGGATTCATCCTTGCAAAGCTGAAGCAGTTTATTATTGTAGATGGTCTTCAAAGTTCAGCCACAATCCCTGGTGTTGAGGTCTTCAGTAAATTCAGCCTGAGGACCACAGACTGAAGGAGTTGGACGTAAGGCGTTCTTATTCATTGTACATAATAGTGATTCACTTTGTTTCCTTGCCTAATCCAGAGGCAGTAGACATCAGGAGAAGCTCTTTCTATAGGTGCACAAGGATTGTTCAACCACTCAACACCAAAAGAAGAGGCAGTCTCAATTTTACGTCACAACCCAAAGGAACTATTTGACATTTTCTTATTTCCCAATAACTCCAGCTGTTAAAGCCATATTGGGATTAAGGACAGTACGGGAGGAGAATTTAAGGAACATGTTGAGGAGCAGTGGGTGACCCATGCACATCTCAGGGCCAAATCTACTGCAGAAGTGAAGACATTGGCTTTTTTGACATAAGGGGGTTGTGGTTTTGGAAGAAGGGGATTGGGGTTTGCATTATTTCCATGTGTTAGCTGTCTGCGAGATGGACCGGGAGGGGATCATGTCCAGCAGGTACTCGCGCTGACGCTCCACAGCAGAGAGGCTTTGTGGGCCGATAAACTCGGGTTCACGTAGGCCATGGTAACCCCTGTCAAAAGACAAATGCTATGAGAACCAAACATCTGCTTAAACGAGATTGCAGGTTTCAGGATTTTATATTTTAAATAAAAAATAGGAATAAACACCAATCAGGTATGACATCATTACCAATAAAGGACATAAAGTCTCCAAGAATTATGTGAACAGTGTGTGTGTATGCAACTGATCATTTTACTCATTGATTACTTGCTCACAATGGAAGTCGCATGATGGAGATTTTTTTTTTTGCTACATTTAATTGAGATGAACTTAAGTAAAGCCATTTGAGAAATCTGGTGGAAAACATTAAATGCAGTCGTTCCCAAACATTTTTCCTCAAAACATCCCTGTTGAACTGGGGACCTGTCGAGCCCTCCCCGTTTAAAACCACAGCCCCCACAAATATATATTATCAAATCTAACTAAAAAGCATATGTTTCAGTCATATAAACTACACATGTGTTTTTCTACACCCATTTCCCAGGAAATGATTTTACCTTCTGACCCTGAGGAGTTGGGAACCACTGCATTAATGGACAAAGGGGTGTTAGCCAAAAACACATACACATTATCTAGTAGGTTTTTGCATTTGCAGCTAAATTTGAGTGGCTTTTATTGTGTATGAATCAGATAACAATTACTACTACAAATACAGTATGTTATATATTGCGTCAAAAAGCAGCCAGACTGATGAAACGGAAGTGTCTGTAAATCACGTGGTTTAACTTCATGTGGTCAATGATACTCATAATGTTATGCCTGATTTGTGTGGGGGAAGAAAGAATGGGTGCCAATGAGAAATACCCCGATTTTCAAAGAGAAATAGGAAAAACCGACACAGAAGCTACAGTGAACAGAAGTTGGAGGTATGAGACAAGCAGAAGTGACAGGATCTTACAGCGGGATGAGGAGCCCAAAGAGGAGCAGAGCGCACTAATTCCCTCTAACCTCATCTGACTGTTATCTACCTGTGGAGCCAGTACTCTTCCTCCAGCCAGTCACGTTTCCCTGGTTACTGCTGCTGGCGCTGACCTTTGCCCCCTGCTGCAGCGGGCGTCCTGCAGCAGCATGCTTACCTGCCCTGCTGCCTAGCGCCGCGGCCGCCACCGCACTCTGGAGCTGAGAGGTGGTGTAATGGGCCACGCCGCGAGAGCCCACCGCAGACGAGAGGCTGTGCTGCTTCTGACTCTGCAAAGACACAGACACAGACAGGGATTCAACACTTTGATTTAGCAGAGGCCAAGATCAGTAGAATTTACTTCATATAGTAGGTGAAAAGGTGGGGATAATGCTTTGCTTACTGAAAAGATTCATTTTGGATTTGTTAGGAGCTTAATTACAGTTTATTTAGCACTTGCAAGGGCACATACTTACAAATTGTGTAATAGAATCATTATTAAAGGGCACATATTATGCAAAATTGTGGTTTTAATCCTGTTCTAAATTTGTTTCCTTATTAAAAACACAGCTGAAGCTGAAGTTTTATCTTTGAGATATCCTTCTTTCCTCCCAAAACACTGAATATTCCTGATCTGTGTTGTCATCTCTGAGATCTTCTGCTCACTCCAAACATAATTTTGTTGTACTCTGTGACAATGACAATAAATCTTTATGTTCTGCTCTGTTTTTAAGTCCATAAATCAGTCAGACTCTATTTGAGCATTTCTCTAGAATTAGCATATCAGGCCAGATCAATTTGATTGTTGTCCTGTGTAAGTTCCTTTGCAGCCAGTAGATAGAACTCTAACTCAATTCTTGATGTGGGAAACACATGTCAGGCATCTGGGCACTAATTTTATTAGTTCTGGTGCATGAGATTCCAAAGGCGCAGGCGTGGAAACAACCCAAAATGCCTCATATTTGTCCTTTAACAATTAAATACATATTTTTCACACAAAATTAATCATAAAACTTTTTTTCTTTTAACTTTTTCACTTGTACTATACATTACAACATTATTTGAATAGTAATCTAATAGTAGGTACTCTAAATGTAGCCTTGATTTTCACAATCAGCTACCAAATAGCGATATCTTTCACAATTAAATAATAGTAAATACAAAAAAGGCTGACACTCAAAACGTTTTAGAGATTGCACTAAAGCTGGGGTAAAAACTGGGGTGACTTCATTTTAATTTAGTACTTTATTTTTTTCACCCCAAAAGCTGAAGCTTGTCACAAAATCAATAAATGTGTACTGTTTGAACAATATAATATTTTATTTCTCATAAAAAGCCTGAGGACCAGTTTCACTTTGATGTTAATAAGATGTTTTAAGCCAGAATTGCAGCCAAGAGAACGAGAGCTGCAGTGAGTGCTGTTACTTATAAAAATGAACCAGGATGAAACACGAGTGGATTTAACTCTCCTTGTAAAGGCCATAGGAGTGTGGATATTCATTAGAGGTAAGGAGCTGGTTACACTGACTTATTGTGACTTTATGATAAAATGTAAAAGTTTGCACAACATGGGTTGGTTATTTTTTTGCATTGTAAAAGCCACGCAGTTTGACAGATATAAATACCTACTTCCTGTTTTGCAGTGTGAAAATTATGCACTGCAGCATTAACTATAGCCTTTTTTATTCTATTTTTTTACGCACCTGTTTAATGGAGTGGTGAGCTGACACTGAGCGCATTGCAGCCTGGACCTGCTTGTACTGCGACACCAAAACATCATTCTTGGACAGCAATGAGGACGAGCTGGTTTTGGAGATGGATGAAACAGAGGATGAGGAAGAGGTGGCCTGTTGTAAGATCCGCTGTTCGATCTCCTGCTCCTGCTGCAGGGCTTTGACAAATGCAGCCTTGAGTCGAGTGGTGTGCTCTGCCTTCAGAGCCTTCTTCTGATTGGACGACATGCACTGGTCACAAAGTACGGTGCCACTCTTTTCCTTTCTCCAGCGGGAAGTAAAGTCCGTCTTACACTGCGCACAGACGTACGGCTCCTTGGGGACGCAGTTTGCCAGTGCAAGAGCAGAGCCCAAGTTTCCTGTAAATAAAGTTTCAGTAAACAATTTCTTAAAGTAAACCATTTTTCCAGTTAAAGGGACACTGTAACTTTTCTGGTAGAAAGTAAACAAAATTGGGGGCAATCCCTTGACAAAAAATCTTAAGCAGCGCCTCATTATTGGTTCATCCTCATTCATGTACCCACCTCGACCATGCATCTCTAGTAACTTCTGCACAACTTCTTCCAGTCCTAACAGATAGATAAATTCGTTATTGGCTGCTGACGGTAGGAAATTAAACTCAGGAGCCGGAGGTTTGGGGGGAGGGATCTCCAGCAACGTCTTTTCCAACTGTTTACGAAGTGCAAGTTTTGCGGCCGCCTGTCGACTTGCTGGGGAGTCATTCAGACTAGAATTTGAGGACACAGAAGAGCCCTTTAACCCAGCCGAGGTCTAGAGAGAAAACAAAGTTGTTATAATAGAGATAATTATGATGCTCTTTAAAAACCACAGTGCAGACTCTGACCAAGACGTTGCTGTTGGGGACACTGGCAACACGCATGAGTCCCTGCTGAATGATCTTCTGGCCCTGCACCTGGACATTAGGTACAGAGGCCCTGGGAGCCGGCAACAGGCGAGGGGGTCCGGAGCCACTGTGCTGCTGCTGTCGGAGGCTGGCCATCTGCTGGGCCGTGACTGTGATGGGCTGAAGGAACAAAGGACGACATGGGGAGAAATGAGACAAGCTGTCATTGTTACTGTAACGTTTATTAACAATCAAATTGTGAGCTCATCCGCGTGCCTGCTCATGATTTTATCATGAATAAAGTACAGACTACTTTTCCCACCAACGGCTTCTACTGGTCAACCATGGTCATACTGAGTTTGAGTGACAGCTGAATCAATCACAAGGATCTTTTTCAGGAAGCAGATAAATTGTATTCCCTCAGTGTCAATAGGGAAAAAATGCAGTGTACATTAACCACGTTAAAACCAAAACTGTGATTTGACTACAAAAATATGTACTAAAAATGCCAGTGGTGCCCACGGCCGATCTTTGAGGCAGTGAAAGTCAATCCCAAAGCCCCGTCTGTGTCTACAAACTTTAACCGTGAGTTTAAAGAGCGAAAATACAAGCGCGATATGTGCAAACTACAAGCACGAATTACAAGTGCCATCTACGAGCGCTTGTTTTATATGCGGCAGCAAGAATTCTCCACTGTTGGCTTGTGGAGCGCAGTGGCCCAACACTAGCCGACAACGCAGCTCCTGAACAGATGGTGCCACAGAATCCTACCTGCTCACTCTGTGTTGTTGTCCAACCTACAGCAGTTTGTTTGTTGTTAATGCAAGGTGACTTTCTCAAGTCCCTCTCACCATGGTAATCACCAATCACTTGTAATGCAGTAGTTTGAAGTGAGGTGATGGCTTTTTTTTCAATGGCTTTTTGTTGTTGTTGTTGTTGTTGTAGTTGCCACAATAATTTATTTTGAAAATACTGTGTTACTTTTCAACAGGGGTAGAACATTTTAAAACAATATTATTGCACTATTAAAGAAAGTGCTTCAATAAAGTTTACTCTAAAAATCTTATTTTTGACAATGCTAAATAAATAAAATTATGTAAATTCATAGGTAGCTCTTCAGGCTGTGCTCAGACTAAAACTAGCTCGTACTACCCCTGTAGTATGCCTTCACATTTATTAGATATTCACAATCACAACTAACCTGCGCTCCTCGAACCAGAGGTGGCATCACAATTTGAGAGTTAGTTTTGGACGGGACATGCTGCCCACCACGCACCAAAGGAGGAGGGATCACTGTGCCTGAGCTACGACCCGTCACCTTAAAAACAAAAGAATTAATGATTGACAAAATTATACTGAGATTTCAACAGTTAACAATAGTAGGAGCATTCGTACCTGTAGAGATCCTTTATTTGATGTAATGGTACCTCGCACAAGAGGTGGAGGAGTGGCCACTGAACCCGTCTGAAATGTACAATTAACAGTTTAAATATGCATGCTGCTGTGGTGAAATAACAATGCTCAGTTATCCTGTGTCAAATACCTTCTGTACAGCACTCTCCTTCTGTATCTGACTCTGCCGGAGTTTCTTCAACAGCACCAACTTCGCCTCTTGGAGTCGAAGTTCCTCCTTCAACTGCTTAATAATTCGTTCTCTTTCTTCAGGAGAGCTCTTCTGCAACAGCAAAAGGCATCACATAGTAAAACCTTTGTTGATAGTGGTGAAAACTGACATGAAGATCTATCTTTGGTGCAGAGAAAAATAAATGGAATTATGTGACTGTAATAAATGTGAGAGCCAGAAACTGAGGAATGACTATAAAATGTAAACTGATTACAAACTACAAAGTAATCTAAAGCATCATAATCTAAATCGAGTGATTTAACTATGAGCAACAGGTCCATGTGCTATAACTTTTCATTTCATTTATAGAATTAACAAATGCAAATCTACTGTGCAACATTTTTTCCTTGAACAATTTATGCTGATCTGTAATTAGAGTGAAAATTATATTTATATTAATCCTTTAAGGGCCACATTAGCAATTCTGTACCAAGTCATTCAGGCCCTTTATCTTCGCAATCCAGGCTTACCGTTTCTGTTAAGTTTTAGTTGTTTGGAAAAACTCGACAGCAGTTTTATACAACAGTTTGGATTCTTCAGACTAAAGTCTTTGAATTGTATTTAAAATAAAGAAAGTACAACTTTTTTTAATGTGTACTGTCAAGACATTGACATAGAAAAACTTAAAAGACACTTCCCATTTCCGATTTTGTATCCTAGAGCTGGAGGAGTGGCTAGGGGTAGGTAAAACTGTACATTTTCTCACCCTCGCATTACAGGAAATACCATTATACCATGGTTAAAAATGTCTTTTTGTGACATTTAAACTTACCATTAGTTTATCGGTGTCAGTCTTTGTGAAGCAGTGGCCATTCATAAGAGGACTCGATGGCTCATTGTCTGACAACACAATGACATCGTCGGGAGATGGAGGTCGCTTTTCTTTTTTAATATCACTGCAAGAACAAACACATATTTCTGTTTAATTAACAGATTCTTTATTTCAGCAGGACTTAAGATGCAGTTTATTTTATACCCAGTAGATGGCACTACATTATTATCATTACCAGTTGTACTGTGCAAATGTGCTCTAGGACACAAGAACAACCAAGAGATCAATAATGGAGTAATGGCGGCAGGGAAGATTGTAACATGCCCACACCCCGATCGGAAGGTAAAAGGACTAATGTGGTGTCCACAGTTTGAGCATTTTAATGAAAACAGCTGAACTTAGATCACATGAAACATCACCACAAACATCATTTTCCCTCAGGACATCTGTGATCAAATGTAGAATGTCCGTTCCCAGACATTATCAAGAACAAAGGCAGCTGGTGTCTTCATATACATCCATAAAAAGGGGAGGAGATTACAGCGACCAGCATAGTTCTACTTCTGTATCTCAGTGGGGATCCTGTTGGAGTGTTTAGTCAAACCTGGAGACTGAGGTAAAAGCTGCTTTAAGACAGTATGCTTGAAGTCAGGACATTCAGTGGTTATGTAATTGTTCAGACGCTGTGCAGTGAGACACTCCATTGCTATACGCTTAGGCCCAGTTTATAGCCCAGACCAGCACTCCCTCCCTCTGCCCCTGGAGTCTGTACCTCCATGGTAGGGCCTATGGCCTAGTGGCCGGCCACAGCCTGGGCCTCGCCTCTGCCCTCCCTCCGGCAGCGGAGTCACGAGCGGTGGTCCGCCCGAGACACTGAGAGGGTGACAGTGGGGGAGGGGAATACATGGCCAGGAGCCAACCTATTGTGTACACACTCTGGTTCAGTCACTACTTCACACACCCCTCCCCCAACCACAAGACGTCTGCATCTTTATACTCAACTCATCCACTAACTTTTTCACACCAGCACAGAAGTGCACATGTTCCTCTCTCTGCTTGAAGTTCACACACAAAAGAGTTGGGTCAGTGAGGTCAACTTTACCTGACAAACAACTAAATGGACTTCCACTACTTATTGTAAGACATTGTAATAAAAGCAACATTTTTTTAGATAATGTAAACATGTTCAATGGAATCATTTTTTTCAGTAACAAAATTTAACTATATCAATGAATTTTGTTCTGGAAACCTGAAAAATACTGAACAGAACGGGCGATTCGGGGCTGACCTGAGAAGGCCCTTGCATCTAGTAAGCTTAAATTGACTTCTTGCAAATTATGATTAAGATTTTTACTTAATTGAAGCATCTTATACAAGCAACACACTGAGCACTGGTTATGTAAGGTCCAGTGTTACTGCATGCCTCCGCTTTGCACTGACCCCAATGGAGTGTTACAGAATATGGCAGCTCTTATTGTTAGACTCTTCTCAAACATATTGTACAGTCTCCTGACCTAAAGGTGTGGTCTGATATCAACATCTAAACAAAGCACTCCAGAGTATGCAAATACAGCAGAGGGGATTATGGCTTTCGCTCAGACACTGCCTCTTGGTTTGGGCGGCTTCACATAGACTAGTATGTGGTATCAGCAAGGTTGAGCAGGTTTGTTTACTTCTTTTTCTCAAAAAGTAGACGAGCACTTGTACAGAGTGAGACAGGGGTCAAAGGTGAACCCTCAGTGACACATCAGAGCTCTGTCAACTCAAACTCCAGCACGATCTGCTCAACCACACTTCGCTTCTGACTAATTCCAAATGCATCAGATGACATCAGACATTTTTGTGCGTGGTCATGTGACACACCCACCGGTCCTCCTGGCCCCTCCTTTCTCCAACTGCTCCTTCCATGGTGGAAACCATGGCAACGGCCAGTTGGAACCAGTTTGTGACACATAGCCTTCATTTTGTGTGAAGTGTGAGGCAGAGTTCAGGTGCTGCGGTGGAGAAAATGGAGCCCAGGCCCCAGGAGCCTCAAACTTTTCAGAATGGGGGCAGGCAGCAACAACCACACGACAACTTCCTGTATGACTCCTGTCAGACCAACAACAACTCAGGACCGCAACAAAGTGTGTGATAGACACACACACAAGTTCACGTCATCACAGCACAGATGAGCATGTGACTACAACTTTCTTTAAGTTAGACAAGTTCGCTTCAATATCATGGAGCTTCACGTGAGTGAAAGTCTCACGAGAGCACTGAAACCTTTAGATATAAGTGCTCAGGATGTGACAGTTGCATCTAAAACTCAACTCATGCAAATATGAGAGACCAATACTGTGTGCATTATTTTTATTTAAATCAAACTCCTACTTGAGCATCATGTGACGTTCATAAGTGAACTGACAAATAAACAGACAAGAAGTGAATTCATGAGGTTGGTTCAAAAACCTCAGGAGGAAAGCCATGACTTTTAAACCAGCACTAAAAGTAACTTAAAATTATTTTCTCCATAATTAAGCAGACATTGAAAACTAAATACTCTCATTTAACTAGCTTAGTGGGACTTTTATTTTGGTAAGTTTGGTTTAAGAAATTACGCTATACTAATACTAGCACCATGAATCAAGATTTTGCATAAGATTTTTGAAACGAAAACAAAGGCCTTGAGTCCTGACAGGTCTCACCTCTTGGACGTGCTCATGTCCACAGGTTCGTCTCCAGTCTGAACCTCCACTTTGATAGTAGCTTTCACCTCTCCGGCCTTCAGGATGCTGTCCGTCTGCTCACTCTTCAGTTTGATCTCGTCACCCTCAGGACTCTCCAGCTCTGGGGGGCTCCCTGCAGAGTCGCCCTGCTCCAGTTTGACCCGTTTATTGTCCACGTCCCCGGTGGACCCAGTGAGAGCTGCATGGTCCCTCTCCAGAGCCCGTTTCTGGCTGCGGGTCTGACGCACAGCCTCCTCTGACATGGCTGCTCTCACTCTATGAACAGAAAAACATATAGATATATAGATTAGTGCTGTCAAGTGATTAAAAAATAGAGAGATTAATCTGTAATTAATAAATCTAATTAGTCCATTTTTAATCTCACCTAAAATTACTGAGAAAAACACTAAACTTAAGTGTTTTTTTTTTTTCCAATGTAACTAATTACATTATTGTTGCAGATGCGAAATAATATGGGGTGGGTGATGCCAGTATTGGTATCTGCAAATACTCCAACTTTAATAATAATAATGCTTTGGGTTTATATAATGCCTTTCAAGAGATGCTCCACATTATTATTGGGTGAACTGACAGAAGCGAAGCAGCCATTTTGTACCTTGTTCTGACCACTGCCAACCACTCACACCAGAACCTTACTAAACAATATGGGTCTTGTGTGTTGCCTAAGGACACAACGACAATTTCTCCTTGTGTCAGCCTACTGTGGCACCTGAGGTTCCAATGGTCACTAATCCAAGCACTGACCAGACCCAAACATGATCCGATATTTGATGCAGATATATTAGAGGTTTTCAAATCTCTGTGTGACATGTCAGTCAAATTCTCTTCAAATCATTGTAAAGAGTAAAAACTTTAATAAACATAGAGACATTCAAAACGTTAAAATGTCACTTTTTTAAAATGCAAATATTGGTATGAGCAAACACTGGCCACAGCAGGAGATAATGATTTCGAAACCACTGTAATTGCAAAATAATACCCTGAGTCAAGGTTTTAAACAAAACAATTTAGCACAAAATAATTGATAGTAGTTGTTTTGATACAGCTCAAGATTAAAAACCGCTAAAGTAAAGTTGCTTTGTGTCATGTTCATGTGATTATCTTTAGCATGAACCTTTCTCAAATGAGTTTCGATGTCTTTGATGACCCAACATCACCGAATACATTTGTGAAGAATAATGTTTGATGCAAACCTGCAATAAACTGCAGTAACTTCAAAGAAGGAAATGATATGAAGTTTTGGTAGTCCAGTAGCTACCAGTAGCTACGACTTCCAAGTGGCTCCCCGTTCATATTATAAGGACAATGAAAAGTTCTTACAACTCACATTAATAACAGTTAATGGTTTATGTTTTGGCCATCTCACTGTACTTCATCGAAAGTCATCACTCAAATTCTTCCAACAACAATCAAAACTAGCTCTGACATTTTCATGTGGTAGAAAGAGTTTTTTGACAAGAGACCCCCCAGACTCAGAAACAACATGAACTCAATGTCACACAGAAGTCACACGTGGCAGGAGCAGAGCAAGTGTGAACCAAAATGATCAGTTTGCACACAGCTGTCACAAACCAGTGTATCATGTTACATCTGAGAGAAACTTGATCCAGTCACTGCAACAAAAAGTGCTGAGCAGCCATTAAAAAAAACTCTTTCAATACAACAAACACAATTAGTTTTGCCAATCGGTGAATTTAACCTATGCATGAATGTATAATGTAATCAAAAGAGATGCAAGTAGAGCTGAAACAAGATATTCAATTAAAGGCAACGATAATCAATTGTCGAAAAAGAACAAAGAGTTTTGTGAAAAAATAAACAAACTCCAAAACATACCACATGCCGAGAGCAGAGATTTTATGAAATTACAAAAAAAAAAAAAATCAAATAGTTTGGGGTGGGGTCTTGGAGGATATTGGCAAGAAATGATATCTCGATAATGTTTGCATATTTCATTATGATATTCAAACAAAATGTCTAGGCAACAGGAAAATGTTCAAACATGTCTTCAAACAAATTACTTGAAGCAGAAGTTGAACATGGATGGTTGACTAAAAGGTTGCCCCCCCTTTTCAAAAGTAGTGTCTTAAAGATAGGGTAGCTGATTTTTACACTGCAAACACATTATAGGTTTTAAATCTGACAACTTCCCCTCATAAATCGTTCGAGACATGGTTAATATTTACATGTATTCGTTTGAGATGCAGTTATAGCTTATAAATGTCTTTTAACAAACAAAAGTGAAACTGGAGTGACCACCCCAAGCACAGCCAATCAGAACGCTGCATTTGGTTCCTGAAGAGAAATAAAATTCTTTATTATTCAGTTCAACAGTAAACTGAGGTCTAATTTTTTCACAAAGAGCTGCATTTATTATTTACTTTTTAGTGGAAAGCACAAAGTTTACAAATTTACAACTAAAAAGTTAGCTACCCCAACTTTAATGATGTGACCCAAAGTGCATGTGTATTAAAACTATTTGCAAAGAACAAAACATCAAGGTAAATGAGATTTCTATGCGTAAAAAAGTTGTTCTGTGCTAAATGCAAGTCAGAGTACTAAGTTTGACTGATAAGACACCAATGAGCTAATGTGAAAAGACTATGTAGTTCAGAAGCTTTGTGTTGGGCTTAGACTGTTGGGGCAACTGTCAATGTCAAATCCAAGCTACAGCATCAGTGACATTGTAAATTCCTAGAAACAGTACACAACACAAAACTCCCACATGGCACAACACGAATGTAAAACTATGGCCACGAAATCACGATTGCACCACCCTTTCTGAATCAGCATATTTCATCACGGTCTTTGTAATTCATTAGGCATGATAACTTGTGGACATATCCCAAGATTCCATAGGAGACAAAAAAAAAACACCTTCCAGCAAACCGGTTTGAACTGGTTTGAGATGGAGAGACGCGCAGGTTTAACCCCTGGAGAGACAGAGTGGCAGAAAAGGAGAGCCGCAGACACGTCCCACACTGAGCAGAGAAGTAGGGAGGAGCAACAAATTGTGTCGTCTCCGGACATTCCAAAACATAAGAGTGGGAGGACGTATGACGAACTTTTATGATTGCTGATAAAACAGTTCGACTTATCGGTCTAAATGTCACCCGTGAAGGAATTTGGGGTAATCAGTAGCAGTTACAGCTGTAGAGATGGTAGCGACTAGAGGTGATACTGGTACTTTATGTTGTTACGTATAAGAAGAAATGAAAACTATTATAAATGGCCTAGTGTAAAGGCTGGCCTCAGAGGGACGTCCTATGCATGTTTTTAGTGCTGGGAGAAACCAGAGCGCTTGGAGAAAACCTACACAGACATGCAGAAGATAAAACCTCAAGACAAAAAGGCTCCACCCAGGCTAGAAATCAAACCCAAGAAGACCTTATTGCTCAGAGACTGGAGAACTGACCTACTACTCCATCTTTCTGAGTTTTAACAGTGCTCTCTCATTATTAGTTTACTGAAAGTTGAATTTGGATTGAGCATTTTTGTATTGTCCTGCGGCTGATGCTTGAGTGCTCAGAAAAACCAGATTGAACAGATCACGACCAAAATGTAAGTTACTGGTCAACATTACGTCATAGTTTATAATTGAACTTTGAGTAAAAGTAGATTTGCGACTATACTAGGGCTGCACGATATTGAAGATTTCTGCGATATGCGATATGGGCTCTGAGATTTCGATATTCGATATTTTGCGATATTTATTTTTCAATTAAGAATTTCTCTGTGCATTTATTTAAAGTCGTTATTACACTATTAAAACGATGTGCGTATAAACTGCACACGTTCTGTGGCTTAGTAATTGCTTAATCATTTTATTAACTTATTTTTATTGAGGCGCGGTCGTGTTTTAGGACGATTTTTTCCACGGCTTAGTTGCTGGTTGCTCTGAAATCTGGCAACCGCAGTCGGTACCTCTACACACGTTATGCCTGACAGGTCACAGCTTTATCACAACTAGTTTTTGTGCCTTTTCAATCTTGTTTTAAATTTAATAAATTATTGCACATCCTTGCGATATGATATTGCACGTGTCAATATTGCGATATCGATATTTTTTCGATATATGTGCAGCCCTAGACTATACTTATTTTATTTATTTAGAGTTAGGGCTGGGCGATATGGCAAAAAATTAAGATCACAATTTTCTTGGAGCCAGATCATGATTTAAATTTTATCACGATTCACGTAAACTGTCTATTTTCAAATGGTTTTTGAGGTAAATACAATCATCTGCTTTTTATTAGAAAGTTCCTTCCTCACGGTCAATGTCTAAATCCAGCCATCAGATTTTCAGAGAAAAATAAGCAATCAATCCCAAAACAAGCGACCTCAACCCTTCAATTTAATTTAATTAGAATGTTGTGTATCTCCACAAAAGAAGTTTCTAGCAATTTTTAACATTATTAACGACTTGAAAATATGCTAAAAGTCCATTATATTTTTAAATCAGATCTGAAAAGCCACTAAATTCACCTCTTTTATGACTTGAAAGTGAAACCCAAAAAACACAACCTTCAAAATTCATGAGACAATGAAAGAAACAAACAAAAAACAAACAAACAGCCCAATATTGCAATAAAGAAGAAAAATTGGCAACCTGACAAAAGTAGCTTGAAAAAAAAAAGTCTGTATTTGGACAGATGGATTAAACGATGACATAGGAATTCCAGATATGACGATTTCATCAAAAAGCAGATCACAGTGATAAGCTCACAATTCGATTTTCATCACAATATTGCCCAGCCCTTTAGAGTTTAAAATACTAACCCATAAAAAAAGGCAACCATCTAAAATACAAATCTTTAAAGAGGATCCAAACTTGAGTGAGTCTATTTGCATTTGTGCTGTGAGTGTCTAATATTGCAAAAGCTCCATGCTGTGGTGCACAAGGGCAGATGTGCCCCGCTGTAGCAGCCCTGGACACAAAGGACATCCATCTACGACAGCGTATGCAACCGAGCACACACACTCTTTTCACGGGTTCCAGGCATCATGGCAAGGTTCAGTACGTTCAAAGCTACACAGATCTGCAAATGTAAAGCCACTGGCAAGTTGGGTGATCTGATCTGTGCTAAATTTGTAATAAAACTAAACCAAGATTTTGTCCACGTCCACATTTGTCAACTTCTTGGCCCACAGAGCAAGAGGCAGCAACATCCAGATTACAGAGAAAGCTCTTTTACAAAAGGGTTCAACCACATTTTACAATTACAAAAAGTACATTCAATAAATACCGTACTCTGGGACACTTCAGTTCACACATCAGCATCTCGATAGAAATAAGGTGACAGAAGAGTTATATACTCTTACTTTACATGGTAATGGTATCAATAGAAACAGTGTCCTATCAACATTAAAAGGGACCTATTATGTAACATCTACTTTTCTGAGTTTTTAACTGTTATAGTAGTGTTCTGTCATCATTAATTTACCCAAAGTTGTCTTTAAATGCAGCTAATGCTTCAGTGCTTAGAAAATCCTCGTCTTCACCTACCACCTATCCCTGCCCATTTGTCAGTATTTACTTGTGTTTACTCAAAGATTAGGATTGCGAGTAAAAAGTAAAAGTTCTGCAGTTTTGAACAGGAAGTCAATGAACCCGTTTCTATTTCTAAGCCGTTTTAATTCATTTTTGTGTTTCTTCCTAAATATACGATAACATCACAATAGGTCTCACAAGTTTTCTTATTTATATTAGGTAAACATTTATTTTTCTGAAAGAAATTATCTTAATATTAAATATGAGTCTGTATTAAAATACACCAATTAAAGGAAATACAAAAAAAATACGTGTAACAAAAGCATGCATTTTCTACAGATGAAAAGTCGATTTACAGAATGCATTTGGTTTACGAAATATCACTTAATGAAAATCAAAATTGGGAAAAGAAAAAAAGGTTTCATTCCGCCAAAGCTCTATCAATCCTTTGTGCAAAACCAACTGAAACTGACACGACCATCTCACAAACAAGTCTGACTTGTCCATCAGCAGGTCCCTGAGGAAACGCAGAGCACTGCGGTGTGCTGCGATGAACCTCCAGTCTGGAAGCACAGTTTGCTTCATGAGACTGCGCCGTTTTGGTTTTACTGTCCCAAGTGCATAAACACAAGTCCAGTCCATTTCAGACCTGCCAACCTACCAGTAAAGCTCTCTGATTTACACTAGACGCACTGAACTATGACCTACCACCACATCAGCATATTGAAATGGCAGAGATTCTTTTTAAAGGACCTACATTACGTTCATACTGAACTGGATCAAATCGTTTTCAGTTTTCTCATCAGAGCAATATACTAATAAAACAAGATTAGTTAGAATGTGTGAATGAAACGATAAATAACTTGAGGAATGTTTTTCATAAAATAAATATTCAAGATGGCTAAAAGGTCACATAAGTTGGTTTTACGTAGTAGTAAATGTCCTAAGCTTCTGTCTTTCCTATAAAATGTCAAATGAAGTGAGAAAGAACAAAAGAATTGACACTGTTGAACTAAATTCAGGAAGTGAAAGACAACACACAAATGTTCATGTGAAAAAAACACGGCCATCAAGCTTTAGATCCACAGAGTCAACTTTTAGACTCAAAAAACAAACATATCTTGCCTTTAGTCAGCAAATGATTCAGGTCTAACCTTGTAGAAAAATAAAGCTTAAAAATTCCTCTTTGTAATTTAGATGTTTTTGATGTTCTAAAAAACTCTAAATAAACTAAAAAGTCCTTACGATGAGCAGACTTGCATATCTATTTTTCAGAAAACTGTTCCAAAGTAATGGTTTTAACTTTCTAGTTCAAGGGAATTGAATGGGTGACTTTCTATAACTCCAGAAAGTTATACACGGTCACTTCAACAAAATAAAAACGAATAAGCCATTTTCTTAATCACTCACTTTCAGTCATGAATGGTGATTAGAATTAGGGCGGTTAAACTATTGAAACCAGATACTCACTTGAACAAGTATCAATACTTTAAACAAATGATATAAACAGAACCAAAAAGGACCTTTCCTGAACAGTTTTAGAATGACTTTGAGCTTAAATATAAGACCGCATAGAAAAAGGGACAGGACCATATATCACAAAATCACCAAAATTGCAAGAAAATTAACACAATGCAACTAGAAAAAAATAAAATAAATGAAAGAAATTTACTGGTTTTAGTTAAAGCCTTTCCTAATTTAGCTTAGTTCTTGTCTTGTCCTGCCTATGAAAGTTAGAACTACACATTTCACTAAAGTGATGATTATACCGTGTTTAAGATGTTACTAAACATTTTACAAATTATATCCTAGTTTTGCCCATTTCAGTCACAGAAACCTGTCACTGACGCTTGCTAAACTTGAAAATGGACTTTTATTTAAAAAAAAAAACTATTTACAAAAATGTCTATGCAAAAGCGATGCATCAGATACTGGGATCAAATGACTGTGCCAATCTGTAAAAGTTTCCTGGATCAGGTATCGGTTCAGCCAATATCCTTGCTGTGAATTTAATTGCATGTAAAAGACTCATTTACTTGCTGTTGTTGACCAAGAAATAACAGTAAATAACAGTTACGTATGACCAATTTTCTTGTGTCTTAAGAAATAAATGATTTCAGATACTACTTAATGACAAAATATTGAAAACAGTATCGGAATTGAAAAAAACTGTATCGTACAATCCCTACTGGGCAATTAATTGACCAAACGAATGGTCAATTATTATTATTTTGATGGCTTTTTTCCACAGCCAACCCTGTAAAGGCACGTGGTTAGGCAGAAGTCACACTTTGGGAGAAATTTGATTGTGGTGTTAAATGCCACAGAATACAAAGTCTGTATGTGGTTGTGTTCATAAAATGATTACAAAAAGCCACCGAAATCAAGATCAATCAATATGGGTCGTTTTGTTTCCTATATCGGCCATTCTTAAACTAAAATATTGCATTAACATATTGCATATTTTTCTAAAAAAAAAAAAATGCAAATATTTGGTTTTGAAACTCTTGTGTTTTTACTTAATTGTGGCATGAAATTTGCACAAAGCCTCGAGTATCTATCAGAATTGTTATATCTTTCTTTTTTAAGCTCATCATCTTGTTTGATTGCATGCTTCCATTTCCCTGCTGTTCCTGAACTGTATGTTGCAACACTGAATTTCCCCAATGTGGGCTAAAAGATATCTTAAATCAAGCTTATTAAAATGTTAGCATAGTGACAACAACGCTAATGAAGACACAACAAACAAATGTGCAGCGACTATGGAAATGATACAAAGAGAATAGGAGGATGCCCGTGATTAGTGATGTGCGGCTGCTTCCCTCCAGAGTCCATGGAGGAGGAGCTGAACATGTCCCTCTTGTTTCCCTCTGAATAATAAAGCCCAGGGCCACAAGAGAGCTCAGAAAAGCACAGGGGAAGAGGAAGCCAGTCGTCCAACAACAGAAGGGTCTGTGTTGGCCATTTGAAATGATCTAATATTACACGGATGAGTTCCTGCACTTGAAAGTTACAATGGAAAATCAATCAAGTAAAGAAGTCACCATGTCTTGAAGCAATCGCCGCTTGTTAAACCATGTACAATTTAAAAATGCAGGCTTGTGTGCTTGGTGGTGGAAGAATTTGATGACCTGATGTGACTCTCTCCCTCTCTCCTTTATTTCGCAGTCTCCTCCCGTTGTCCAGGCGTTTACAGCGAGCAGATCAATGGCGGAGGCGCGTCCCTCCAGTAGAGTGCTAGCGTCTCATCTTCACCGTGGTAATGCGTGCCCCAGTGGGACCGGACACCGCCAAGCCACCACATTAATGGACTTTTTTTTTTAAGAATAGGGGGTTTTTGCTGTGTACTAAGGGGCTGCATAAGGGAGAAGACACAACAATTACACTGTCCAATAAAACCGATACAAGTATGGATTACTTTCAAGACCACATTTTCCCTCATGAGACTAAAGGCCAGGGATTCTAAAAAAATGTTCAAGTAGTTTACCATCTCGAAATGCTGAATGTTTTTACATACTGAGCCAACAAAAAAATCATTTCAGGCTATTAAAGAATTCCTGAGGGATCTTGGTGAAATAAAAGACCAGACTAGAGTACCTTTGCTAATCTGTGCAAGGAGTGGGGGCAGGGACCCAGCTGAGGTGGTGCCATGGTTGGGGGATGGTGCGCATGTGGTTAGCTGAGGCATAATCTAACTGTACCCAAGTAAAAATACTCTTCCTGGTCTTGTGTGGTTCATGCGCTCACTGCTCTTCCTCCCTCTCCCCCTCCCGCCTGGATCCTTCTCACTGCTCCTGCTGTACTCTTGGACGGCCCAGTGTGTGTGCGCGTGTGTGTGCGTGTGCCCCTGCTGGTTGTGTCCCGAACACCAAGGGTTAAGCCCCTGCCATTTTAACGCCACTGACAGATCAGACCATTAGGGTGTTACCTAACAAAATGGAAGCCTTTAACCCTGAATCTGCCAGACCGCTGCTGTGTGTGTGCGCATGTGTGTGTATGTGTGTCAGAGAGAGCGAGAGCCATAGCCACAGAATGTTTGTGTGCGCATGTCTCCACCTGGATTCTCCCTCAGCAACGTGACAACGACAACAGCACTAAGTCCAGGAAGTGCAAACTGGGCCTAGTACTCAGTGGCACAAAGAGCTTTTAGTGAACATCCAGGGTATTGAGTAAGACAACATGATCACATAGATCAGGAAATAAAACTTTCTTCTAAAATACTTTTCTTAGCCCATCAAGTAATTTTACATTTGCACCACTTTTAGGTCTAGTCAAACGTCCCAAGCTGTTTTGGTCGCAAATGTTTACTGGTTGTAATGAAAGTTAAGTCTTGGCAAAGGATAATCTCAAGTTTTAGTTAAACTGCCTCCAAATAGTTTCACTATAATCTTTTGTAAAAAAACAGAAGCCAATACCCACAGAGAGGAGGGTCTGGACACACGCAGCCAGATATCAAATTACATTTCTCAGAAATGGAAGGTAGCAGGAAGTGACCAGGATAGATGAAGCAAAAAAAAAAAAAACTTTAAGGGTGCAGAGATGATGTGTCAAGCACACATCTTAGAGCATCATCTGGGCAACAAACTGGGTCAGAGTAGAGATTTGAGATCCATGTAATGGGCTCGGTTCAGAGAGGCAAGGGTTAACAAGTTAGCAGTAAGTACACGAAAGGCAAAAAAAGAATACAATGGAACAACAACGGACAAATATTTACATGTATGTACTGTATTTTTTTTTCTAAAAGTGCAGTAATGACAAAAAGCCTTGACATTGCTACAAATCAAAGAAACCTTTTTAACATAACAGCATTCAAGCACTTACATCTCCAAGTCAAGACTCTACACAAGTGGACTGTTAATATGAATGACTGAAGAGTAAATATTAACAGGCAACATGGAGGAGAAATCTAATCCTTGTGGCAACCATCACATTCTGTCACACGTGTCAGAAAACCTGCCGCGCAGCACTTTTAATTAGAATGTAATTCTAAAGAGAAAGATTTGACAAAGGATAGGGTAGTGAGTCTTTGGCTGTGAGGCCAGTAAACATGATTATAACAGGAATCACTGATCATGTGACTGCAACTAAAACCCTTTCCAGGAAAAGGAAGCAATATGGCAATATAATCACTCCTTTAAATTAGCTCTTAGCAGATTTACAAACTTTCTTTACACAGAGCATGTTATTAACAAACTAAAAAGTCCCAAGGAAACTGAAGTCCAAAGCACTTCTTCCAACAGTATTAGCTCCAAGTTCTTCTCACCTGACCCAATGTGGTCACTTTCAAACCTATAAAACTGCAGCAAACAGACACAGACCAAAAATAGGCGTGCTGTCATTAACAGTTCACACAACCGAATGTAGATACTTTCCTTTAAGTTTTCTCTGCCGCTACTGAACAGGCATCTGCTCAAAGCTGCTTTAAGTCAAAGAGGGTAAAGTATCACATTTCAACTGAAGTCATCATCAAAATACTAAATTTAGGATGCAGCCCAACTTAACACAATTTATAAACCCTGCAACGTAATCAACTTACATTTAGAAAATATACTAATTGTAATTAATTATTTTTCTTGTGTTTGTGTCTTGTCTCTTTTAAATTTTTTATATGGACCTTGAGTCTGAAATAAAGTTTGATTTGATTGATTGATTAAATCAAACCAGATAAGTGTTGACAAAACATTGCTACAAACTGATCAGGTGATGCTGCTATTAAAAATGAACACTGAACTGAAATATAGGTTGTACATAAATAGCCATGTCAATGGAAGCACTTAAATCAGCAGTGATCAAAGACTAAAGCAAAGTCATGGCCAGGACGCAGACAGAACACTTTGTCCCCTCTTGGGCACATGCCTTGATGCTTCGTGTTTCCACGTTCCAGTTCGGGACAGTCGCTGCACTGGAAGTTCAAGAGTTGTCTTGTCAGCAATTGTCACATAGTGAAAAACTTCTTATACAAATTGATATAACAACTTAAAATCTATACACAACACTGCAAATGCAAGTGTGACTGAAACTGAGAGCCTACTGTCACGCAAAAAACTTAAAATAACAGAATCCCTCTAACTAAACTAAAAAAAACAAAACAAGTATAACTTCTGGCTGTAACAACCTGTAACAGGTTGTAAACTTTGGACACATTATATGAACAAGAGACACATTTTTTTTAATTGCTTTTTTAATATTTAAAACAAGAACGAGAAGGAAGACAAGCAGCATAACACGAAAGCTGTATTCAAAATCATAACGCCGCAACCTATGCAGACAGAGGTTGGTGAGCGCGCTAACTAATCGATCAATGAACTGCCCCCCTTTAGACTTTGTGATTGTGCTATGAGCCACTAAAGAGTTATGTTGTTGGGAGAGGCTATCCCACACTGAATGGTTTTAGGTCGAGAGATTTACATTACAATATCGACCTTGCCTACAGAATTAAGGCCAATATATAATCTATCTATAATTTGCTAAAAAAAAAAAAGGGTAAATATAGGCCCAACATATTGGTTGATATTGTCCAATAGTCACTTGACCTGAAAAGTTGAAATTCTTTATTTTACAAAGTTTATTGAACTATTCATCCTTTTTTGTTGAACCATTTTGCCACAGCAAGTTTTGTGAACTGTGTTCGCTGATGTGTCAGACTTTGGATGCTTTATGTTCGTTATGTATTAGGCAAAAAAATTACTGAATTTTTAAATCCTGACCCCAATCTGACCAGAGGAAAAAAAGGTCTTCTAAAACGTACAGCAAAAACATAAAATTTTAATTATGATCCGATTCCTGCTTAGAGAAGTTATTTTTGGTAAAACATGATGTGATTGTATTGTTGCTCAATGACAAGCAGATTTAACCAATCACAGTGATGTGTGAACTTAGCAATAGATGATTCTACTGACAGCCGGAAATGTGATCAAAATGACATTTCTGATCATGCAACACAAGAAAATTGTAATTTTTTTTTTTTTATTATTATTATTATTATTTTTATGCTGTCTTTGCTAACTTGATTAACAGCTTTGAAGAAGTCAAATCAGCCTCAGAGAAAGTTTTATTTTTCATTGAACAAAATTCACAAATTATGAACTTGCTTTAGTACTAATTAGCAAGCATACTGAGAGCTGACATTAATACTTCATATGACAGTGCTAAGACAGCTAAGATGTAGGTTTTAACATCTCAAACAAAAGTTCCTCAAATATACAGTAGTTGAGTCAATATGAAGTCCAACAGGGCAAACAAGATGCAGCTTTGTCAGCCAATCAGAACAGAATTCTTCTCTTCGCCTCAGGCCATAAGGTGGGACCCTGCGCAGTGTGGACAACAATACACTACTGATACTT
Organism: Mugilogobius chulae; assembly: GCA_038363315.1. Classification (NCBI taxonomy): domain Eukaryota; kingdom Metazoa; phylum Chordata; class Actinopteri; order Gobiiformes; family Gobiidae; genus Mugilogobius; species Mugilogobius chulae. The sequence goes on along the minus strand of CM076412.1, from coordinate 18,620,970 downwards.
TTGTATGATATATACGATATATATAACATAAATGTGAATCAGTGTGAAAACTATGTTCATTTAAGTTACAAGGCAATACAACAATCAGAACAGACTCACTTGTACTCACTACAGACATGACAGGGCAGCTCTACAATGGAGAAAGTGTAATCATTTTTATGGTAACTAAAGCCTAACTATTCTAAATTGTAATAATTAAATCATCAGAATAAATAGCATTGTCAACCTTAAAAACAAATGACAGCGCAGCCGCAGACTAAATTTGAGGTAAAATCTACCACTGACAATATTTTTATAGGGGATTAATGCAATTACTTGTATTAAATAAATACTTATGCAGCCCATTGACATTTTTTTTTAATTAGGAGAATTTGTGAAGTTGTGAACTTTTTAGAAGGCAAGTCCTACTATCATAAAACACTTTGAGGTGATCTAGTAAAACAGGTTTTGGTGAAGCACTGCCAGGCACAGACAGTAAGAGCTCATAAGATAATACTTATGAGCTCTTAAGGTGCACTATGTAACTTTTCAGGTGGAAGGTCCAACATCTGTATCATCTGTTTGCCTTCAAACTACAGATTATTGCCTTCACTGGAATGTTCCACAATATGACACTAAATATATTTTTATATTGAACATGCACTCCTACAGTGACCAAGATCACCTCTCCATAGATCTGTTCCTTGATGTTGTGCTGCCTTCACTAAGGAGGACAAATTTAATTTCCATTCTATGAAGCAATCTAGGTGGGGCTACAACTAAGGATTAGTTTGTCCACTGGTTGGACAAAATTCTTTTGATCAATTAGTGAGTTGTTTAGAATGCAAAAGTCACACAGAACAAAAGATATTTTTGTTTACAAAATTTGACCAAAACAAGGCTCGAGTAATGTCACTTGAGGATGTCTATAGTTATTTACAGACCGAATAGTGTATCCATTAAAAAAAATAGCAAATTTAATTTCCATGTCATTATTTCTCAATTTGACTTCTAAAACCTCTTTTCTGAGATCACGGCATGCTTTGGAACCATATATAGACCAGTTAGCAATTATTTGATTGCAAAATTTGTTGACGATTATTTCAGTAATTGATTAGTTGCAATTAATCAGTTGACTTGTTGCAGCCCTAATTCTAGGCACAGCATGGGTTTTCACGGGTTGTTGGCAGAGATCAATCACCAGAAATGTTAGAAAATAAGATATTCTAACAGTAACCATATTTAGTTTCATATTACTACAAATATTTCAAAATAGTGCATTGTGACATTATTTGGGGCGCACTCAAACTTTTTTTTTTTTAGGTAAACACATATTTCAATTAAGTTTACTGATACTGGCCATTCTCAGGCAAATACATTGCCCCATCATAAAATGCAAAACGCCCCCCCTTTCGCTCAGAATGCCAACTGCCTGCCTCATTTCAAATAAAAGTACTTCCTGAGTGGAAGCTGAGTTTGAGACACGTCGAAGATTGAAAAATACAAAGGTACAACTTCACTCTAATCAAGACAACAGCACATTCCTTATGAGAACAGCTCTATTCTTGGTACACACATCGTCTTTAAAGAAATGTGTTTGAATGCCGGTCTATTGCAAACTACGGTCAAGAATCTGGTACACTGATATATTTAAGTAGTGGGATGGAGTTGTTAGTTTGTGGTTAGGCTGATGGCTCTCAAATCTGAAGACACGCACCCACCGGAGGCACACCGTCCACCATTACGCCTCCATAAAAAGGCTTTTCATGGTTGAGCTAGTCTGACAAAGTTGTGGGATCGATGGCTCATAAAGCGATGATATTGTGCCCTTCTGGAATGTAAAGTAGTGTGTGTTTGACAATATGCACAGATCTTTAAACCCAATCGTACTTCAAACTCAAAGTCATTTGAACTGTACAAGGCTCCGATGTCAGTGTAAATCAGCATAAACAACAAGCTATCTTATGCTAACGTAACTTGCCACAACAACCTGTCCATCTGTCCGGCTGCAAACAGCGGCTAACTATCCTCGGCTAATCATTTTGTTATCGAAAAGGAACAAGAATAAAAGTTGAAAAGAAGTGAAACACTTCTGTGATGTATGTGGGAACTGTTTGCGTTAGGTGCCGCAGAAAGCGAGTTAACATCCAAATAGCGATACATGACAGACAGACAATGAAATCGACCCCATCTCGGCAAGCCGCCGCTAGTGTTAATAGGCTAGCACAAGGCTAAGTTAGCATGCTAATGCTACTCTCTGGACATCCTTTTGCCCAGACAAACACTCGAAAAATATATTCACAAATAATCAGGCGCTAATTGCTTATGAATGAAACTAATTTATTTCCTCATTTCACATATCGTCTTATATTATTCAATAGGATTCAGTCAACAGAGCTGGACCAAAACATCCCAAATGTTTGTAGGAGAAGTTAGTAGAAATTGGACTTAAAGGCGGATTGTTCTTGGCAGTGCGTACTCGGAGGTGTATGTGTGCAGCAGGGCGACACACAAACTGTTACCTCTCGCGTTAGCACATCAAGCTATGCTAGTTAGCATTACAGAGCTAACATCGATATAGAAACTTCCCTTCGTCACCTTAATGTAAGTGACGGATAAACTCTCGGATTAGTTGCTCCAATTGATCAATAAAAACTTACGGTGTCTAGGAGGGGCTCTGTCGAGTGCCCCGCAATACTCAGTTATATGATGTTTGTATCTCGCTGGATTCGGTGTAAAAATCCCGGGGATCCCCTCTCTCTTCTGTCCACTGCCACTCCGGCTGCCAGATCATGTAATGAGCCACCACAGGCGGCGTCATGCTGCGTTCACACGCACCTCGGAAATGTAAAGTTCAGACCACTCACTTAGATGACAAACTCTATAATTTAGTTACAACATTATTAAAACTAAGCGAACAAAACATTTAAGACAGTGGGTCCGTGGGTTTCTGAAAGGTGAGACAGAAGGGCTTCAATGTTTTTTTAAATGGGAAAAAAGTTCTCAAAAGTTGGACATAAGTAAAAACTCAGCCCCCCCACCCAAAGATCAATACCCTCTTAACCTAATCATCTTATAGTATTTGTTTTCATTAACAATTTACAGTGATCACCAAAAATAGTGGAGAAAAAGTGAACAAGTTGGGCAATCAAAGTCATATCATATTTCAGTTGGAAAAACAGGGTCAATTTTATAAAAGAAATATTGAAGTTGAGACATACTGTAAGTGAGACGAGGGGCAGGAGTGATTAGAAACCAGAAGAACGGGTGGTCACCCTAGTACCATTTATGAGTTATGGACACACGTGACTCAGTTTGATGACTTGACAATAGTTAAATGTAAATGAGCAACCTGCTTGATTTGTAAGTTAGGTAGGAATAATGTTCTTGCCATTCTAACATAAATCTGAACCACTTAGCACCACCTACTGACTAATAGCTTTAATAGAAATATTGCTAAAAGACTTTATTCGTGAACTTGATTCTGCATTATACTTGTTAAAACTAAAATACACTACTTGTAATTTATTATACTGTAATGAAACTTCAGTGTGATTAATTGACCAAAATGAATGGCAGCATTAAGCTCTATATAACATGTGTCTGGAACGAAAAAAAAATCAACTTCCATTAACCATTGAACAAAACAGTTCTTATTCAAAAGTAAGTAAACTGTCATTATTTTATTGGAAAATTCTTGAGAACAAAGTATGCTTTAAAATAGGTGTCGGATAGAATATGGCTAGTAATTTAAATACCAAGCAGGAAGATTTCTACAAAGAATAGCTAAAATACATACCACATTTTCCTAAATTGACTTATAAAATGTCACTGTACAATAGGGTCAATGAGTGGCAAATCTATACAAACATACCCAAAAGAAACCCCCTTTCATATAACTATTCTGACAAATAAAAATAATAAATCAATTTTATGGATATTGGACAAAATGAAACTTTAGATCAAAACGTTTAAGCATCATGTAAAAGTTAATACTTTTGCGAGAAATTCATATATTACACAACATAAAAATAACATATTTAATGTGTTAAAGAGGGTGAGCGGCATCTCCAGGGACACAAACGCGTGTTAATCTGAAACATTGCTTATTAACAGCGCAAACAGCGACATCTTCTGGTCCTTACAGAACTGCAGATACTGAAAATATCCTTCTGCTTTGCATACTTGTCCGTGTTGCCACATGCAGAAAGGACCAATTGAACTAATCGTCTAGTTAAAATCTATGTGGTCTCTACATTTGGAAATGTCAACATTTGCAAAAATAAAGGGGTCAAAGTGTAGCCCAAATCAGTAACTTTCATGCATGGAAAACAAGTATCTACAAAAGGCAAGACATAAAATATTTACCAACAGTTACAAAAATACGAACATGAATAAATTAATTTCTCCTACATTTCATTGCTGCCACAATCAAAGTCCCCTTTTTAAGTCTAAAGCTGGATGAATGTTTTCTCCCATATTTGACTTCGAGACGTTTCTAGATCTCACCACTCTTTTGTGCACTAAATTTCTTGGTCAGCAATTATACCCCATGTTGTCAGTGAGTCACAACACACGAAGATCCATTGCAAAACTAAAAGCAACTTGAAAAAAATAAAAAGGTCATGACTTCTTTACATCCTTGATAAGCAACACTGTCAGAAAATCATGTTTGTAGGCAGCAGTTCATTGGACTGAGGATGATCTTGTAAGTTTAATGGAATACTAAAGTCCTCATAGTAGGCTTGCAAGGCTGGTGGTGGGGCCATTCTGGGCTTGGATTTGGACTGGAGGAGGGCCATCGGTCCACTTCAAAAAAGAAAGACAGCATAGAAGTTTAAATGGGCACAGCTGTACAAGTGAGAAAGACAAAAAACAAAACAGGCTGAATTTGTGTTTTTGTTGCTTACACTGATGAGGTTATGCTCGGGGAGGCTGCAAGCTGCAATGTGATCCTGCAGAAGTTGCTGAGAAAAGTTCTGGTGCATCTGCGCTGCTTCATGAGCATCCATCGTGTTCCCAAGAGCTTTGTTCAAATCTGCACACAATATCTACACTTTAATGGCCATAATCCTAAACTATGATCAGTATCGTAATTGATAACATTTTGAAGGCAAATCAGAAGCTAATCTGACGCAGAGCGTCCGAAGACAAATTCTCTGAATAAAACAACAAAACAGGACTAGAGCTGGCCATTTCGACCAGGTATGAACCTTTGTGAGCTCTTTGTGGATGCAAGGTGCGCATCGCCCGCATTTATAGACAAAAAAATCCCACAATATGGGCGGATATTAGTTAAGTGTCCAGTCTACGTCTAATAAATGCAGGAAGCATGCTTTTTGTTGCTTTTATCACAGCAGCTATAGCACTTCTGAACTCATTTTGGTTGGTGAATAGCATAGCTTGGTTTAGGCCACAAACACGTGACGTCCGCACAAACTAGAACAGAGCCGATGCAGACAGTATTTACAATTTTTGGGCGTTTTAAGCTTGTTGAGGGCAGTAGAAAGTTGCCATTGAAGCATAGTCACAAATTTTTCCCTGACGCCGACACCGAAAACCTGGTCCACGTGGACAGCGTTAGATGGGGAGTGTCTAAAACATTACTTAAAGCTGTCTCGCGAACCCTCCCGGTCCGCGATGCACTAATAAACTGAGCTTCAGGACACTCAAGTGAGTACTCGAGAAGTCCTTTCTGCTCTAAAAGGAGGAGTAATTTAATTTGTGTATGTTTGTCTTAAATGTCACACTAAAAGTCGGCCTTCTTTTTTATGTTCATAAATGAATATAAAATACCATTTTCATTCTTATCTAACATTGAACATATTATTGATCTAATATGAAGGAGAAGGTGTGATCAGTTGTAGGTTAGCTAGCCTAAAGTCTTCCATTCATAATGTACTCATTGAATGTGTACCTTTTAAAAGCGCTGATGACCACAGCTGAACAGACATGTCAGGAATCTTGCTGGCCAGTTGCATTGCAGGAACCACCATGTTGTTACTTTCCTAAAAAAAAAAAATATGATAAATACACTTCTCTATTTCATTTAGTGTTTGTAATTGTCCTTGTTCTTACTCTGTGGTTGCCAAGAACATAAAAGATGTGACCCAGCAAAACCAGAGAGCAGGCAGTTAGTCTGTTAAGGTCCTCAGCATTGGACATTTTTAAAGTCTCTCTGAGAAAACGCCTGTAACAAATGAAACAATAATAATATTCAACAACACGAAATGAGTCAGTAGTAAGAAGAATAACAATAGTTTTTGTACTTGGCTTCGTTGTAGCGTCCCTGAAAGAAAGACAACAATCCCCTGATGTAGAAGGCTGCTGCACGAAGGCAATGAGAACTGCACAAGAGAAAAACACACAATCACTATTGCAAAAACACCTATATGTCCTCCTTGCAGTTTAATGAATGATAAAGATGCTTACCTGACAGGAAAGTTGTGATCTGGGTTTATTCTCTCCAGTAGACTGTACAACTACAAAAATATGAAATGTAATTATGAAATATTTGAATCCTCTTACAGGCCTACTTAAAACAAAAATAGTGTATTCTATTCTAAGAACAGCACTCACATAATGCAACAAGTCATGAAAAGCTTTTTAAATCTCCAGTCATGAGTCCATTTCATAATTTCTAAGCTAGCTATAACTCAACAAACCTCCTGATGTCGGTTTCCTTCCCGTATGTAGACACTTGCCAAATTTGTTACAATGTACGTCCAAAGTTCCTGATGTGTGGTGAGCTGCCAACAAAAGACAAAATAATGAGAGAGCAGCACAGATGTGTACAGACACAACAATATAGGATTCATTACCCGTAATGCTGTGGTGAACTGTGCCTCAGCGTTATCCATGCAGTTCACTGAGATGCAGTACAGGCCCTGAAAAAAAAGACAATAAATTGTCTGCAAAATGTTGAAAGAAATAGAAGGAGCTTAGAAAAGTGCCACTATTAAACAGAAAGATGATAAACTTGATAAAAGTATATAAAGCCTCCCTATGCACTAAAAGAGCCTCGAATTAATTGAGCAGCTTTTTACATAAAACTTGGAAGTTTTTTCTGTTATGTATTTTAATAATTTTTTTTCAAAGCGCTCATAAAGCTAGTGAACGTTCAGTGGAAACAGTCTTCCACCGTCTTTTCCTCAAACCAGTAGACATCAATGTGGTAAATCTACTTGTGCCTCTCCACAAACTCCGGAACACAGCACGGACTTGTAGCGCGCAAACCTCCATGTGCATGTGGCTTTACAATTGCGATATGAGAATTAGGTCACTTTTTCCCCTCTGTTTAACGATCTTTACAGCTGCACCAAAGCAGTGATTTCGATAAAGTAGACCAACGTGTTTTTAAATGACAGTGTTTTCAATGCCAGTGTGCAAAAGTGTTTCAGAGAAGCAAAGGTCACTCTTGAATCAACTTTCCCTGAGTCTGCGCGATGTGTCCTGCTGCACCCTCTCTTCTCTGCTCCTCCCTGTCAGTTAGGGTGCCCCGGATTTTTCGGGACAGTCCCGAAATTCATGCATGTGTCCCAAATCCTGAATTCTGTCCACATGTCCCGAAACTCATCCTAGCTCCGACAGACACCTCGCAGATTCTGTGCTGCACATAATTACACAAGGCTACATGCATCCACATTTACGCACACTCCGTTCGCGCATAATTGACTTCACACTTTGCTTCGCAGTGGCCTTTCTCGACAGAAATACTAAATTCAGATACTTTTATCATGACACTCATGTTTTGCGTGGTTTCTAAAAGAACTTAACAGAAATGTGTAGCGACGCAGTAACTTCTTGATTGAATTAGCAGATCTATTAGTTCAGCAAGTGTTTTTGGTCATTATTCAGTCAATATGGATGGATTGACAAGACTGTTCATACTGATGTGAAGAACATTATTCTTTTGTTTTTGCCAAAAGTGTTTCTAAGGTTTCTGTCTCTGCACTAAGCACTTTTCTACTGCTTTCTTGAGGCAGCCATACTAAAAACATTCTTGATCTTGTTGAAGATCACTCTACAATTATTTTATTTCTATGGGCTTAAAAACCATTATAAACACAATAAAAGCAAGAGTTTTTGGGAGTCAAAACTTCCAGGGTTCCAGGGATCCTATGTTCTTACATTGGCTTTAAAACTGAGGTCTTCAACTTTTTTCCCCAGACATTTAGTTAATCTAGTTTCCCCCAAAAAAGTTTAGAACAGATAAGGTCTACAATAAGAAAGAGACATGTGAGTCACTATACATCTCATTGGGATATACAGGTACATTGGCAGTAGAGAGGATGATAATCCTGCTTCACTTTTGTGTCCAAAAAACTGTTCTAAAGCTGTGCTGGTGGTGTGAAAACTAGTGATGAGCAAAAAGTTATGTATGAAATGTATTACCGGTAGTTTAAATACAAATACCTTTCAAAAAGTACAATCACTTTAGATATTTCAGCGCACAACAGCACAGCATGAAATGCGAATGATAGATTGGCAGCAAATTGTTCGAGAGTGCAAGTATTCATTCATGCAGAAGTTGAGTCATTAATTCTTCATAAAACTTTTGCACTAAACAGAAATTACACAGCAAAAATGTGCCAGGGCCACAAGGACAACGTAGAAGCGTGCATACAGTGACCTTGTGATAAAACATAGAACTGCCATAAAGAGACGCTAGGGAAGCCCCATGGCTCATTTAAAATCAATGCAAGAACTCAAAGACCCCATGGAGCTTTGTTTCCTCATAAATGTCTTGAGTTGTTATTGAGAACTAAAAGGCAGTCGCACAAAAGTTATAAGAAAGAAAATTTTAAAATGTCCTCTTCTACAATGTGTGTGAGGCTAATTTCCAGCTTGTACACAGTTTTTGTGGTCATAGCTAAGTTATATATAAAAGGTAAATCATCGAGAATACTCACTAAAAGTGTATGAAGTTGAGCAGCATGATTTGTAAATAATCTTGGGGACTGTTGGCAGAGCTGGCACACCTGGGAAATCTGAAGAAGAAGAACATTTTTTCAAACATTTTATTACAGGTATTACATAGATAGTTAAATTGAATAACCACCCCAGAGCAGAAAATTATTGCCTTTTTTGAGTTACTACAAATATATCTGAGCAATGATGATCAAAAATAAAATTTTCCACTAAATACTCAGCCTCCAGTTTACAGATATAAATTGTTAGATAGGATCAAAGTATTTTTTTAATGTCTAAAATCTAATACTAGAATGAGAAAACTCAACACAATAGGTTTCATTCATGTGACATCACAGCATTCTACGGGCCAATAATATTTTAGGTGGGGGGCAGCTAAAATATAATTGGAGAAATGTAGTTTTTATTGTTCTAGTCATATATAAAAGATATTATTTCTATATTTCAAATACAATGGTAATGGGGAAATGGGGTACCTTCCCCTCCATCTGGCCTTATGACATAACATTTTGGAACGTGAGTGAAACCTACTGAAAGCACACAATTTAGGTACCTCCTGTAAAGCAGTGGCTTTGTGACCAGTGACGAGTCGACACATGATTATGTGCTCCAGGAGAATGACTTGAAAAGTAGAAAGGATGGGGCTGCAGTCCAACACTAAAAGATCAAAACAAATAATATAAGCAGGTCATAGTCATAGTTCTTCTCATTTTTCTTAAAAAAAAAAAAAAGATTCCATTACTTTTTAGTTTCTCCAACTGCATAAGAGCTTTGTCTGTATACTTCTGGGCTTTCTCCAGATATCCCGCTTGCATGGAGTGCATGACTGTCACCTATAAAAAGGCAAACAATACTTTAGCTTGTAATTACCTGAAATCAAAGACATTCATTCAACTATACTTTCATGCATTTCTAGCCAATAACTTATTGAATGGGACAGATGATTATAAACATCCTAATACCATTTGCCCAAATTGGCCACTTCTAGGATAATTATTTAATAAATAACAGGGGACAAAAATGCAAATGATATTGTAGAATAATAAGGGACAAAAGGTTATTACCAAGTACACAAGGACACACATGTGCTCCTTGGGAAGCCAGTGAAAGAGGTCCGCTGGGTTACTGGGCAGAATCTCATCATCATGGAGTGTAGAGATCGTCTGAATGCACTGCTGAAGCTGCTTCAGACATGGTTTCACACTCTTGACCTGAGGGGACACAAACATGACCCATTGAAAAAATTGCGATCATTTGATAAATTTAACAGTGTATTCTTTGGATTGTTTTTCACCTGTCCAGCATCTAAGTAGTGTGTAACCTGCAGGACTAAGAAGAAGACTCTCAGAGATTCCTTCTGAATAGGGTTTCCCTGCCAATTTTCAACAATATTCCCGCACAGTGTCAGGAGGGGGTGCACTTCAGCAAGCTTCCTCTCCATTAACAGCAGCTACAGAAGGCAAAGAGGGTATGAAAATAACAATGTTAACAATATTTTTCAATTACACTCCTGAATAATAGAAACGTACCATTCCTTTACTAAGCAGAAATAATGCTCTGGTATATTCCGATCCCACCACTCTGGCATACTCAGCCCCCACTCCCAGCAAGTCACAGGCTGAAACCAAGTCTTTCTCCAGTGTATGAAGTTGCTGTACAAAAAATCAAAATCAAAACAGATTTAACCTCCAAATAAAAAAAAAATTAGATAACTAAAAAATGACAGTAATTATATCTAATAACTAGTATAGAGTCATTTGTACTTGGTAGACTAAATTAAATCATATTAAAATAAATACCTAAAACTCTCTAAGTAAACTAAGTACTTAGTTTTGTTTGTTTGTTTATTTGCACTCAGAAACAAAACAAAACTAACTTGTGCATGACATTTCAATTATTTACCAGATAACAGTTCTTCAAAAATAACATAAAGATGATTTTGCTGACCAAGTAAACACAAATTCAACATTATAAGCCACTATTTTACTTTATCACAGTAATACTTACAGCCAACTGGAACAACAACCTGCAGTGCCAGTATGGTGTTTGCTGAGAAATTTGAATGGCCTTTCGAAGAAGAGGTTTCGCCGAGTCAACCAAATTCTGAAATAAACAGATATAAAGTGATTAATGGTGTGCCATGCACTGTTATACCCAAATTCTAATTAGGCTAGAAGTTCGCAAAAGTTCATCAAAACCGAGATGGGTAAGTTACCACAGTATGAATTTCAAGACAGATGTATATTGAAATTTCACAGACTAAGCTTACCTGTTGGCAAAATAATTCAGACAAAATGCTAGCAGCTTCAAATTTAACATCTTCAAACTGGGGGAGTTGCTGGGATATGAACCACTGAAAAAAAAGACAGAAATGTTGTAAAAAGTCAGTGGACACTAGAATAGACCCCTAAACTGCTACGTCATCAGAACATCAAAGATTTCAAAGTAAAGACAAATGGAGTTAAAATTAAATCGATGTTGCTTTCAATAATTAATAGACATTTGATCTAAATGGTAGTGAATTTACATATACGTGCATTTTAGAATAGAAATGTTTTTGTTCTATTAAAAATCTAACAAAATTAGTCTTAATATTGCATCTGAGCTTCATAGAAAAGGATATTTGCACATAAAATTAAAATGTATATATTGTGAGGTCAACATTTGTCACGTAAACCAAAGAAATCAAGCTCTGCCTGTAAATACCCCATCATAAACGCCTAATATATAAAACAAATAATGCAAAGCCCAATAGTAAATGTCTTTACCCGTTCTCGGATATTGCTTATATATGTCAGAGGGGTTTTCATTTGCCAAAACCGCAAGGATTTTTCTTTAATATTTACCAATATAATGGTGTTTGTTTCTCCACTGAATTCTATTACGCTCTATTTCACTTTTGCCTCTAGTTTTGTTTACACTTTTTATTAAGTCTTTAAAAGGAGCTAATTACATAAATCAACACGAGAACAAACAACATTTCTACACTTGCTAAATGAATAAACACTTTACTAATGATTTTTTTTAACTGAGATACAGTAAAGTCAAACACAGCGCTGTTAGCTAGCTTTTGTTGCTGGCGGCCTAAACCTCCGTAGAAGCCTCGCTGTTTCCTGACGCACACGCCGCGTACCGCTTTCTCCAGGTGGCTGCGGGCGAGCTCGCTGTTCTTCGTGTGGTGGTAGAGAACCGAGCCGAGTTGGAGGTGAGTCCGGGCCTCGATCCTCTGTGGGGGCTTGAACTGAAACACTGCCTGTAAACAGTGCACGCAAAGCCGAATTTTGGGTGGGCTAGAGGTTCGGAAATGTTCAGCAAAACCGAGAAGGGCGAGGTACCAGCGCTCCGGGGCCTCTACGTTTGACGCCATTTTGCCCGACAACAACAAGTTTTTCAGCGCTGTGGCCAGACCCGCGGGTTGCCAGTTCCTGCGACAAAAACCCTGCAGTCACAACGAGTAAACTCCATGGATTCGATGTTGTCTTTAGGGCTATTTTCTTATTTAATTACAATGAATAAAAACAAACATATGCTTGAATAGAAACCTGTGTTTTGAACGCTGTTACCTAAATTTAAATGGACATTTCAATGGATTATTCAAAAATCTACTTTTAAGCATCTTTTTTCCATCTACTATGCATTTTCAGTTAGAAAGAAACTAAGAAAAAAAATACTTTTTGGGAGCCCTAACCACTCAGAGAAACGAGAGGAAAAACAAGGTAGGAAATGGCAATAATCCAATATGGCAACCCAGTGTTCAGAATATTCTCGCGAGAACCAATGGGTGGGGAACCATGGAAAATGTAGTCCAAATACAGATGAACGCTGTCCTACTTTTACTCTGCGGGATCTGGCAAATGCCTAACTAATCTGTGAGCAGCAGACAGCGCGTCAGTGAGCAGAAAGAAACTCTGGCGTCGTTAGAAAAATACACGATATCAGTTTTCTATCTACTTTGGACATCCCTGCACCTAAGCGTCAAGAATGCAGAAGGCGTGAAGGGACACCTCCTTTAGTGGGTGTTGTAACCTCAAAGAACCAGTGGCATGTGTGCAAGATCTGAACTGCAGAATAATTTTGGCTAAACCACGACAACCAGTGAAAAGAGCTCTTTCAGATCAGGTATAAACCAAATATCGATTGATGCATAATGTTTTGTACTTATTAGTGCTTAAGCTTACAATGATAAGTTGATTTGCGTGATTATTGCATAACCCGATTGTTGTTTATGTGCGCCTGTGGAAGGGCAGAGCAGTACTTGTTTACAAGCCATCTAGGACATTGTGTGTGCGCGTGCTCACGTACTTCACGTATACGCACTGGCCACGCTGCACGAGATTGTTGTTTATTAACGCAATGTGTAGATTGTGACGCACTGTCCTCTGTGTACTCAATTTCTTGTTCTGTGGTTGCTGTCGTACCAGAGTGTTTGCTGCTGATCTTTGAAGGGCACACATGGCTCATACTGTGCACGACCATACGAGACGAGCTCTGCCAGTGGCCCAGGCCACGGTTCTGGCTCTTCCACCTTCAACACCAGCTAAAGTAAGCGTACTTGTATGAATGACGCATGTGTTTACAATGGACTAAGTCATTGTGTTTGAATCTTTTTAATTCTGCTATTATGTACAGTCGTTTTATATCTTAAAGGAGACCTATTGTGCAATTAACACATAGCATGTGATATCCCAGCAGCCAAAGTTGTGGACACATTTATGCATTTTTTAGTTCTGTTCTGCACTGAGCTCACTTGTCTGTATTTACTTACTCTAATTCATTGTAAAAAGTAGGGTTCAATTGGTCATATTGAACTTTTCCATTTCAATTTCAAAATACTTTTTTTTTTTTTTTTTCAGTTCAATTTTACAGTTAAGTGGCAGGGTTATCAGTCATTGCAATCTTGAAGAGTAAGTTAGTGGACCTGTTTATTTTTTTAATTATCTCTTAGCTCTTTTTTGTGATGAATACAATCTAAATTACTTACCTATGTCATAGTGTTTTTCAACCAGTGTGCCAGGGAACACCAGTGTGTCTTGAAAAAATTAATAGATGTTAATTAGAAAAGAAAAAAAAATGACAGTGTCCTGAATACCATTTTTATAAAGGTGTAAACAAGACAATGAATCACCATTTTAAAGAACAAGTTAAGTGTACTGGGCAATATTTCCAACATTAAAGCCTAATAATTATGCTTTTCTAGAATGTTTTAGTTGGCCATATTTGAAAAGATGTTATGGGAAAAATTTAACCAAAAAGGTGTGCTGTGACTCAAAAAAGGTTGGGAAACACTGGTTTAAATTATCAAATACATAGACAAAACAAAATAGGTCTCCTTTAACATAATGTAATGTCTGTAGCACATTAGTGATGAGATTAGTGATCACAATTGTTCCTTTTTATGATTTGTGTCATCATTGGGTTGTGGAAGACTAAATTGCTTTCTTAGTGCTAGCAGTTCTTGAAAGACATGTTGTTGTGGCATGCAGCTCTGCAGATCCTTGCTGTAAATAGAAAGAAGGTGCTTATCTCATGTTGCATTCACTGCAACTCAAATGAATGACCTTGCCATGCTTGGATTTAACAGAACTTTAACATAAAGATATTTTGCTATATAACTTATTATTTCCAATTCAGTTAAACTCTTACTTTTCTTTTGTATTGTTTATTTCATATTCACCACATTTCCTTTTAAGATGTGGAGGGACATTTTATTGATCACGTGTTTGTTATCAGTGGGTGGTGTATCAATCTTTTATTGGGTCCAACTGCTCTTCTACATACGAAAACAAAAGCAGCTAATTTTGTGCAATGACTCAACATCCCATTAGTGTCTGAACCTCGTTTTGGCCCTTCTCTGTGGCTGTAAATAAAAGTCATGGTGGGTTAGTTGCTGTGTGACTTTTCTACAAACATCATCAGTTGTTATTGCTAACTTAAAATTATCAGAAATAAAAGAGTGTTTATGTATTGTCTCTTTGTGAATAGCTTTTGTAGTAGCATGACAAACTGTCTTCTCTGAATGTGACTGTGAATCCAAACAGGACTTGAGGCCCAGATGGACTGCCCTGGAGTCCCTACTGTGTGGCGCATTCGCTGGAGCTGTGGCCAAAACAGCCATTGCTCCGCTGGATAGAACTAAAATCATTTTCCAAGGTCAGTGCAAGTAGTTTTCTTCCATAATAGTCTTTTTGAATTGTCTGTTTGTTATGTAAAATATTACCAGGTGTTTATGTGTTTGTGTCACACTTTTTACTGAGCAGCTAATTGCTAATCTTCTTAGTAGATGTTTAGCCCACATGGGAGCAAGTTGTTAACACTGTGTTTTCTGTGTTGTTGTTTTTCCAGTATCATCAAAGCGATTCTCAGCCAAGGTGAGTTTAAGCTTGTGTCCTATTAACTTTACACTTTTATTCATTCATTGTAATAACATGTAATTGATTACTAAATATTTCATACTACTATTATGTTGCTTATGAGGATAAAGAAATGCCTTTTTATTTATATTTCAAACTGAATTGTATCTTGGTGCATCAAAATTACTGAACAGACTATTGATACACAAGCACGTAGAGATTGCACTTAGACCTACTCAATATTACACCGGCATTAACATTGGAAAAAAATTAACTGCCTCTGAACATTATCCTTTTGAACACCAGGAGGCTTTGCGACTCCTCTACTGCACCTACCTGAAAGATGGGTTCCTCAGTCTTTGGAGAGGAAACTCTGCAACAATGGTGCGGGTCATGCCCTACGCTGCCATCCAGTTTTGCTCACATGAGCAGTACAAAAGACTTTTGGGAGGCTACTGTGGTTTACAGGGAAAGTGAGTCGACATTTTTATTTCTTGATATGAAGTACTGTCAAATACATAATTATTAACCTCACTTAATGTGTTTTGTTTTAGAGCACTTCCACCCTTTCCTCGCTTCTTAGCTGGTTCTCTTGCTGGCACCACTGCAGCTATGCTCACCTATCCTCTGGACTTGGTGCGTGCTAGGATGGCAGTCACAGCTAAAGAAATGTAAGTAACAAGATAAAAACATACAGTGGTATTTATGTTAGCATAATTGCTGGTTTGACATGGCCAACAAATATAAAATAAAAAACAAGATGTACAATTTTATACAAATTATAAAAGCTATGACTTGACAATAAAAATACCCAAGATTAAAATTTGGACAAGAGACATTTTTTCTAACTTTGTACTTTACCATGAAATACCTAAACTATCATTTCACAATTTTTTAATCAGGTGAATTCTATTAATGACTAGATCCATCAACATTTTGTAAAACAGCCTTAAGCATCTGTTTCAAATATTTTATTCCAATAGAATATTGTATTTTCACGTAAGCAGAATCTATGGGGCTGTTAAATCACAATCAAATTGAAACATTCAGACCTATAATATGACTCTTTAATAGCTCTATAGCTCTTTTTCACGACACTGATGGAAAGATTTTGTTTTTAAATCACCTCTACTTCTATGTTAATGATTTTCCTCCGAATCAGCAAAGTACCACAAGGACTATCACACCTCTGTTCATGTTTTAATTGTATTTTTCTTGTATGTCACAGGTACAGCAACATTCTTCATGTTTTTGTCCGAATATCTCAAGAAGAAGGCATCCGAACTCTTATAGAGGTTTCTCTCCCACAATCCTAGGTGTGATCCCATATGCCGGAATTACATTTTTCACCTATGAGACCCTCAAAAAGCTACACACAGGTACGGAAAAGTTTGGAAATTGGTATGATAAAGGTGAACTTTTCTGGTAGAGAGTCTGGCATTTGCATGACTCTGTGGTAATGTTGTTGCTTTGCCTGGAATGTTCCTTAGGTAACTTCAAACATACACTGTAGAATTAGTTTTACTATGGATGTATTTATTACTCAAAAATACCTTGCAAAGCATGCTTTAGTACAGTAAACAGGCGCACATCTCCACAAATCTCACTTTGAGAAAAATGTGCTGGTAGAGACACATGGTTGTTATGGAGATATGTTTACAGGAGACTCACCGTGTTTTTTTTTTTGTAAAAGTATGACATGTGTAAATAAGTTATTTACAATTTGTTCATTGTAAAACACAAAATGACCTAAAACAGCTTAGAAACCAAAACGAATCTATTGATCTGCCAGAACTATTTGTTGTTGTTGCATGTGACTGTAATAAGCAGTAGATTTTTCATTTGTCATTGTTATTGTTGGAAAATGGCCACATGACATTTTTGAACCCTTCATGTTTTACTTGGAATCAGAATTTATTGAGCAATCACAAATACAGACAGGGCGGGGCTAAGTGGTAGAGGAAAACAATACTTTTCTGAGCACTCATGCATTAGCTGCAGAACAACACAAACTCAAACGCTCAAACATGCGTTTTTCAATTCAAATAAAACATTGAGTAAACTATTGTACTGTGAAACAACTGTTAAAACATGACTGAAAAGCATATTTCACATAATACGTAAACTAGAATATTTGCTTGAAAGTTCAAATCGTTTAATACTGTCAAAACATTTTTTTATCCTAAGACTATATGATAAGATAAGATATTCTTTATTTTTCCCACACTGGGGAAATTCCTGTGCTGCAATGTACAGTTCAACAGCAGGGAAAATGGAAGCATGCAGTCGAACAAGATAAACTTAACAAAATATATACAGTATATGGTTATAACAGTCTTAAGTACAGTGCAGGAGATGACAGGATCCAGATAGTGCATCAGGTATTTTGTACAGTATGTGCAGCATATGGACAGAAAAATAACCAGTGAATACCCATGATGTAAAATGTCTTCAGTATGACTATGTTTTATATACACAGCAGCATTGAGGAAGGAATAAATAGTGACAAATGATATCAGATACAGTGACAGTACGTTGTACCAAAGATGATTTACATAGTAACACAATAATACTCTGAGAATCAAGCTAAATTTCCAAGTATAACAAAAAGTATCTTTCTAGAAAACTACCCTGAAAAAAAATCATATACAGTGCACCTTTCAGATATACTGTACATTCAAGCACTTTCAACAAAGCAATTCATTGTTTTTGTTCATTGCAGAAAAGACCAGAAGATCACAGCCATATCCACATGAGCGACTGGCCTTTGGAGCGTGCGCAGGCCTGATCGGTCAGTCGGCCTCATATCCTCTGGACATTGTGCGACGTCGTATGCAGACAGCAGGGGTCACTGGATCATCCTATTGTACCATATTGGGGACCATGAGGGAGATAGTGAAGCACGAAGGAGTGGTGCGCGGACTCTATAAAGGCCTAAGCATGAATTGGGTGAAAGGACCTATTGCAGTTGGGATTAGTTTCACCACCTTTGACATAATGCACAATCTCCTGCTCAAGATGCATCAGATGGGCTACTTCACGCCTTGAATCACAGCAAAAGTCCCAGATGAGACTCGCACAATGATGCTGAAGTCTTCTGTACTGATGAAACGAGGCCGATCTGCCACGCACTGCTGTGGATGGACTTGTAGGCAGAGGACTATGAGATTGGAGCTGCTCAAGCTGGAGAAACGCACACTAATCAAGATTCACTCTCTTTTGAGTGGGATCTTAGTCAGAAGTGGCTTTAAATGGACATTTGCACTTTTAAAATGATGGTACATGTGCAAAAAAAAGCTTCATTGGTATGTGGACTTGAAATAATCAGTTTTTATGTGTTTGTATTAAGTTGCTTGCACTTAATATAGTGATGATTTCAATTACTCCCATGTACACTGAGAGGTATTGTGTTGAATGTAAGGATTGAGGTATCAAGGCAAGACACTAACAAGATTTTTCTTTTTCTATTCGTTTCCTCTGTCAGTATTGTGTAAAAGCTTTCATTTGAGAACAACCGCATTGCCCAATCTGCTCCTACAGATGTTTTGTTATTTAATTTAGCTCACTTCATCTTGTACTACGAAACGTTGTAACTTTAAAGGCTGTCTTCTGAAAATGCATTTTCTTGCACAGAGGGAGCATTAGCAGCCTCAAAAGTAGCTCAAATAATAGAAAATATTAGGCTACATGATGAAAAATGTATAATCAATTTTTTTTCTACATTTAAACTGCAGGCTAAAATTTTTTCCTATTCATCTGTAGTGTCTCGCATTAAATGGGATTTTGTTCTATGTTTAAAAAATGGTAATGCTTTGTAATTGTTTTACAAGAGAGTTATTTTAGTGCCATCATGAACTGAATGTAAAGATTGTCCATTGGAGGTGAAGATGTCTCTTTTAGAGCATAACCTTTCACTGTCCACTGTCTGTGCGAGAGCGTGTGGAAATCAAATGGACACTAGCATTAATGCATCGAATCAATTGTACTTGATGTTTACAAGAAATAAAATTATACCAAAGTACTTAACAATGCAACGCACATATGAGATGTTATGTGTAAATAATGTTTTTTGGTTTTGCACTGTTCAGATGTTCTTTGGACTTTTGCTATTCTGTACATACAGCTGACCTTGCATTAAAGTCACTGTTTATAGCAAGTTGTGGAGAACCATTTTGTCAACTAGAGGGAGCCATCTGAGCAAAAATGTTGATGTGAACATGACTGTACTCGTCATTGTTTCAACTCCTTTTGTTTTTCTTTATTGAAAAAAAATATAAAATACATGAATCAAGTCTGATTCGATTTTGCAGCAAAGAACAGAAAGCAACTGTATTCACAACAAGGATATAAACTCTGAACACTCAACATTTCATAATCAGTGACTCCTAATGCTGGGGTGGTGTGTTCAGGTTTGTTATTTGAATAAAAATCAGCATTAGAGGCAACAAAGAAAAAATTTATTTAATAATATTTAGGCAGTTTGTAACTCTTTGGCCCTTTTAGATACTATTACAATTAATCTAGTAGGACTGTGTTTTACTTTGTAGTCTTTTTCAAAAATGTAGTGGAGTAAAAAGTACAGATAACTGCTCAAAACTAGTGAAGTAAAAAGTTAAGTCAATGTACCTTAATGTTTTAGTACATTCCACCACTGAAATAGGCCACAGCGTTCTTTATGTAAGTATGACCGAAACACTCAGCCTTTATTCTTTGCTTGTTCGTTTGTATTTAAGAAACATTCGATTTCGAGAACACAAAAAATATGGATCACATATTTTTATTGTAACTCATATACTTCAATAATCACAGAATAGTACAGTCACAGAACAATGTTAAAAAACAACTGAGCGTGATTTCCTTCACCTCCGCAGAGCTTCCAGCAGGCGGTAGCAGAGCGCTCTGTTGGCCCAGGCTGGGTCTGAGGACCGCGTGGCCTGAACTTGACCCTCGATCGCTCACTTTCTGCCATTTATTCAAGTCCCTAAAACATGTCATTGTTTTCATTATGTTTATGATGATTCTAAATGCGGAAGACAACAGCACGAGGCGAGTGGAAAAAGCAAATTATAAAGGAAAAACTCAGTGTTAGCATTTAAGCTAATGTTTTGTATTATATTATATATTATATTTATTTATTTGTCTTTTTTCTTCTTCTTCTTCTTCTTCTTCTTCTTCTTCTTCTTCTTCTTCTTCTTCTTCTTCTTCTTCTTCTTCTTCTTCTTCTTATTATTATTATTATTATTTTATTATTATTATTATTATATTATTATTATTATTACTATTACTATTACTATTAATGTTATTTTTATTTCTTCTTTTTGTTCTTGCTTCCAGTGTTGAGGTTGTCACTTATTAGATTTTATTTGTCATCTAGCATGAAATAATTCCAAACACATTAAATACAGTGTATATATAAAACAGAACAAAAAGTCTAATGTTATGCTTAAATATAGTATCAAAAGTACTATTAGTTTCAAAAGCTTAAACACAACAAAAGCTTAAAAAACATCTCACTAATTGTATTAATTTGGAGCTTCCATATTGTAAAAAATTGTAAATAGCCTATGTTTGTGGATTATAGTTGAATTCACAATACCTGTGAATGCTCTGTGGATATAGTATCAAGTGTGTTCTGGTTTTAAATACATGATGTTCTCTCAGTGCTGCTTATCTGTGTGTCTCATTGCAGTGTGCATAAATGCAAAGGCCCATCTGCCCGTCTTCCATCTCACCAGCTCTCTTCCTCATTGGCCATGACCTTCACTGTGAATTATGGGATATCTTGCCACCCTCCAGCGTGCATCCATGACGCCTGGTACTGCAACCCTCTGCACAATACCCGGAGCTGGATCTCACCATCAGAGGGTGGGTGCTTCCTCCAAACAAGAGGAGGAGGGGCTATGGAAAAGATGCTGCTCGAAGGCGCCGTTGCCATAGGTAACCTGGATGTGTGCAATGAAGAAAAGGGGGCCATTTGCATGTATTCAAATCCGGCATGAATAATTCACTTTGAAGCTGCTGCAGGCTGGGGACAGACAATAGCGTTCACACACTCGAAAAATAGGAAGAAATAGTAAAATAGTGGCTTCCTGTGCCGCATAAACCGGACCGAATAGTGTGAGAAAGGTTATGAGGTTAGACCGAGAAGAAAGGATTTCTCAGTATTGAAAAAAGTGGATCACACCAATGTGTTACTATGTTTTTGCCTTGAATCTCTATTATGGAACAGCCACTTGTAATGATCTGGAACTAATACACTCAAAAAATTGTTATATATCAAAGAAATAACTACTGTATTTGTGAATAGCAAAAGGTTTCACGTTGTAGAATGTGATGATGTCATGAGGCCATGTGGTGAGAATTGGGCAGCAAAATGCAAAATCTAAGTAGAGAAGTAGTGACTTACATCATATGCTGTTGTTAATTCTTTACTAACTATTTAATAATTTGTTATTATATTTAATGTACTGTGCAATCTATTTATCTATCTACAGAATCTTATTATCTAGATATTGGGCAAAAGCCACTTTTATATTGTACTTCGCCATGTAATATCTGAACGGTTATTTACTTACATAAATATTATTGTTAGGATGTCACATGTAGAAATAGAGGTAAATATGTAATGTATACTTTAAAATGTTCTACAAATTGTCGTTACATCTTTATGGTGTGTATCTTTTCCCTGATGTTGTAATTGTATTTTTGTTATTTGACAGAGACACTGAGACAAGTTAAAGCTGGTGCAGATGGAAGATAACTGCTCTGTTCAAGATGGAAGTGAAATCTATCTGCTGATTATTTCACCGTCTCCTGCTGCGATGAATAACAACGATGGTGAACAAATATCAAACAAGAACATGTTTGAGTCTTAAAAAATACGTCTGGTACAAATTTGCACAGACTACTTCTCTCAGTGGCCACCATGCAGAGCCAGCATGGCAGCAGTCCAGCACTTCTCCAGGCTTAAAGTGCCGGCTTTCATAAATTCAGCCACATTAAAAACGCCTTGAGAGACGTTATTCCCAACATAAATTGTCCTGTAAACACTCCTCATAAAAGCACCCTTTAAAGAAGCTTGGAAATGACTGGAAAATATCAAATCTGTCCAATGTGACTGTAAAATCCTACCATCATCTTCTCTGTGTAAGCGTCCTGATATTTACAAGTGCTATGGATGTCATCCGCGTTCACTCTCTTCACCATAGCTCCAGTCTTGTTAATTTTATAAGATCCAGCGTATTGCCACTTATCGGCTGGCAGCGTTGTAAAAGCTCTGAGGTCAGTGCATTACGGAGCTGCTGGGCCCCTCTCTTCCATTAGAGGGAGTGTGCTGCCTGCACTGGCCTTCACTCAATCACAGCCCACAGGCACACACACATACACACACACACACAAATGTAAAAATGGAGACTATAGTGTAACTAAATGTGAGCGCATAAATCTATAAAGGCATATGTGCTCTTCAAGCCTGCAGGGGTAAAGACACTTTCATTTGCATTGAGAGTTTTGCATTAAGAGAAGGTATGTGAAGCATAAGCTTGACATTTTAACACTTATTTCAAAGGCATTAAGGCAGACATTACAGGTGAAAAGGAAAAATCTTACATTTAAAGCTATCAGGGTGAAACTTATGCTGTAGTTTATTAAATATAACACAAAATGTACACAAATCACATTATGTTTTCATAGAAATCAGAAATTTTAAGTCCAAAATTTTCCAAAATGTTACATATTATGGGAAGCTAAGCCTCTAAAAAAATGATAAAATAATAATTTTTTAAAATTTCTTTACATATGAAAACATGCATTCTGATAGAACAAAATGACAACAAAATCTATTTGTTTTGCCTTTTGTGTCAAGTAATATAGCTTCATGCACCAACCTCACAATTTTTAGGAAAAATCTCAAGAATCATCTGTTTAAATCTTTTAATGTTTGATTAATGCTTTAATTACTAACTGGTTTATATGTTGTGCTTTTGTTTATCTACAAGCGTCTTTGAGTGTCCAGACAGAAAAGCGCTATAAAAATATATATTAAATGAGTAAAAACAAAGAAATATCCCACTGGGGAGAAAAAAAATAACAAAATGGAAATGCAAATTGAGCTGCATTAGTGGCATTTTAAGAGACAAAATTTGGTGAAAACTATGTTTGCAGGAAATTACGTCAGATTGTTTCTTCTGTATAAACCCAGCACTGCCAAGGTCATGGAAAGTTAACATACTCCTATTGACAGAGAAAGAGTGTGCGATTCCCTCATATGATGTGCAACAGTGCAGAAAGTTTGAACACAACTTTAAGGTTCGACGCATCATATGATGACACACATTTGAAATCTGGGAAATTTGAATTTTGCAGGTGCATTCAAAACTATGACATCTGCAGGGCTTTTTGCTCATGTTTCCATGTTTTTACTGAACACGTTAAACAAACACAAAATGCAATCTCTCAATACATTTGCACAAATAATTCCAATGATTGTAAAATTATTGTGGGTAATGTAAAATGAATTAGACTACCCTTAAAATACATTTAGACAATTATCAAGATTTTTCCTATCTTTTTTTTTTTAATTCACTCTAGAGAGTAAAGGTTTTTGTTTGCTTGCTTTTTTTAAGAATTAAATTGAACTTTCTGATTATAAATGATGTCACACATAAACATTTGTCAAATGTAACAGAATTTTACTGGCCAAATAAAAATACAGCAGCCCTCTCTTGTTTTCAACGTATTTTTTCACTTTTCTTTACAAACTTGTTCTCGACTCATGGAAAACTATATTTTACAGTTACAATAGGTATTCTTCTTTTGAATTAAGTTGAAATTAGATCATCATAATTATCCTTACAAATGCAAATTATTATCAGCAAGATTTTAAAATAAGTGATAGATCAATACTTGTGACTATTATGGTAATTATTACATAGATAATGATTTTGATCTTGGTTTGCACTGTTTGAAGAACACCATGTACACTGTATGAATGAGACTGTTTTGTGAGTTCAAATGTGAAAATATGTGAAAATAAACACATGACTATTGACAGTGTGTTTAAAGCATAAATCATTTATATTTACTGCATTGTGTAAATGGTCTAGTTTTATATTTAAGATGTCAGTTATAGTCTAAAACAAGATTATAGATCAAATAAAACTTGCCATTTGTTTATGACATTGCTATAAGCATACATGATAATTTGTATCATTTGCATATTATTTTATATATTTTTAAATTATATATATATATATATATATATATATATATTTTTTTTTTTCATTTCACAATAATAGTACTTATATATAGGTATCCTTTTGGTCAGCTTTATAACAGGTAGGCACAAATGTGAAGAGGGGCGAATCACCGTCTTATAGTGAGGGCTCTCAAACAAATTAGCAAAAAATAAAATATTAAGTGATTGGATGAAGACAGACATTGAGATTTTACAATACGCTGATGTAAAGATGTCTTAAACTCTTTATAACAAACCCATTAAGAATATTCTAATCTACTGGTCTGTCAGAGGTACACCTCGAAGGCTGTGGGTGTGTAATGTGTGAAAGCGCCTCATAGACTTTACATGAGAATAGGCAGGGTCCTGTGAACCTTCTGCTCCCTGAGTCCACATTCAATGCCATGGCTGCAGTTAGCATGACACACTATAGGCTCCAAGTTCTCCCATTTTATAAGAATGTTAGCCCCGCCACTCATGTCCTGTCCCTACTCTAACCCTTCTCTGAGTTTGCACCGGGTCACTGGTTCTAGTTTTATTATGTGTCTCTGAAGGTCCCGTCAAGTTCAAGCCTGACATGTCCGCCCACTCACAGAACGTAGACAAAAACAATGCATGTTTTATTTTTTGTGTTATTTTATTCAACGAAATCAAAGCAAGGTCACAGATAATTAGCATTTACATTTCAACTTTACATTAAATAATAAAACAGTTGAGTACAAAATACATTTTCATAATAAGTTTTGCATAATTGCTAGAATAAGCAGTCATTTAGCACTGACATGAAAGTTTACACAGGCAGTACTGTATATTTTTGCAACGGAAAGTCACAACGACTGTACAAACTGATTGATGCCATAACCAAAGAAGGAACTTAATGTGTGATGCTCAAATTCAGTGGATGAAAATGCATCTTATAATGTGATTCAATAAAAAACAAATAGACCAACAACTTTACACATAAACTTCCAAAAACCTGACTATTTCTTGTCTTTCACAGCCCAGATCTCCGGCTGCCTCTTCTCTGAAACCTCAGAAGCACAAAGGTGAGATTGTTCATTTCTATGTCAAGGTGTGCTTTTGTAAATCACAAATTTAACGTGTAAAGTGACATAGGAAACATTTTGGTATGTACATAAGCTTGAGACCCCTGCTCACTTCTGATGTCCACTCTGAATCATTTTGTTTTGTTTTTTTCCCTTAATTTTTGCTCATTATGTATTTCCTTCAAAGTGAGCCACATGTTTGGGGTTCACCAAAGATTTGAATAACATAATCTATTACTTGAATCTTACAGTTGCTTTAATTATAGTACTATTTAACAAGACATTGCTTAATGAATGTATGCAGTTCAAATTTATTGTAAGATTTAACTATGATTGGGGCATAATTACAAATATAATGACTATTTGATTGACCTATAGATAATTTTATTGTTTTGCAAATATTTTCTAACTCCACTGACCTGACTATTTTCTTATTTTGAGTTTCATTTTCACACTCTTGGAACCAGCAAATCTTTTACATATGTAAGAAATCAAATCTGTAGTGTCCTTTCTATCTTATTTTAATTTTGTGTATTGTTGTTACCAAAATACTAGATATATATAAATGGATTCAGCTCTGGCCCAGGCTTTTAGTTTGTATGTTCTCCCTATGTCAGCATAGGTTTTTCACTAAAAACAACCAGACTGTTACTTTGAATTGTTCCAAGTTGAAAAGACTACAAAATGGCTTCACCCATGGCCATGTCTAATTTTATACAGACACTTTACGACTATGCTTTAACACAGTGGTGGCATAATAAATGTAAACTTGAACAAAGTGTGTGAAGTCCTGTTTGTTTTGGTGGCTAATGAGCTTGGAGGCGCTCAGTCCTGCTGTTAGAGGCTTTTGTGCTGCTGACAGACTCAGAAGATGTCACACTGCTTTATAGACCAACACACTACTGACCAATTACAACACAATTAGTGCACCCCTGAGGGTTTATTTCGGTCAACAATGGATTGCTTTTACTACTTGTCCCAGCACTGTCAAAGAGTTAGGGAACAATTTAATGCAAGTTTTAGTGCATGGAGTCAAAGCTCAAAACATAGTGCTGCATCACATTTACAAGACCTGTGGAAGTTATTAAAAACAGTAGAAATATAGGAATTTTACTTACAGTACTCATCATTAATGAAAACAATCAAAATAGAAGATGTTTTAGTCAGTACTTTGTGTGAGAAAATGCATGCATTTTTGTGACTATTTAATCAGCTTTGGTGCAGTATTTAAACTTCTGTAGATATGAGATGAGACAAGACAGCATTTTGCCCTGTTGTGTCTAATATTGCAAATAGTAGCACAGTTCATAGTTTTGGCTTCTAAGTTTTAAATGTTTATTTTATTCATGGATTTAGTGATGGGCAATACTGATATAATAAGAAGTACTTTGGGGACTTTTTTTCCTAATACCAATGCTGAAGTATGAAAATTATACTTTATTGTCTTTAAAAGAGGGTGTTTTTTTAATATTGTATTGTATGTGTTTTAATATTTATAATAATTCTTAGTATGAGTTAATAATATTCCTTAGTATCACAATCAGTTTAGGCATGCTATCATTGTAACACCACTTGTAAAACTTTCATGTTTCAGCATGGTCAGACCCAAAGGACAACTTAACATTAGCTGTGAATGTACGGTAGTTGCATTGCACACATAAATGAATAAAGATAAAAACTGTCTGACCAGTGGCCCTCTCTCTCTCTTTCTCTCTCTCTCTCTGGGTGGGCCTTGATGTCCACTCAAGCTCTGTATACACTGTATGTGACATGATCCGTAACTCTATCTATAGGTGTTATGGTATCATTGCCACCATTAAAGAGCTTTTCCACCTTCCCAATGACCTCCTCCTCGCCTCACAGGACACAGAAAACGACCTGATGTCCACGACTTTGACTCTGCGTCCCTCTGCAGATGTGTGCATGTGTGGGTGCACTTGTGTGTGGCTGACCAGTGTTTTCCGAAGGCGTCCAGCGTGTAGTGCCCGGCCTTCCTCCCCGGTGAGGGTCGGAGAATCTAGCACGGCCAGTAAGCATGTATATCAGACCATCTCACGGCTCGCTGAAGGCTCCCTGGGTGGGCCGCCATGGTCAATACTGCACTGATGACTGGACACACAGAATAGGATAATCTCCTAGTTTCACCTCAGCCTTTCTGCCTGGTCCTAATTCCAGGTCAGGACCAGTTGTAGGGAGGTGCAGGGCGAAGGGGCAGTGGGGGATTGGAGGGGTGCATGGACCCATTTGAGCTGGAGCAGTGGAGCACACTGGGGGCATTGGGGCATCGCGTTGCCTGGGTGTAGGATGGGAGGGGGGTGAGAGAAGTCCACATAACAGTGTAGGACCAGTGGGTGCGCATGATCATTGTTTGGAGGTTCCTCCGGCTTCAGCTACTTGCTTCAACACCCCTGCTGCTCACACACAAAGCACCTAATTGACACCACAGATTTAGGCCACTAGCTTTAACTGTTGTCACACCAGTCTTCAGCCTGGACTGCAAAGGGCTTTTCTCAAGTGCTGTGTAATATAAAGCTTACATTTTCTCAATATACTGAAATATCACACTATTGCTATGATCCTGAAGTATAGAAATATTCTTCTTAGCTTTCCAAGGAAACTAGGAGGCTGATCAAAGACTTATCTAAAACATTCACAGGTTTAACAGATTAAGTAAATCTCATCCAAAAACACATCTGAGAATATACAACAAAACATAATTTTACTGAAATTATTGTAAAGAAAAACACAAACTAATGATTTTTTTTCACAGGTTCTGCAACTTTATTGAAATTAGTTTCATCATCAAAATGTCATTAAATTATCTTTTACAGTCAGAGAAAGGAATTTTAAATATGAATGTGTACATAATGTCTGGCATTAAATAGAAAACTAATTCAACAGTGACAAAGTCTTGCCAAATGATTTCCAGTCAAACACTTGAATGTAAATTACAAAGTCAAAAGAGAGAGGACCCCTTGGGGTCTCATTCAATCTCCGACCTCAAATTGGTCTCAAATATAGTAATTCATATCTAATGAAACTAATTTTGAACAATATTGCTTGGCAGCTCCATTTTACACTTCAGACAGTTTTTAAATTGATTCAACCTACGCTTACCTTTTTTCAGAGCAGCTCCAACTTACCTGTCCGCATTCACAAAAGAGCGCTGATAATCACAGCCCAGTCATGTGTGTCTAATTCACCCAGGTGAGAGGTTTTCCATATGTCCCTACACTAAACATGAGATACTAATATAAGCTACAATTAGGCCGTCTGCAGTGTTTCTTTTTGTGTCCAGATAGCAGCTTCACGAGTCTGTGAAGACAAAAGACAGAAAACAGGACATTAGAACATGCACATCTTCATCTACATTACAAATGCTAATCACTTCAGCGTTATAATATAGACACTATGGTATATGTGGAATTATTAGTTTATATTTTAGACTTTATATATAACAATATTGATCTAAAAAAAAATTATTAAAGAAAGAAGCTTGCTGAAAATGTGATTTGTCTGATTCTGATTTTCCATCTGCCCATGCTGCTGGTCTACAGTTCAGAGTACCAAGGTTTTTTTTTTATTCATGAACCAAAATCGCTTTGTTCTGAACTCAGATGTTTATTATTGATTAAGAAAAAAAAATGGTAGATGGTAAACCAGAGTTAGGTCTACATGGAGTGAAAATGCAAAAATGAATGTAAACTTGCTCTAACATGAATTTACATTTGAGAAGAGAAAACTAGTCTAAAAAGGTTCAAAGATTGTGCATTATAGTTTTTTTTTCTTTTAACAAAACTGTCATATGTTTACAAAAGCTTTGAACGCCCAAGTGCACACATACTTTGTAGAGACCTTCATATCAATAAATGGAATTTTTCCTTGTAGAATCTTGCATCCTCTTATGATTCATGACTAAATACTTAAATGATACTGTATATCACCATTTAAAAATATATCTACATTTTACACACAGACACTTTTAGAGTAAGAAAGTGATACATGCACACAAATGATATTCACAGCATTATTTTGCATTCTGGTTGCATTAGCCACACTTGTTATTGGGTTACTGCACCGCTGCTTGATTATAGTTTGCTTCGTCATCTGCTCAGACCTGCCAGTCCGTTGCTGCTTTAACTACAGGAGGAAATTGAAGTGTGCTTGTGCGTTTGTTTGCGTGTCTATCAGCTGTCTGTATCAATGCTGCACCTGACCTTTTAGTACGCAGACAGCCAGGGGTCAGGGGTCAAGTTGGAGCCTGTCTGGGCATCCGGGCTGACCCTAACGCCTGCAGCAAACAGTTCACCGCACATAGAGACCAAGTACAGGGGGAGGGGCCAGACTAATATCACCTTTGGGATTAGGATCCAGACAGAAATACATTGACCTCAAAGCCATTTCCTCGTCAGCACACCACACACACACATACTATATGTATCTGCAGCGATCTGCTTTGTCATAAAAGGAGACTGCCGCATGACGCAGAGATGCTGAGTCTGTGTAGAATGACTCGTTACGTTTCAAGGCTGAGGGAAAGAGGTGAACATGTAGACGTTGCTACACAGGAGCACTGAGGGAGGCTAATTGTGCTAGCCATTACTGTTTGTAAAAAAACTATATGATTATTGTATTTCAAAAAATACAAAATTATGCAAAGGATGATGAACCAATGTGCAAAATCTACAGTATAAAGTCATTTAGATTGTTTACATAAGCTAACTTCTTTCTTTTACTGCAGTGGATCACAAAATGAGCTACTGTGATCTCCAAAAACTGACCTGAAGTTGTGCTGTTAATTTTATAATTCCTAATCATTAGCATTGAGACAGCATTGAAGCAGCAGGAACACAAGCTCTGAGTATCACACAATCACAAATCAAAGAGATGTGGGACTGACAACTCTCGACTCCACCGATAAAGGTCAAATCCGGAAAGAACTAGCAGATCAGTGAAGAAAACTCCCCCAAATAAGTCCAAGTGTTAAGACTGCTAATCCCCCGTATTATTGCAACAGCTGTGGGGTCTAGCTTGGCTCCACCAGTGATTAGCCCGTACAGATGTAAACAATATCCAGGCTGAGGAAGGAGGGTTGATCTGGGTAACACGCTGCTGCAAGAATAGGAAAAGTAGACACAGCGGTGAATGTAGAGAATATAAAACAGGTAAGTGGGAGGCAGCATGCCAAGGGACTGAGCAGAGAGAAAAAACACACGTAAGTATCAAGATGAAGGTTGGCGAAGGAAAAACTTGAACAAGAATAAAGGACATTTTGGTTGCATTTAACCTAGCGGCTTACAAAGAAGAAAGGCTTTTCACTGGCATCAATATGTTTGAAAAATGCAGTATACTGCTAGCACAACTGACAAAATGTGTTTCTTTGCTTTTCTTCTGTTTTGCTCAAAATAATTTAGGCAGAACAATGGAAACTGAAAGTAGTTTCTTTCTTTTTGCTAAGACTGTGCAGAGCTTAACTAGCTTGTTTTGCTAAGGCAGTTGGAGATCAAGGATAATTGAGCTGCCTCACAACAATCAATTTCTGCATCAAACAGACTTAAAACATCTTATTTAAGAGTCTTTCTGGAGGTGAAAAGTCAACTGCACGATTCAGTAGAAACAGAAAGCTGAAATCATACTTTGGAAAATTCTAATGATAATTGTTTGTTAAGTTATAAAGTGAAAAAATATTAACAAAAAAAACACAGAAACAAGCAAAAAGGGTCTTTCACCAGGCCAAAATACAGTCCGTTTAGTGGCCATGCAAGCTTGTTTAAAGTAAAACACAATGTACAACCGTATGTGAGCCCAGAGTTTGTGTGAGTGTGAGAGAAACCATCTGTTCATGTTGTTTTTCTACTTCTACTTGAAGTTGTCCAAAGTAACTAGGCAATAGAAAAACTGACTAATGGTTCCAGGCAACTGGGAACTGAAATATTTCCCCACTTGTAAAAATTCATTGGAACACCACTCGAACTGGTAAATACCACTTGCAAACTGGGACTTGATTGGGGGAAGCCTCACTTCACAAGTAAGAAATCATAATCACTACAAAAAGTGAATCTGAGAATAACTGCCATAAAAAAGGGAAACATGGGTTAGAGGTTATTTAACGTTACTTTTGTTTAGCCTAAAGGTTAGCATTAGTCATAATGTTTGCATATGAGTTGAAACGTTTTGAACTGGGAAATATTTCCCAGTTGCCTGGAACGCAGCATATTTGATCCTAAAATTAGTAATGAAAACTAACTGCTCATTTGAGCAAAAGGTAAATCACCTCAAAATATGACCTAAACAGTTTTTAATGATCTTGAGTTTTAATCTGAACAATTTTAGGATTAAAATGTTAAAGGTGCACTGTGTTAAGTGAAAAATCCCCTGCACAGTTCAGAATAATTAGAAAGTTAAAAACAGACTGTGACATTTGAAATAAGGATAAAAACGTTGTATGCTATAATGTGAAAACATGCAGCTAAATGAACAGCTTTTCCATAGAAAAGAATAAGAGGAGGCCTGCTCTAGGCCAATTAGCACTCACTTTTGAAGTCATGCAAGCCTGCTTAAAACACATTTTTTAAATAATTTTTTCGTACAACAAAGAAAAATGACTAAAACAAGCTTTTATTCAAGTCTATTGTTGGTGAAAAAGTACACAGTGCACCTTTTTTATTGTTACCTGTATTTTTCATTGAGATCCAAATACAGTGTAGCCTATTACTCACCCAAACTGAGTTTGAAAATTTAGTATTTAAAGACCTGCTACTACTATACCTGATTTTCTCTTTTTACATGTTGGACACAAGCTCAATATTTAGCAGTGTATTTTTCACCATTGACTCTCATACATATTTGCCACTCACTGCTAACTTTCGAATGCAGTGATGTCATCTGCATAACCGCTATACAGTAGCTTTGGTGCTGAGGGGGGAGACAGAAGGTGACAGCAGATTGGGAGATGGGAAACCCCAGGCCAGCCGCGCTTTAACCGGCTGACGAGACACCAGGGAGACGTGCCTAATTTATGCAGAGTTAAGGCTGAGGGGGCCAAGCAGAGGGTGTCTGGGACCCCCTCAATAGCCATGAGAACCAAAGAGGAGCTGCTATGGGTGCTATGAGAGCTAGGAGGGGGGAGGGGGCTGTGGTGCGGTTTTATGGTAAACGGGGGGTTCTGGATGGCTCAGACATCCCATTAAGGTCCAGAATAGGGCGTAAGGAGTGAGACGATGAAAAGGATGAGGGAAGGGTAGCAGGAGGCTAGGTGGTTTGCTACAGCAGACTGGTTAGCTATTAGCCACACAGGCCGGTCTGTCTGCGCCGCTGCATACTAATTCTACATTAACAGCTTTGAACATGAGCTAGGGATGGACTACATCACAGATAAGCTGTCCAACTGATGAGAGGACAGTGAGAGAGCTACAAGAGTAGAAGCTTTCTTTCTTTCTTTTTTTTTTTTTTTTTTTTTTTGACAATCATAAAAACAACACATTTTTGTCAAGACAAACAGTGCAGTCAAAACATATTTTTTGAAGAAATAAATGCACATTATAACATCAAGCTTATAGAATGTACAAGCATTTTTTTTATTATTAATGATATATTTATTTTTATAGTACAGTAGAATTTTCAACAAGGGAAACTTAAGTTGTCACTGTTATGCAACAATCTTTAGTGGAGTCCACATATGAAGCAGAACAGCTGTGTGCTCTGCTTTTTTTTTTTTTTTTTACACGATATGTTGACTGCAGCAAAAATATTTTTCCCATCTGTGTTTTGAGAGCAGTAGGGTTGAGAGCTCAAATTCAAGGCAAGGCAAATGTATTTGTATAGCACATAACATACAATTTAAAGTGCTTTACAAAGCAATAAAGTAGCCTATGTGAACTGCCAGAAGAGACAGACGACTCAAAACACAGACGAAACATATTAAGTTTACTTGAACTGTGATACATTTGAAATCTCTCTCCAACGGTGCATAGTTAGTTGACCAAAATATAAGTTATACTACGAATGGTAAAAAAAAAAAAGTCTCCCTAATTTACAAGACCCAATTTGTTGATGTTCTTCTGTGTGCGCTTTGAAATTTAAACAATACACTGAAGCAATCAATATATCACTATATTTGTACTATTCATTTTGATATTTTCTATGAAGAGTGACAGAGAAGCAAAAGACAAAAAGAAGAGGACAGAGTATATGAGACAGAGAGGACAGCCATGCAGGTTGATGGTTGATTCTGGTGATGCAGGCGGACAGTTTAATGACAGTGCTCACCCCTGAACATACAGCCCTATGAGCGGCGGACCAGCTCACAAATGCACACGGGCCTATGACACGTGCACATATGTGTGATATATGGAGCAGCGCTTTCTGAAAAAGACATAGGAGTGGTGTAAATGAAAAAGAAAGAAATGTGTCTGTGTGTGACCCTGGAAAACATAACGGCAGCTCTGAAACATCCAATGGGCACCCCTTTTGACCATCACTTTAGTCTGTGAAAAGTAAATACCACGTGTACCTTTTTATAGCCAGCATGTTCACCACTGTCGCTACAGATTACACTCACTCAATAACTAACACCGCCGTAATCGTCACTGTATGAGTCATTTTTGCACACAAAAGTACCAAGAACTAAGCTCCAAAATCTCCTTTTCAGGTTCAGTAACTACTCTGTCCCTACTGCTCACATTCACACAGTCACAGTGCCTGAAATTATTTGTTTTGGCAAATGGACTTTTCAAATGTTGTTGCTATGTTTCTGGTCTGACTGAAAGTACAGTACGTGCCTCAGAGCTGGAGCTAAAAGGAGTGTGGTCCCATGTCTCTAGTTCCTCCTCTGTGTGTTGTATGAAAGCACCCAAATGAACTGGTGAAGCTAAGAAAAACCAGATGAAAATATCTAAGCAAAATGGACCAAAAAAAAAAAAAAGAGATTAAAACAATAACAAGCTGTCTCTTTACAACAGTGCCATATGGGAACAGACTACTTTGCAAAACCATATTTATTCTTCTTTGTGCCAAATTATGCTGGCTGTGGCCCTATATTTCATTCATATGACTTGGGGTTGGTGCCTAAACAAAGACATACAGCCTGCTCATTAAAAAAAAAACATGTCATTGGATCAGGTTTGGGTTGAATTGTGCGATTTTCCCTCCTACTATAAGTGACCGTGACTGAGCGTGGGGTTGAATGAGAGGCCGGAGCGAGGTCTGCCAATAGAGCGCCCCGCTACATCCCTATGGGAACCACCCTCTCACACAGGGGGGTGCATTTAAAGCTTTGTTGGTCTGTTAACACAGCTTTTTAAAACGCCTCTTTATGGACTCAGCTAAGCAAACTGCAACCCCTGATTCTCCTGCTGCCAGAAAGACAAAATGTTGTAAAGAGGTGAAACAAAGTAGGGACAAAA
This sequence comes from Mugilogobius chulae, assembly GCA_038363315.1. NCBI lineage: Eukaryota > Metazoa > Chordata > Actinopteri > Gobiiformes > Gobiidae > Mugilogobius > Mugilogobius chulae. Next base: position 18,586,025 of record CM076412.1, on the reverse strand, counting down.
ATGATGTTAAATGTTAGATTGCTGTAATTTTAAAGTCTTAAAAACACAATTACATGCTATCTCTTTACAGCATGTGTAAGCCAACAAAATATTCACCATGAAGAGTTTAAAAGTGTTCTTCAAAATTTCAAAAGTACAGGCTAAAACATAAACAAGCACACTTTCTGGGTTTAGAGAATTAAATGCTCTATTACTGCAAACTCTTTTACACTCAAATAGTGTCATATCTGTCTATACTGGTGCAAAACTCACAAAGGTGTTTTATTTATAGCACAGTGCCTATAACGGAAATATTTTGTGTTTTTTCAGTAATAAATTATTTTTGTTCATTTTATTTATTGTAAAAGACAAACCAAAAAACAACAAAGTCTGTAAAAACTGCAAAACTGTTCAGATCTAACTCTTCAATGCAAGAAGCAGCAGTAGTTTGTTTTTTTAATTATTATTATTGGAAAGAGGCTAAATGAACATTTTTGAAGTATGTGTGTTTTACTTAGAATCTGGAATTTTGTAGTAATAGCACATAAGTAATGACAGACAGATAAGTGATAAGTGAAAATGGGAATTTTCTGACCACTCAAGCATCCGCTGAAGGACAATACAAGATTGTCCAAATAAAACTTTGAGCTAAGTAATAATGAAAGACATAGTCAGCAACTCAAAAAAGTGGATTTACATAATATGTCCTCTATATATGCCCAATACATATAGTAATTGATGGCAAGTGATGCTGCAGTGCTTGTTTGCAATGTAACTTTGTGTTCTAAAATAATGCCATGCAGAGCAGGTGCATCTAGACCGGCTGCGTCGAATCACCTGAGAACTGAACTTTGCAGCAGAAGCAGGTCATTGACAAAGTGCAGCGTCTCACTGTGTCCTGGAATACAGTCAGCACACAGCTTTCCCCAGAGGAGCTGTGAGACACAGCCCAAACAATAGGCCCGTGCTTAGGTCGGACAAGTACAGTACAGGGCTGGGCTGGATACTCAGGCAGTCTCTACGGGACGACGCCGGATGACACTGAAATGAATAGCAATGAACTCGCAGCAGAGAAGTTGAGAACATTAGAAAGGAGTCACACAGCCCAAAAGCCACAGCTGTACACAAAGGACCAGTGTGGCTCCATAATTGTACGATTGCACTGTGAAATATCTCAATATGGGATCCACAGAAGAGATGAGAGAGCGCTCGCCTTCTCCTGCTCCCCTCCCCTTTCCATCCCGACGTACACATGCAATAAGGACCCCATCCGAGCGCGTCTACATCTGCCCGCCGCACGCCTGATGGAAAAGCCAAAAGGGAGGCGCTCATAACCCCTACAGCCACCGAAATGCACGTTTGTAAATCACAGCTCCTAAAATAAACAACCTTTAATAGGGGTTTCTCATGCGCATTGGCAGGGGTCCACTCTTCTACTAGTGCGGCTGCGTTTCCATCTGGCCATAACGTGCTACAAAGAAAAGAAAAAAAAATGTGTGAGCTTCCACTACCTTCCAGCAGAGATGCCGGTCCACGGGCTGCGAATGTATTTGAATATATTTACATAAAGATGGTGGCGCGCTGACACAGGCTGAGCTACTGCTGAGAACGCACCATGCAAGTCATTGTCCCCAAAAATCAGAGTAATGATTGAAATGCGTGTTGAATGAGGAGTGGGGGGCTCTTGTTGGTAAGAAATAGTGAAGCAGTGGGTCCCCGTCTATCAAGAGAATAAATAAAACATGCAAACACTATCAAACGCTAAAGTAAATGACTGCATAAATTTCAGCACATAGAAACAGACAGTCAGCAATGCGTTTTTTATGTTGATACTGAACGCTTTGATCATAATCTTATCCTATTAATAAAAAAGTAATAACGTTTTGGCAGTTCTAAATAACTAATGATCTAATGACTTTGGAATTTTAATTATTGGGTTTGTTTGAATAACTTTTTCTGGAAAAAAATATCCATATCTGGTACACGAGAGAAGATATGAGCCCATATTCGCTCAAAGCAGCAGATTTTATTAGCAGATAACAGTCCGGTTTTACTGTAACAAATTCGGAGGATAGGATCCCTGTAACCTTTAATCAAACAGATGTGTGAGCATGGCCTAAGGTACGGACACAGCAGCTTTTGGGAGAATAATTTGACAAAAATAAAACACCCAAGGAAGCTAGAAGGCTGCGATACAGTCCACTTGAAGATATAGTCAAAGCATAGCAAGAAAGCATATAGGGAGGGGTGAAAGGGGTCAGCGGGGATTCGGGGAAGGAAGACTAGAGCCCAGGAGCAAAGTAAAAGATTGTGTGGTGCATTTCTGCGTATATAAATGTGTGTGTGCATGCGTGTCTGTATGTGTGTCAACCCCAGCTGGGCAGACATTTAGTTGACATGCTGATAGGGATTTAAGCAGTGGGTGGGTGGTGTGTCTGACCAAGGTGAGTGAATGAGTGGAGAAAGGAGAAAACGGCTGGGGGGATCTGAAAGCCGGCGTATGCAACGGGCAGATGCCGAGGAGAGAAGAGATGGGGTGCAGAGGGGGTCTCACAGTCTCAGCCGACACAAAACCCGCTGTTGCTATAAGCTTGATTTCAGTGAGACGATTAGGAGTAGAAATGAAGAGGCAAAACAGGCGGTAAAAGGGAGGTGGGTTTTGTAAGGCGCTCCGGGCTATGAGGAGAAAAAGAGAGGTTGTCTATTCAGGTGATGGGAGAAAGAGGGGTCTCTCTTTCAGACAGTCTAATGAAGCATAAGTCCTACCAAATGAACGATGGATACAAGCTGATTGGAATTTAGCATGAACTAGTCCGCATTTTAAAGAACTGAGCAACACACTCGAATATGATGATATTAGTGACTGATATAGGACTAAAAATGGCTGAGGCTAATTTAAAAATGCGAATGGGAGGCAAGATTGAGCAGATCTAAACTAGCATATAGCAGTAGCATCTTGTGTGACTTCTCTCTAATCTAACATTTCCACATGGATACAGCCGGGGCTTTCCATCCACGAACGAGAAACAAATTACACATATTTCTGATTGTAGCACACACATGAGATGAACCCTGATCCAACATGTTAAATTACAGGAGGCAGCAGACTGAGACAGACCGTAGGGTGGTGAATGGGGTGGGGCGGTTGTCAAAATGTCTGCCCGCGTTTGAGTGTTTGGGCTTGGGGGCTGTTTGACCAGGGGGTCGGCTGGCTGGGCTGCTGCAGGACTGATTTCGGGCTCGATTTGGCTCAGAGCCGACTGGAGATGGGCCAGGGGCTGACTGGCTGACTGACTGGTTGATGGAGAGGGTGGGCTGGTGCGATGGTAGTGGTGAGGCGAAGGTGCAGTTGGGGGGTTGGGTTTTGGCTTCCCGTGCTTCTTTCGTTCAAGTTGTCCCTGGAGCGAAGCAATAAGACGCAGCTTATAAAATGAGCAAACACAGACAGACAGCCAACCAGTCAGTCAGTGAGCTGAAGATGATGGGCAGACCTAGACACACACATTGGCCCCCCCTTCCACATCCCTGACCTTGACCCCTGCGCTCCGTAACTTGGGACTGAATGGAAGTCAGTGCAGCTGCCGTGAACTAACCTCAACCCCCTCGTCCTCTTTACCCTAATCATTTAGCCCGTTCCCACGCTTCATGGCTGGGATTCAGTCTCTGCATCTGAATGGGGCAATTTAATATTTATGTGCCTGTATTTTTAAGGGGGCGGCCATGCCTGTTTCTAAGGGCAACGATATTCAAGGATATTCGGTGATTTGTGAAAATTACCGACCGAACATGAATTCTAATTGCCCTGTTTGAATTCAGTCAGCCTTTATATTGCTATGCGCAGAGTGCTTTTCCTCTTTGGCTTTGAATTGTTTCTGGAGTCTATGTAGCACGCAGGCGCAGCTCTTATTTCCCCTCACACGCACACATATGTAGAGCTGCTCTAAAATGTATGTGCGCTGCAAGGCGTCATTCGGCGGGTTCAAACCCCTCCACCTTCACATTTTCATTATGGCCAAATCTCAGGCCTGTGCTACAGCGGCGTGGCCTTTCGCCGGCAAGCAGGCAGTTTAATCACACATACACCACTACTCCATTTTCATTTCCTTTTCATACAGCCTCCATTCCACTCCAGCTTCATAATTCTCCCTCAGAGCTGTCTGGGCCGTCGCACTGTTTGCAGCCTGTTGAAATGACATAATCAGTGACTTGGATAAATGCCTGACTGTTTTCCCTGAGTCTATAATCAGACTTGGGGCTCAGCGCAGCAGCTAGGAGGGAATACTTGACTCAGGAATGACTTCTTAAGGAGACTAGTTTCACATAAGGCATTTGAGTGTCAATGAAATGAACTTGCCACGCCAAGTGCACTCACTGACAAATAAAATGTCTTCAAGCCTTCAGACTCCAAAATTAGTATTTTCGATCCAACGACTCGAGATTCAATTATGATTATTTTTAGTTTGCCCTTCAGTTTTGTTAGATCTTTTCATAATCGTTGTGAAATAGAAGCCGTTGTAGCTATATCGTGAATATGCCCACAAATTTTAATACATTTTTTAAAATTCCAACAAACACATCTTTCAGTCACGCTGCTTCCTGAAAATCAAATGTTTTTCTTTGCATAACAAATACTGATTGAAATGCTACAGTTTGCAAATACCTCCATTTAAGGAAACCACCTGAAAATGCAGACTCGAACACACATAAATTCCCTTTGTGGTGTATTTAAAAGATGAATAATTCAAATGCCATTTTCATTTGAATGTTAAAGTGTTTTGAGGTTCGGAGAAAAAAAAATATCACAAGATTTGTTTGGTCACAATAAAGGAAAAAAGGAGGGGTGGTTTTGAGCGATGGCTGCAAATGCTTTCAGCAACTATTACTTCAGCGGATTGAATACGTCCAATCAATAGCCAAGCAAATCAAAAGCAGTGAGCAATCTGAATGAGAAACACCATACTGGACTGAACCAGCAATCACACACACAAATGAGTACATCTGACCTACAACCTAATAACGCCCAAATACTGCAATTTAAACATGTCTCAGTCACACAACTGCCTTAAAGAAAGCATTTACTGATATAGTCAATATGCAAATAGGAACAAAGCCGTGCCTGTTTAAAGAGTAAATACAGAAGTAGCTGGAAAAGTGTAAATTACATTTGAAGTATGGCCCAGGTGTTTGCATCTGTCTTTTTCTATTTCCACTCTCTCAAAGTGTTTGAAAAATGCATTGTGACATGTTCATTTATGTTAAAGAGTATGAATACTTAATTTTCCATTGAAAACTGTATTTAATCTCTCAGTTTTCATTCATGCATGTTTGAGTAAACTTATATTGTATTGCTGCTGATGCTCGACTGCTCTATCACCTAACCCTGCCCATTTATCCATATTTCCTTGCAATTACTGAAAAAAATTGAGATTCTGAGTAGAACAGAAGGATTTCAAATTGTCACGCAATCATTTTCCAACATAAGAAACAAATGAGTTAAAATCTGCTGCTTGTTACAGTTAAGTTTTATATAAAGAGGTTTGCAGGAAGTCAATTAACCTGTTGCTATTTCTAAGCCTTTTAGATTACAATGAAGAAAATCTAAATTGCTGATCTACATATGTAATTGTTTTCACTAAATGTGTGTGAAAGCACAATATTTTCTTTATTTTCTTATCAACATATTTGATTTTTTTCTTATACTAAAACATGCTGACAATGCAGTTTTGATCAAGTCTGAAATTGTCTTGTATTCAGTTTCCACTCACATGTCAATGTTTTTTTTGTAATGTTCAGGTTTCTATAAAATTTACTCTGTAAAATATAATCCAAAACTGAACCTTATCATATCATTTGTTTGTTTGTTTTTAGTTTTTGTAATGTATCTATGATGGTCTCACAAGACTTTGATTTTACTTTGTTAACTTATGCTAAAAGAAAAGAGTGCATCAGGTGTTTTACTGTAGGAATCTTTTGTGGATATGGACTAGTTAATTAGCCTTAATAGAGCATGAGTAAAGGCTTAATTATTCATAAACATATGGTGAAAAAATGCATGAATAAGTTAATTAGGAGATACAGTCAGGAATTAAATTTGTATTAAGCCGCAATAAATGTTCAACATCTAATATCTCTTCTTAAGAATTAGTAAATTTTTAAGTTATTATTGTATTTTCTGGCTTTATTAGGGGGTAACTAAACCAAACCAGTCCCCATTTGGAAGCTAGGTTTATGGTTCACACGTTTTGTTTTGCCTATTGAGGATAGAAATTGAATCCAAGACATGGCAGTTTAAAAGTACTCATTGCCAATCACAACATTCAGCATTCTCAATAGATATCAAATAATGACTTTTTCCTAATGTAAAGTGGTGCCGAGTGTACAGCTGTGGTCTGAGCTGGTTTGATTGACACCTCCCATTTGCACACTGTAGGAGCTCGTGTCCACCTGAAGTGTGCTGTACTGTAACCATCTTGTCCCCTTTCTCTTTGTGTTGAATTATGCATAATTGCAGGAGTGTCGTTACACACATGGCCCTGGCCGTGATTAACATAAAAGCTTTCTGCAATAGATGATGTGGAGGGAGCATGTCCTTTTTTCCCTCTGACTAAGTGTGAATGGACACATCCGCATAATATGGATTAGCAAATGTGTTAGCGGGCAGATATATGAAACACTTATCGCGACTAGGAAGCACATGTTATGAAGCAAATGTTCGGCACTGGATTAAATATAAGAATGGCGATTATTGACTATCTTAAAGGAGACATATTGCATGTTTTTAATGCATTTATTAAATATTAAACTGTGACATTTGAAGGTTGAAATTTGCATATTATTCACGCTAAAATACCACATTGACATAAAATGGCTCAGAAATAGAAACAGGTCTATTGACTGCAGAAATTATCACCTCTTCACTGTAAAATTTAACTGTGATAAACAGCAGACACTAGACACTAGAATGATAATATTTTGAGTAATCACAAGTAAATCCAAACAAGTGGGTGGGGATAGGAGGTAAGAGAACACTTGAATTTTCTGCTCGATCATCAACTGCAGAGCAACACTATTTCAATGTGCACAAATCAATATAAAGAAAACTTTTAAAATAATGATGAGAGAACACAATTATAACAAGGCTAAAACATAATATGTAAGCAGTTACAGTAAGCAGTCAAATGAAAATAATTTATTCCAGTTTGCCTGATGCAATAAGAGGCTGCCAGTCTGTCTTCTTGACAATGCCATTTCTCTCCACTAAAGGATACTGTAGCATGTAGCCCCTCCAGGCTAACGCAGGCTTTACACTCACCTGCTCAGCTCAACCTTGTCCAAATCAGTGTCACTATATGGGCTGATGAGACAGAGAGGCTTGATTAAAACTGGGTCCAGCCTGATAAAAGAGCACAATAACAGGAGGGAGCTTCTCAGCTTAAGCAAAGTACAGATTTCTTGGCTGCTTATCAAATGATTTATAAGGTCATTTATCGCAGTTGCTATGCAGAATTCGAGAGTAGAGAACATTGTGTAATTCAATGTCCCGCAAGAAATCAGGTGATGTTTGCATGGCATGGTTTTATAAGGATTTATATCAAGTCCATTTCACATTAGGAGTCCTCTTTCCCAGAATGCACATGCTAACTCAAGCACTCACTAATCATAATATGAAATTGAATTTTTTTATCCCCAGGATGTAAAATTGCATCTTACATGAAAGATGAATGAAATAAAAAATACGGTGTGCTTGTGTGTTAGAAGAGTGTGTGATTGTTGTGATCCATTGCTGGCACTATGGAGGTAAAAGCACTTCTCCAGGAAAACAATATAAACTGTACTTGGTGAGAAAGGATGATAGGCTATTTCCAGGACACACAACAATTTGCCAAAACCCTTCACTAATAATTAACAGTGACAGGTGAAAACGTCCAAGAATGCCATGGGAGTTCACAATGAAATGGACACAAAAACACACACACTCATAGAGATTCATAAATACAGGACAGAGGTAACAGACGAGGATCCATTAACTGCTAACTCCACATTAAGACCATAAAGCAGCGATACATCTCCCTCTCCACGTACACTGGCTGTACCCCGCAGCTCGGCCACTGATACCCCTGATCCCCCTGTGCTTTGACAAGGCGTAATAAAGCCTGTATGAAGCACAGCATTGTGTAGGGAGAACACAATGTTGCATGCTGAGTGCTGTGAGAAGGGCGTACACCGGTGGGTCCCACGGCGCAGCAGCACACCAGGGCCTATAGTGGAGAGTGCTGAGCATGCTAATGAGGTCATTATGTTATGCTTCTCCCTCACTCTAGCCCCGCTTTTTTACAGTGTGGCTTTGGCTGTCACGGGAGGCAGGGCACCCCCAGTAAAGCAGCCAATCACAGATGTCCCATATGGCACAATGAGAAGACACACGAGCGTCTACAAATGAGCCACGCTCAGAAAAACAGGAATGCTCCATTTTTCAGCTGGCATCAAAAGCAGGAAAAAGCCACAGGCGATTTGCATACAGAATAAGATGGGCTTAAGGAGAAGTAAAGCGCAGGGCTACAACGGGCAACATTCATTTGCTAATTGTTCCTGCTGCGTATTCAATCAGCGGCCGCACAGTACTGTGCTTCCTTTTCTTACTGTGGGTGCCATTATTTACAGCCAAAGAGGAGGGGTTAAGAATCAAGCCCATGCAAATGCAATTACAACATATTTGCATAGCCGTTAACAATTAAAGGGCAGATGGCAAACAGCGGGCATTAAAAAGCGAGTAAGCGCCATCTTGGCTCAGGGAGACAGCTGGCAGACAGGAATCGGCCATTTTGTAAGCATGGGTCGCTGCCAGGCTGAGGCGAAGCACGGCACCAATCTGTGTGTGCCAAGAGATTGGCAGGCAAGGGCGAAGCATGCTTTAATACTCTCCCTAATACAGACAACAAGAGCTAACTCCTCCAACAGTCAGTGACAGGATGATCAGAGCCCAGCTCCTGGTGGGAGAACACAGTGCAGAGCAACACAACATGCAGCAGGTCTGAGCAGATCCTACCACATCACTCTCATCAAAACAGGGGACATATTGTTCCAGCTATTTCTCCAAAGAGCTATAATTGTTTGCTTTATTAAAAAAAGAACAAGTAATATACAGTACTCACCGACTGTATGAACTTTGGTGTAGCCTCTGCGGGTTTAATGGTCCCTCTGTCCTTTAATGCCCTTCCAAGTGCACATAGTGTACTGTATGACCTCTTAAAGCTCAGAGCAGGATGTTTTTATCACACGTGGAAAAAACTTGCAGCTAGAGGCTTTCACCTTTGCACTGGTGTTAAGCCAGTGACTTTCATTCGAAAGGGTTCACAATTTTCTTGAGTCACCAGCAATTTTGTTAAAACATCTCAAGAGCAAGTCTCTTTGTGTTCAGGAGGACTTCAGTAAATGTGAGGAAGAAAAGAGTCAGACAAAGTATGTTATATTAGACATGAATGGAGGTAGGGGCAGGAGCAGGCTGAGCAGGTACAACTACTGTCCTTTTCATCTCTTATTCAATTAGCAGCCATTCGCTTGGGCTGCCATAGGATTCCTGCAGCAGCATTAAGTGGACTTCAGGTGCCTTTTCCACATGGGGAGAGAGCTGTGAGAGCCAGAGCCCTCCTTCCTCTCCTCCACCATATAGATCAATACTGCACTGCCATATCCTCTGATGGGAGCTGCTGTAGAACGGCTAAGAAAATCTAAGGTGAAAAGACAGGCTGCGTGTGATCTGGTGGATGAGAGAAAAAGTTCAAATTGTCCCTTCATTCAGGTTTGTGAAATCATCTGGTCTAGCTCGTGAGCTTCAGTGCTGGATGTGGGACTGGACAGACGAGCAGTGCATCCGATGAATCAAACAGAAAAAGTGGAATGAGTAATAAGTGGGAGGGAGCTTTGACGTGGCGTACTCTTCTTCTTCCATTTTCTCACCCTCTGCTGGCTCCATGTCTCTGACAAAGTTTTATCAAGTGGTGTTGGACGCAGTGAAAGGCCCTCAGGCGAACCACACACAAAGACTTGCTCAGTCTTTCTTTGGCTGCTTGTGCACACACACATGTTCGCCCGCTGACACTGCGTGTGGGGCGGTGTAGGGTTAGGGCCCGGTCCCGGTTCATGTGGGACTGTTGGAGAAAGATAGAAGGAGAGATGCAGAGAGGAGCTGGGAGCCGTGGAGCTGTGGGTCCCTGGGCTCCGAGGCCTTCAGGCGGTGCTGGCCAACCTCTGCTCGCCTCTCTCCTCTATATCGATTTCTGCTGCTCCGCACTGCTGCCGAGGCTCCTCGCCGCCGGGAAAGAGAGCTTCTCTCACCCGCCTCACCTGCCTCTATCTGGGCAGGGTTGGCCTAGCCTGCCCACTCTGCCGCTGTCTTGGCTGGCCTCTGTTGTCTCCTTGGGACTGTGAATGCAGCGCTGGGCCACGGGAGGAAGGCAGCCAGAGAGCCCATGGCGGTCCGCAGCTGTGTTCACCTGCTCTGGGTTCATTGCTTCACCACCTCGTCGAACTGATGTACCCTGCGCTCTTCCATCTTTCCACCCACTCTGCTTTACTCTCCTCCTCCACTGCCCCCTCCTCCTCCCTGTGCACAGAAACAGAGACAGAGAAACAGGAAAAAGGAAGTTAATTCTAACTTTTAGATATCACCCATTGTGAATGTCAATCTGAGACTTTGATCAGACAGAAGTCAGGGGTGAGTGTTTCGGCATGCTCTCTCTGTTGGGTATGTGAACCTCCTCACCTCACAGAGCAGAAGCTGCAGAGATGGGAGGCCCGAGAGTTAAGTGTGTCAGTAAACCAGATACTGGCTGCCAAAGGAACTATTAGGGATTGCATTGCAGATAGCAAAAGACAAAGAGAGTGGGTGCATTTGATTTAATAAAATAAAAATATTTACCAAAAATTTTATTTGTGTTGTCCATTTTTGCAGGAGGTAGTTAATGTTGCTTTTGATAACAGCATATACAGTTGGAGTTGGCGGGACATTTGAAACTCCCTCTTTGGTCTGAACCACTGTGTGTGAAGGAATGGAAATGTTTTGGCCGCACCAGTGGTGCTCCATAGAAAATTTGTCAAAGAAAACATCTCAGCTTTTGTATCATGTTGAAATATTTAAATAGGTTCAGCAGTCCTGTTCTTATGATAATAGCAGTTGGAGGGACACTTCTTTGAGGATTCTTGGTGCCATTGTGCTCACGAACAGAGAAAGAGCCATGCACAAATTCAACCCCCACTGCACTGTGTTGCTCCAGCCACACGATTCCCCGAAATATCCTGCGACCGCTCTGACAGCCCTTCAGTCTAACTCCCTCCACCCTCCACAGGCCTGAGAAAGAGAGAAACCTATGAACCAACTGGCAACTGAATAGAGAAGTAAAGTGAAGAGGGTTCGAATCGGTGGGCCGGCAAGCCTTTGGAAGCAAGGGCTGTCTGTTAAGGAGAGCGCATGCAAGGATTGTGTGCTGGGGGAGGAGTAAGAGAGCCAAGTTTTGAAGGGGGACGAGAGTTGAGTTAGGGGGACAAGGATGGGGGGGTCTGGGGGTGCGGTGCATGTCTCAGACACAATAATACTATTCATTGGGCTCAGACATGGGTGTTAACTCCCCTCTGACAGAGCACAATGGGATTCGGCGGCATTCAAGCAGCCTTGGTGATATTGTTAGTTCAGGGCTGCATTCTCCCTGCCGCAGGATAGAGCGCCTGCATTGTGCCCGTCCACCAGGATGGATGGAGGGAGGTTTGAGAGGTGAAAGGCAAAGAGGGGCAGAACAGTACGTTTGTCTGTGTGTCAGCGCTGAAGGAGCGGGCAGAGGGGACGGGCCGGGACAGGGCGGGGACAGGAAGGTATAGAAGTAAAAATGGTTATGGTGTCTTGGCCCATAGCATTGGGCTTGTTTGTTTCATGGAAAAGGGGGACAGCATTATGGAGATTAAAAAACACCCGGCAATAAATATTACTCAAGCAGCCAAGTGCAGGGCTAAGGAGAGGCTTTAAAGGGGTGGGGGCATAAATGGAGCATAGAAGCCTTGGTGGCATTTTTATGACTTTTTATGGGAAGTTCGATGCATTTTGTTTGAATGCCTTCACAGTGAGGAAAAGGAAGAAAGCAGGCAGGGAGTGAAAAGCGAGTAATGAAAGGAAATGTCTCTTTGTGAATAGTATCCTGTGAAACCTAACCTATATTTCGACAGAGAAAAAGAGAGGACATCACATTACATTCCTGTGCTGTCATCTCTGAGAGCGAATCGTTTTACAAAACCATTTCAGGCATTGCCGTAGATGCTAGCAGGTCTATATGGGACCTTGGCCACACACGCTATGTAATGGCCAGACATGACATGCCGCCCCCATTTGCAAACTCACACAGGTATCAGTGCTCCTAAAGTGCAGAACAACCCTCTTTCATGAACAGTACTTTGTTTGTTTCCCCTCTGGTAAACTCTGACCAGCTGTTCCCATGGCAACCTTACCTGCCTGCTTCCTGTGTGAACGTGTGTGTGAAATATAAAGGGGATAGAGTATATGGGCAATAAATGAGCTCCAATTTAAGCGGCGGCTTAAGCTGTATCACAGCATTAGAGATAAATATTTGCTCAATTGTTTTTCATGTTAAATAAACTATAGTAAAAGCTTAAAATGTTAACACTTTGTAATAACTTTACTAGACTCATAATGAACAATAGATAAAGAATGACTTAGAGTGTGTATGACAGGTTAGACTACATTTTAATAAAACATAGTAAACATTATTATAATTAAGATTTTACTAAACAATTAGCTTATTTTTACCCAGTTTGATTGTTTAGGTGAAGTTCATTATCGCCTTTTGTCCAGAAAATATGACATATGGATTTTGGATGGATTTTGCGCTGGCTAGAGGGACTCTGTTTTGGAATTACAATTACTTGGTCAAATTTTCGCTGCCAATTTAAATAAATTGCAACTTAACTGCTGTAAAACTATTATAAATAATTACCACAAAGACAATCACACCAAACTAAGTCAAAATTAGACAAAATTTATAATCTGTCATATGGGCTTTATGCTATAGTTAGAGAATATGTTTAGAAGATTATTGATTTGCTCAGTCTGGGTCTTTTATTCTTAAAGAATTTGTTGATTATGAATAAGGCCATTGTAGAATTTTCTAAGACTATTGAAAATGTAGTTTTGTGTAAGAGTTAGCATTACCAATAATCTTCATGTTATCTTCGATTGAACATGCACCCTTGATCTGCTTGGGCAATATATTTTTTTATATCAAAAACTTTTTTAATGCAGTTTAGCTCTCAGAGGCAGTGATTGCTATAAGTATAATTTTGCAGTGATTCTACAGAAGGATGTTTGTTTGTTTCTTTTTATTAGCCTACTCTCTTCCACCAAGTTCAGACTAAGCAAATAACTGTTTAAATAATTGATATTTAAATAATTAATTAATTATCATGATTATATTTTTTCCATAAAGAATAGCTCTAAGTTGCCAAAGTTCCCAAATGCACATCCATAAGTCAAAAGCCAGGCATGCTGACAGCAGGCAGAACCAGACCAGGGCATGGCTCTCTTTGGGGGCTAACATCCAACAGAGGCTAGAGGGCAGTTAGGTAGTGCACATTTTCACTGTTGGAGGATTACACCAGTCAACCAGCACACACAATGTGCCCCCCTCCTGGGATGGGAGGACCAACCTGCTCTCCCGGGGCATTCACTGATCACTAACTTAATTAAGAACACAGAGGTCTTAAAAAGGTAATGCCGGACTTATAAAAGCAAACCACCAAGACCATGAAAGGGGAGAGAGCTGAGAGAGGAGCAGAGGGACACGCTAAAATAAGACGAGGCATGAGTTAAAAAGAAAGCAATGGGCAGCAGTTGCGGAGGGGTGAAGAGGGTTTCTCCAGCACAGGATTAGGGGAGAGAAGATGAAAGGATCAGGCCTAGAGGACAGCAAAAAGGCCAGGAGAGATGGCCAGAGGAGGGAGGACAACCACGACTTAAACTCCGAGCAAGGAAATCGAGTACAAGGGGAGCAGAAAGGAGAGAGAGAGCTCAGGTGTACATGACCTGCAGACAGTGAGGGAGAATCACTTAAGGTTTTTCTGGTGAATTGATGCATTTGTTTGATGGTCATGGTACAAGTGCTATCGCTCAAAACGTATTACATATTACTTTCACTAATCCCTTTTAGTCCCCTATTGCTCTGATGCTACACAAAAGATACCCTACATCTTTTAGGAATTTGCGTCAGTACACTGTTTACATCTACGGTCTTTTTGATTAAAGTGACACAAAACTGGGCAGTGCTGGAGAACTAAAAGTCAGAACAGATATGTGTTGGCTGACCAGCCAGTCCACACACTTTGACAGACGTTACAAAGACGTGAGGGTCTGGAATTAGTCCTTATTTTGAGCAAATTAGAGGGCCAGGTTTCAATTTCTTGGCTTTCTGAGCGCTGAGTCAGAAAACCCGGAAATTGCACAGAAACAGTGACATGCTAAACTGAAAGTTATTGTAAATATAGCGCATATTTTCAGTATGAAGGCTCTCAACGTGGTTTGCTGCTCAGGTTTTAAAGGTTGTATGGAGGATTTTCAAAAATATTTTGTTGTCATTCTTGGTCAAAAACAGTTGCATAGATTTGTTACAGGCTTGTACTTATGCTAAACAAAAAAGGATTATAAAAATATATGAACCGTGGACATGATGAGGCGAGTAAAACGTTGACCAATAGATAACGAGGTACCTCGTTATCTATTGGCTTGTGAACCTGTCAAGCAAACCCTCAGTGTTCCTAAGTAACTGATTGGCCCAGTTACAGTTAAAGGGCGTGGCCCTGGGAGGAGAAACACATGTGCATCATTTGAAAAACAGCAAGCAGTTGTTGGATTTGAAAAATCCTCCCTACAATCTTTAAGGAACTGATACATTCCTAATTGTTCAAAACCAAAGTAAGAGCCGAAGAAAATGTTCTATCAGCTACGTCCGCCATATTGAATGTTTTGAAACGGTTAGAACAAAAAAAGTTTTGAAATTGGGGAGGGATGGGGAGGTGAGTGGCAATTTCAGATTGGATACGTCCTAATTTTGGACGACGAAGTGGCTCTGTCTTTGGTTCCAGACCCTTCTGCATTATAACAGAATGTAGGAGAGGCTAGCTGCTCTGGCAAGATTTGTACAGCACTTTCCAGTATTCAAGAAGTCTAGCATGATGTCACATATAAACCAGAAATGTAACTGGCCACTAAAGTGAGCACACAGTCAGTTTGGGAGTATTTTGACATGTAAAACTGCCTAGTTTGCAATAAAATAAAATAAAAACACACAAAAAGTAGACTTACAGTAGGCAACCGTATTGCACAACTCAGTGGCAAAATAAAAATCGATACTTAGGTGAACTGGGTTTTTTGGTGAAGAATCTGAAATCAGAAATGCTTTAACCTTAAGAACACTCATGAAGACAAGCATAAGGCACTACCTAGTCATACTACAAGTCACATTTGTGGAGAGGTATAAGCTCACTATGAAAAAGCTTTTTCAAAAACATTTTGAAAAACTTCTTTTTCAAGATATTTTTTAGCAAAAACAAAAGAGTAAGATGAATTCTACATGCTGTCCTTGGGAACATTAGAAGACAAGCCATAACACCCTCACAGTCAGGCAGAAGGTGAAATCTACCAGAAATGTTACTGCACTTTTAAATCACTGTGTGTCTGCATTAAGCAATTATGTTCACACCTGTTATATAGTAAAATGTGATTCTATGGTTAGCAGTAATTTCCTTTAGTTGGTGAACTTTTAGTTTGAAAAACTTGGGTCAATTTAGATAAATATTTTAAATAACTTGCGTACAAGTAACTGTGTGGCTTTAATGTGGGATATTAGCAGCAGACTTAGCAGGGCCCATGTATCACAGCCCAGTGCAGACAGTTATGGCTCTGCAACACTTAACAGCTGGGATTTGGCAGCACTGTTGATGGAACATGCCAAATCCCATTTGTCGGCGGGCGCTGTGTGTTTGTATCGACACTGTGTAACCTTGTGGCTCTGTAAAACGCAGATGTCAGTGCGCGTGTGTTGGGTGCTTGTGCTCTCCCAGCGGGACAGGACAGTGGGTGGGTAGCACAGGAGGCCAGGTGCAGGAGAATACTTGTCAAAACTCCACCCTTCATCTTATTCTGTCGTTACATCTACATCGCTGTCTGCTTCGATTCTCTCTGTTCACAAAAAAGGGGTGACAAGAAGGAGATAGGGCAGCTTTCTCAACATATCTTTTCTCGCCTGCCCCCCTCCCTTCATTCGTTGCTTGCATCCCCTATGGTAGAGCTGCCAGACAGGAGTGCTCAGCGGCTCTCCGAACATTATTGATCCTGAGAGGAAGCCGGCCAGGGAGTTGGTGCCTCTCCTCCGCTTCTTTCTCTATCTTCTTCCCCTCCATCAGCGCACCCTCGCCCCCTACGGCCCGTAACTTCTTTCTCCTCTCTTCTCGATCTCTCCTTCCTTCACTCCCATCGCCGCCTCTACTTCATTTATCAAGGTTAAAGAACTCTTATAAAAAAGGAAGAGGGGGTCGCTGGGATGTTATCTGACTTCATGAAAGAAATACCCCGAGGCCACTGCGCTGGAGGAGGATGCTCTGTGCCAGACCTGACTGTGCCTCACACACAAACAGGCAGTGGCACCCGACAGCAGCCCACTCAGCGACGCTCACAAATAGAAGCGAGCGTGGACGGACTGCTGCACTGCACACAGCCATGAGGTGCAATACAGAAGAGTGTGCACGCTCAAATGCTAAAGGCTGCAAAGAAGGCGATTTTGATGCATGTACTGGGTTGTCAGAACTAAACAGTAGCTGACAATGGACAAGAGTGTGAAGTAAAGCACTTGTGAATGATTCAATTAGACAAAGACTTGTCGAAATCCATTATTACACATTTAGCACTAATTGTTTTGTACTTATGACCACCAAATCTTCCAATCTGCCCCGAAAGGTGATTTATTTTTTAATTCAATCTACTTCATCCATACAGTTCAAAATACCATTGTAACTTCAAGTACATTTTTCTCAATATCACTGTCAAAGTAGCTCCAACACACATAAAGTTTTACAGTTTGGGTCTGAACAAAATTGAAGGTTTTTATAAAAGAACTGTATCTAATATCTAATTCTAAGCTGAAGTTATTATAGTTTTTTTCTATAGTTTTCTGATTTGTTATAGTTTTTATGTAAATTTTCATCAAACCAACTCAAATAAATAAGACACCCACATCCCCTCAGTAAAAACTTTCTCATCTAATCTGTCACAATATTAAACAATAAACAAACGTAGCTTTGTAAATATGTGTAAATAATTTTTTTAAAATGCCTTACTTCTATAAATGACAACAGCAAGATGAAGGACTTGTAATACATTTTGCTTACAACTAATAAAACACACACGTTTTACATTGATAGCCTTTTTTCCTATTCACCGGAAGTGTCTATTCAATGCAGTTTTCAGTGATACAAAAAGTTGAAGGATTTGGTCAAACCACTATAGACTAGTGAAATTACCTTTTAGATATTAGAATAAAGTATGAATGTTAATATTAGGATGTCATCAGCTGTTATCTTTTGAACTCAGCAGGGTACATTTTCTGGATGAGAGAAAGTTTGGTTAGGCCTCTATCAACACACTCTTTAGCAACACTACTTTTAAGATTTCAGTCCATGAGAAGATTTAAGAGGGTATAGGATTTCTAAGCGGGAAAGGAGATTTCAAATTTCTCAAGGTTAGGACTACTCAAGAAGTTTCTGGAAATGAAGCTTTGGAACAGTCTGAACATTTACTGCAAGTAATACTAAAGTACCAGTGAGTTCAAGCTACAATACAAACAAGTATAGAGGGAGGTCTTATTTCAGTATTCCCTTCTGCAGTGCTAGTGTGAGTCTGCAGATTCTTCAGCATTGTTTTGTATGTAAGTATTCTTACTTTATCATTGTTAGTATTATTGACACTTATTGGTCATATGGTGTGTGTATTATTTTTTTTCTTCCTTCTCATGTTCGGGCAAAATAAAATAAAGTGCACATGACAGGTTAACCTACACTTTTCAAAACTGCGTGTATAGTGAACATAATTATATTTTACTAGAAAATTTTACTAAACATGTTTTCTGTTTTTTTATAGTTATGTAATATGACATTTATAAAATATAAATGATACAAATAATACATGATAACACCTGTCTTATGTTAACCTTATCTTAAACCTTAAAAGTTACAGATAGTCTTATATTTTTCACATTTAAAACTATTGTGGGTACCAATCTGTAAATTGTTTTACTTTTCTAAAGTGTGATCCATTTTTTGTTGCTTGGGATGAATGTTGAATTGTCTTTTCTTTCCTTTCCTTGATCTGCCAGGAGATGAAAACGTAGTCAATTGTCTAATTCTGGAATATTTACATTTGTATGTTCATCTGCATTGTCCCTTTAAATACATTAAATAAAAAGTGGTAATATTGTTCATGGAATGCATTTAGAACTTAGCTCTACCAAATTTTCAACTAATATTTATTAACATTTCACAAGCTGCAACTTTACCGCAGACCAAACTTAGTCCTATATAGAAAACACAAGAACCTGACAAGAGCCCTGCTTTTTGTGAGAGTGTGATTAAGCTACATCGGCTGTCAACAAGAATGCTACTTATGTTCCAATGCAAATTCAAAAGATATTCAAGAGAAAGAAAATGCATCCTGAGCCTCTAAAGACTCAAAGACTACTTGAGTCCTACAACTAATGCATGAGTACAGTACATCCACACACAAAGACCTCACGCTGTAGAGGTACTTTGCTCAGAGATGTACAGTAAGACCGCATAACAGCTGTAAAAAGAATACAGAGTCTGCATAGTCTGCTTTAAGAGACTAGCTGCTATTGTGGGCCTTTGTAATCGGGCTGAAAATGGCTCTACACGTGGAGTGCATCCTGTCTTCCATTGTTACAGCTTTCACTCTCCCCTATAAAGGCCTGCCCACACACCAGGCTACACCAGCTAGGCAAATAGTCACTACAGGGTACAACAGAGCCATGCCTCTCCCTCCTTTTGTGCTCCGTAATTGCCACAATGCATCTTCTCGTCCAGCTAATTAAGTGAGTCTTTCTTATTGTCTTGCAGTGCTATCACCTCACAGTCAGAGAGAGAAGAGGGAGACACAAGGAGGACACAGCTAGGACAAATCTGACTCTAAAGGTATAGAATGAATGACAAAGGCATGTGTCTATGTCCTGTAAATGTTTACCATTAGAGAAAGCTGCCCGCGCCTGTATGACTGGAACATTACCGCTGTCACTAGGCTGAATCATCTTTAAGAGTGACAGTTATGTGCAAGAAACAATGGCTCGGGAAATGGCAGGGCCCGACAAATGATGTACACCACAAGAGAAGATGAAAATTCCACCTGCAAGAGAGCATGCATGCAATAGAGCAAAAATATTGAAAGTCGGGAAAAAGTGCAAAATGGTTAGACCACATAGTAGCTGTTCATTTTATAGAAAGTTGCTTGTTTGACTTGGAAAAGTAACAAAACTTTTAGTAAACTGCAATTTGGAGTTTGTAAGGGTTGTGTTAGTATATGCTGGCCTAATTGTGTGGTATTTTTGTTGTTATACCTTGATAAATGAATGTTTATGTATTAGAGATAGATACACTGGGCAGATAATCGTGCTATTTAGTTTAGCAGCTATAATTCCCCAGGCAAGGCTAATAATGATGTTTGGACTTGCAGCCTAAAGCACACGCAAAAAGCTCGACACTTTAGTGCAAAGAGTAAACTGTCCAAAACAACATCATACTAATAGGTAACTACAACGGCAAGTAAATTCACACTCTCTGTAGTCAAGTCATTAATATTTCCTTTTTTCACTTCTTTAAATTTACATGCGGTCTTTTACTTGTTCTTATACTAGTTCAAGTTTATTTTAAAATTGTTTGGGAAGGTCTCAAATCATCTTGTTCATGCAACTTTTTAGGAATCAATGCTTGTTCAAATGATTAGAGTATGAAAAAAACATATTGGTGTATGACAGAAATTATACAATATTTTACCTTTTTAGTCTACGACTAAACATACTTATTTCCCTTTAGCTCTTTTTGGTTTAGATTTTGATAAGATTCCTTTGAATAATACTATAGCAGTGCATATAGAAAAAAAAGGTTGCATTTACATTCAAAAATGTGAGCCAGTTTCCTAAGATTGTAATTTGGGATCTTTAAATTTCGCAAATTTTCTGTCTATTGAATTCTAGTAATGACTTGACCTATTCACTTTTCATTTTACAATTCATTCATTAATTTTAGCTGCTCTCCTGCATTATTAGTCTATGGAATATTGTAATGTCACGTGAAGGCAATCTATTGACTTAACAACACCTGCTTGTTCAAAAACAACTTAACCAAGGTGTCAAGCATGAATGAATGAACACTAAAAACTGATGCTTTTGGGGAAAAAAAAACTACACCTGCTTTGTCTCCAGCTCTGCCACGCTAAAGGCTTTTGTGGGACTAAGTGAGAAGTTTGAACAAGGCTCGATCTCGACCCGGTGCACAGAAAACACAAAATCTACAGACTCGTTTAAATTCCACTTCTTTTTGGAGTTGCTACGGGATACACCCTTACACTCCCCCTGCCCCAAAGCCAGAGACACAGACATCTCCATGCTCAAGTCCACTCACTGACCTCTCCAGACCAGACATTCAACTCTTATCAGACCACAAAAAGCCCTGACCAACCCCCCCAAACGCAGGCTTCCCACACTCAAGTTCTTGTCCAAACCTTGACTGACACAGAGACAGACGAGACAGAGAAGTAAGGGTGAGATCGTGGAGCTTTTCGAGTGGGGGTGGTTCTCTGTCTGCCCTCAGCGGCGCCCACACAATGCAGCAGGGCATCTGGTACTAGGGGTGCTAAGGGGGGTATAAGGACAATAGGGTTTTTTCCTTCAGCACGAATATGATTATAGGTTTTAAATGGTGTCAAAGGAGAAGATGACAAGGAGAACAAAGTAGGGTAATTTTATCTTTTAGGTTGAAACAGTGAAGGATTAGGCAGTTTGGAATATCTGACAAGAAAATTGTAAAGAATCCATAAAAAATCGATATGAAAACCTTTAGCCTACTTAGTAACATGGTACATTAAAATATAACAGGAACACATGACAGTAGTGTGTTTCCCACGTGAGGAAATAAGCTGAGTCTTGATAATAAAACGGATCTTGCCTGATATGCTAATGCTGCAGAAATGCTCAAAATGAGTGTGGATGATTTATGGACTTAACACAGTTGAAAAGATCTCAGAAATCTACCTATGACTTCACAAATCTAGCTCAGAGGAGACTGAATAGTATGTCAGAAACAAAACTCCAGCTGTGTTTTTGATGAGAAAGCAATCTTAAAACTCAAAAAGGTCAATTTCGCATAATATGTGTGCTTTAATAGCTCTGACACAAGCCACGAAAGAACTGAATCTTTTCTATACATTGTAAGTCTGATAACTGAACTGCAGTGAGCAGATGCAGACGTGTGTTGTCACTTTGTTAATTTGCCATGTCTAATATAAAACAATAGTGTCACTGGAGTAGAATTCAAAGTCATTATCCTGCACTGTCTCCTGTGCCCCCCTCCGCTGCTTCTGCTGCTGCTGCCGTCTGAGAGCCTGTCTACCCAAGTGTCTGTGTGCATACATAAAATAAATGAGCTGTGCGTAGCATTGTGCAAGTCCACAGGCCCAGTGTATATATTAGAAATTTGACTTGACCCTGGCAGGCTGAAGCAGGGTTTGTGCGCGGTGCCGGGCGTGGGAAAAAGGGGAGACCTCTTTTCACAGCTGCTCTGGCCGTTGCATTGAACCAGCGGAGGCCCCCGACCGAATGCCCCCACCCTCTCTGCCTCTACTTTCCCATTCACTGTGCAGCCTGCCGCCTTTCAGCACACCCCCGGGCCCTCCCTCCTGCCGCCGCTTGTCACCCTCGTGCGCCCCGCTCTCCCAGCCACCAAATTTTAATACAGCCAACTTAGCATTCAGATTTACGTTGACATACTGGAGAGCACTGCAAAACTAAAGAGCATGAGCCAAGTTACATCTGCAGAATTCAAATAAAAACAAGGGGACATGTTATGCAAAATCCATTTTTCTGACTTTTTAGCAAGTTATAACAGCATTCTCAAATCATTAGTTTGCTCAAAGTTGTATTTGGATTGATGCATGTATGTTTGAGGAATCTTTTATTGTCCTGCAGGTGATGCTTGAGTGCACAGTATATTCTCAAACCCTGCCCACTTGTCTGTATTTACTTGCAATTACTAAAAAATGTAATTCCAAACAAAATATACAAGGTTCAAAAATATAATCGTGTATATTTCAAACCCGAAAAGGTCAAATCTGCTTGTTGATATTGTTACATTTTGCACTTAAGTTCAGTTCTCCAGCATTGTATATATTTCAAAGCTGTGATTTACTAAATACATGAAAAAACAAACACGTCTGTCTTTGTTTTGAATACTCTTTCTGTTTATATTTCTGCAGAGAGACTTTAATTTATGTTAACATACCCCCCCCCACACACACACACACTACCCATTTCTCTGCCTCCCCTCCATATCTAGTGTATTCATTTGAAGAGATTTATTTCCTATCAAGCCGCATAATGCAGAGGATATCATTTAAATCAACTTTTAAGAACAGCCAAGCGGCGCTGTTTATGCATACAAATCTGAGAAAGCGAGAGGAAAAACAAGCAAGGCAGCAGGCTGTTAAAAGGAGATTGCCAACTCGGAAAAGCTGCGGGTGGGAAGTGGGTGTTTAGTTTTGCCATTAAAGTTAACCTATTAGAGCTAAAGCTTACAATAAGACACTGTTAAAGGCATAATAGTGGCTCCATTTGTTTCGGGCACTTGATTTAAACTGTAAAACTGCAAAGAGAAATTGTCTGCATCTTGACATGCAATTTGGAGAAACTCTGAAAGGTCATGGAATGTGGCAGATGCTGTCACTTTATTCTTGGCTAGATGGAGTAATGGATTCAGTATTAAATGTGGTCACTTAAGTAAAAATATGGATACAGAAGCAAAAATGTACTTGATGAAAAGTAAAAGTCTACTAAGACGTGATTTGAAGCACTAGTGTATTCTATTGGACTGACTTCAGAATGTTGTTTGACAAATGTGAAATACAGAATTAATCACAAAAGTATAGAAATGTTACACCTAAAGCCTTAAAGTTTGTAGCATTTCTTTCATGTTTTTATATTTTGATTGGTTCTTTTTGTTGCATTATTCACTGTAAATGATATTCTCAATATTTAATTTTTTAATAACAATAATCACGATTAGAGATGCAACAAGTTAATTCATTAAAGGGAACCCTATTGTATTTTTTGTATATATTTAGCAAGAAACTAGAACATATGCAGATCAGTAATTTACCTTTTGTTCATTGTAAAACACAAAGTTGATCTAGAACAACTTGTGAATTTGACATATGTCCCCTTTAAGCACAACGAACCAATTATTGTCAATCAAAACTTTTCTTGTGCTGAAAAAATCCTCAATTTGAACTGAAATAATGTGAAAATTGTGTAAATGTGTTTTTGATGAAAACGCAGTAAATCTAAACCCATAGAATGTTCTCAACACAAACTACCTAAGTTCAAATTTGACAAAAAATATTGTGACTTCTGCATTCTAAGTAACTAATGAATTACTTAAAAGAATAATTGCCCAGCTAATTGGTTAACAAAATAATCAGTATTTGCAGCTCTATTTGCAATACTATCTCAAATTCAATATATTGCCAACCTCAAAGTACAGATACCTAAAACAACAGTAGTTTTGCTGTTGTGCTGCTTATACGGTGGTGCCTGGCTCACCCGCTGATGCACCAGGCACGTTGAGGAAATGTTAAGAAGCAACAGAGTGGCAGCAAGTGAAGAGACGGAGGGAGGGATGGAGGGAGGTTGTAGCCAAGAACCTGAAAGGACTCCATCTGCCTTGGCCAACATGCCATGACGATGTGCAGCAGCAGTCTGAATTGCTTTCTCTGGACTGGGGAGGGAAAACTAGCGAGGTGATGGCGAGATGAGTCCGAATAGGGAGAGGGTTACAGATATGGGGGAGTGTTTTTGAGAGAAAAAATACTAGGGAGGAAAGATGGCTGACCAGATCAGAAGAAGGGAAAATAGGCGGATTACGGTTTTCCATAAACATGAGAGTACTCAACTGTGCAAGCTTTAACCAACATTCACTTTCCAAACATGTTTTTGTCATTGCATATTCTATAATGTACACTGCGGTACATAGAGATCATATTTTATACATTTACAGTACGCCTTTTCAAGAAATGTAAATCACGAAAAGCTTCTGCAGAATAACTTAGGTCTTACTGTAGTTAGGCTGGTTAAATGCATGAAAAATCAGATACTAATTCATACTAAAATTAGAACTGAAAGCAGAAACTAAACAAGGAATATTTAAAAAAAATCACATAAACATTTCCTCAACAGCTTTATAATAATTGTGATAGAAAAATACAGTAGATTTCAGTGTAAGTATATTCTGTAGTAGAGACTGAAAATGTTCATTCTGTTTTCTGGCAGTACGATCACATTAGTCCTGTGCTTAGGTCTTTGCACTGGCTTCCAGTGGCTCAGAGAATAGACTTTAAAACAGCTCTGCTTGTGTTTAAGTCTCTCCATGGACTAGCGCCAAAGTACATCTCTGACATCTCGGACTCTGAGGACCTCAAGGACCGGCCTCCTGCTGGTGCCCAGAGTCAGGACTAAACATGGGGAATCAGCATTTCAGTTTTATTCAGCTAAGATCTGGAACGGTCTTCCAGATGATGTAAGACAGGCCTCCACTGTGACAATGTTTAAATCTCGGCTCAAAACATTTCTTTTTATCTGTGCATATGACTGAAATGCTTTGTCTGCACTCTTTATTTTTTTACTTCTTTTAAAGTAAATTTTATGCTGATTATTTATATATTTTTAATAATGTTGTATTGTAATTTTGATGCATATTTTCCTGCCTTGTAAAGCACTTTGAATTGCTTTGTGTATGATTTGTGCTATACAAATAAACTTGCCTTGCCTTTTGACTGCATTCATGTTTAAGTGACAACGGCATAAGGTTAATTTGTGTTTTTTGACCCACTTTTTGATTTTAGCTGCTCTCGAGCTGTATTAAGTATTATTGGTCCTTTGAATGCTGTGATGTCATGTGAACAAAACCAATTATTTTGTGCTCAAAAACTATAGTTATTAGTCTACATGCATTAGTTTGCAATTTTCATCTCAATGTGTTATCAAAGTTTCTAGTTCTTCTCTCAGTAGTTGACAGCAGTGATATGAGCAATGTGCAGTGATATTCAAAAAAGCAACTACAACATTGTACATTAAACTGACTCTTAATTGCTGTTATGAATTCAGAAAAGAACATGTCACTTCCTGATTGATGCATCTTGCGCGTCAAATTTAGCCCGTAGCTATGCCTCCACTTCTAAAGGCCGCGTATGACCGAAGCTCGTTTGAATCGATTTATCTCGTTTGCGGAGATGATATTGACTAAAGTGAGACGGCAGTCGAGGCGAACGCGAAGGGTGCGCTTTAAGAGGTGGTCGAACTCTACGAAGGAGAATAGCCACGGGCGGTGAAATGTCCTCTGATCTTCTCTTGTCTGATTCTCCAACGCTACTCTTCCTCAAGGGGTGGAGGGGGGTATGCTGATATAGAACTAGGCCAATGTCACAGAATGATCATCTAACCCTGGAGGGAAATCTGTAAAAAAGTCTTGTGTTTCACCTGCTCCCCTATGACAGCGCTCAATCTCTTCTGCCTCCATCACTCCTCACCACTTTGTACTCAGCGGGAGGTTGAACGCGCACGAGGCAAGCTGCGTTCTTAGCCTTACTGTAACTGCGTTCAGTGTAGCTCGTGATAGGCAAGGTGAGTTTTGAAGCTATAGGATAGTGGAACGTTTTAGTTTGATGTGGAAAAATCCTGTTTAATAGAGTATGTTTTGGATTTTTAGACCGGTTTTGGTTTCAGGGGAGCAGATTCAGGTGAGATATTGAGACATACATTTTAAAATACTGTGTATATTTAAGATGCAAATAATGAAATATGATTTGTTAAGTACATTATGTTCTTCAAATTGTATATATTTGTTTTGGGATTTTATTGTATTTTATTTAACCTTTATTTTGCAAAGAAGTCCCTTGAGATAAATCACTTTTTCAAGGGAGACCTGGAATGCCCACCAGAAAGATTTTCTGGAAACAGATTATGGAATAAGCCTGTACATCTGTGCTCATTATAAATGATCTCTCCTCAGTCAAACTTGGTGTGATCAACTGAAAGATTTTGTTAACAGGCCATACAGCAGTAGCAACGGAAATGATGGCCACACACTGGACTTCCAAATATTAAATGGATTGTCCTTTTTTTTAGCATGCTCTTGAGTACCTTAAGTTTGAGATTTTTTGCAATGAAACCTTAAAAAATGTGTAATCATTTAAATGTGTTCATCAAGAATTTAGTTAGAGCTCCCTGCTAAGGGGATTTCAAAGGGAAACTAATTAAACTGATCTGTCCTGTTTTGCTAATGCTGAAGAAATGTTCAAGACTACTTTGGGTGATTTATGGACTTAAAGAGAAGATTTTCGAGATCTTACCTATGACACCTTCCTATGACATCACAAATCTGAGATATTCAGAACAGTGTTTTCTGAGGCTCTGATGTGAAAAAATAGTATCTCACAGACTGAACTCCAGCTGTGTTTTTGTTGTGGAAGGAATTTTAAAACAGCATTCTAAACTCAAAATAAATAAATATATTTTGCATACTGTAGCCCAGGCCTTTCAATAGGCAGGGTACACAAGGCTGTTGTGGCAGGTTTTTATGGAAGGTCTCTAACAACTTTGTACATAAACCTTTGCTTTGATGAGGCTTATTGTCATGATATTATTTTATGCATATGCTAAAATGCATTTTTGTATATAAGTTTTAATTTTTAACTATTTAATTGTGAACTCTCCTATGTACACTAAGTTGTATTTATTTTCATGGAACCTATAATAAAGTGGTTTACAAAAAAAAAATAATAATAAAAATATGCTAAAACTCAACAAATAAACTACTTAAGAAATAGTTTTTATTTCTTTTTGACTCAATAGACATCATTCACCTCTGAACTTGAATATAATCAATCTGATGTCCACTGCTTTCCTGCGCTGTATATCTTCACCAATGCAAGATGCGACTAGCTCTGTGGCGCAGTACTCTGCACCTTTTCTTTAAATTCAGACTCTCGCCGAGTACTATAAGTCACTCCACATTGAACTTTACACACTGGCTCAGGTTAGTATAGCTCTCTATATACTACATACAAAACTTGTGCAATAAAAAAGCCTTCGCATGAATCTGGAGAGGTATGGATATTTTATGACCGCAATAATGGTGCTGGAAAAGCATCTAGTGCTAACTTTTATGCACACATTTTAACTGCTATTCAGAGATTGAGCGTTGGCTTGGTCCCAAACATATAAGATAGAAAGAAGGATGTCTTTGAGTCAACAAAGTGGTTAGGATAAGTGGGTACGGGAAGGAAATAGGGATTAGGGTCATAGTGAGCAACTTTGGCAGACTTTCCACATGAGGAATCCTTGTGGACAAAGCAGGTATACAACTACAACTTCTACATAACCCTATGCATTCTTAAAGGGATAAAAAGCATGGACAAGTGATTATAACAAAGTATAGTGATTACACAGGTGGCCACCGTGTGTACAGATGAGTAAAACCAAAGAATTTAGCAAATTAGTTGAGATAAAAGTGATGCATTTAGGTGCTTAAATTCATAGAAATTAGATTTTTATTTGTCGCAATAGTTAAGCTATATTATATCTTACATTTTAAAAGAGACATATTGTGTTTTTAGTTTTGAACTGTGATCAATGATTTACATTTTGTTCACTATAAAACACAAAATTGATCTGAAGCAGCAGATTCTAACTTTTTTATGTATTTATTTCTAACTACATGGTGTACCCTAATTTTTTATGTAATCACAAGTAACTACAGACGAGTGGCGGGGATAGGTGGGAGGTGAAAACAGGAATTTTCTGAGCACTCAAGCATCAGCTGTGGGACAATACAAGATAACTCAAACATACACGAATCAAACCAAATAGAATATGAGTAACTAATGATGAGAGAAGACCATTATGACATGGCTAAAGACTCATCAAAGTGGATTGTGCATATCATGCTGCCTTCAACAGTGTTGTGGAAACACAAAAGACAAATTTCTTTGTTCTTACCTATAATATATTGCATTTTCAGCCAGTGTGTCTTTTCTTCCTCAGATGAAAACGCCTTGTCCCCGTTTGATGTGCCACCATATGGGACCACATGCAGGCCTTCAGAACTCCTCTGTGATTGCACCTCTTCCAAATGTCCTGCAAAAACAAAGGTAACTTCTATTAGAAAAGACAAAAATGAAAAAAGGATTCATTTTGAACATTTTAAACAATCACTTTTTGGGTTAAATAGAAAACACCTGACTAAATAATAGTTTCACTACAACAACACTGTCAGAAAGAGAAGGTAACTTTTTATAAATTCAAATTCAATTCTGACAAGACGAAACATGAAATTGGGTCAACAAGAATGAGACATAGGACAAATGAGTCGCAATTTTGGCCTGTGGTGTTATTTTTTGGTTGTTGTTTTTTTTATAGCACTACTTTTTGGAAATAAAACTTTTCAAACCAGCAGTATTTGACGCAGTGTTGTGAGCTAGGGCTAAGCAATACTGACAAAAATATCTAGATTCAGGTAATTCTAGATGAATCCAACAGGCATGTGCTAAAACACATCTTCAATTTAGTAGTTAGGAGAAATGAGAACTGTAAGTAATACTAATCACAAATTTTACAAACAATGTTTTGATTAGATTATTGACCCCTAATGTGCACAATCTTGTGAGATCTTGTGACACTACGTTGCAAATTAAATGTATCCCACTCCAAAATATGCCAACATAAATAATTCTAATTCAAATTGTAAACAGAGCACAACTCCACTACACAAATGTACTTTTTGTCCTATACATTTTACATTGGAACTATCTAAACTATAACATGCATGACAATACTGTGCCTCAGAGCAGGAATACACAACATGTGCACACACACTTCACAAGCGATTACACAAAATACTCAAAGATTACATCCTCTCAAATCTGCGTCCTTTACGGGTTTAGAGCCGGCATGTCAGCCATTCAATTTTTTTCTCCCTCTTTCCCCTTGTACGGGTCAGAGGCTGTTGCTAGGCTACCAAACCCAGAATTCAAGTTCAGGGAAATGTTTATATAGGACATTGCAATTCGGGGAAAATGATAATAGAAAATTGATAAAATGGTATATATTTGGACAAGTACCGAATCTCATCTTATTTGACAAAGGGAAATAGAACAATCCCCTGCATTGTGTTTTCTTGTATCTTGTTGAAGTATGTGATTACCTACAGCGGTGCATCATATTTGGAAGAATGTATTATAAAAAATACACTTTTTAACCTTGTGTTCTCTTATCATTTACTCAAAGTTGATTCATGCGTGTTTGAGTAATCGTGTACTGTCCTGCAGCTTATAGTCGAGTCCAATTCTGACTAAAACATGTAGGGTTCAATATTGTGTGGAGCCACTTTCCAAAAATACAAGTTCAAATCTGCTGATTGTCACAGTTTTACGCTGAAGAGGCGGGACTTATCAGTTCTGCAGGTTTGAACAGGAAGTAATCGGATCAGTTTATATTTCTGAGCTGTTTTTAATTAATTTTGAGTTTTACAATGAACAAAATGTAAATTATTGATCTACAGATTTCACAGTGTATTACTAAATGCATGGAAAAACACTATGTTTCCTTTAGCAAAGAACATAGAAGCAAAACTATCTATCTTATACCCAGTCATTTTTCTATATGAAAGAGACCAAAATAGTGCATTGGGTCCTTTTTTCACACTGACAGTGTGCAGTCATGTTTATTGTGTAGGGGAAGAAGAGAGAATGGAGCTCTAAGGATACAGTACGCACTATCACACGCACACATTGTACAGAAAAAGTACAACAGCACACTCTATAGAAAGAGCGGTGCAATCTGGTGGCCAAGTGTGACACAAACAAGATAACATCTATAGGCTGGTGGTATTGCTCCAAATGCAGCAGGGCTATAAAGCTAAAACAATGGTGTGTACAGGACAACATGGACGACCGCAGTTTGGTTTGAACATTCGTGCCGACAAGCCGCTCTCATCCTCATGCAACTTCCACAACTGCAGCACTGCCAAAATATTCAACAATATTAATATAATGCAGACAATAGGGGAGAGTTGGGAGAAACGTGGAATAAATTTCGGTTTCTTCAGGAGTAGGCAGCGCACATGACAATCCGGAGGTTACCAATGTATGACATGAATGCATAAGTAGTACCTGACATACATATTGCCTAAACATGTCTTCTTGCTTCCATCCAAATCATCGCTGCTCCATCTCCAGCAATTTTCACTATATTTGAAAATGTATTTAGTTACTGAATACTGAATACTTCCACTAGTGCTGTAGACGACCAAAGAAAATATTGGTCAACTAAAAACATTCCTTTTGGATCGATTAGCTAACTAAAGAGGCGTGACAAAAACTGTCAAACATTTTTCTAACTCTATTTATTCATGTTGCTCTTTACTACCTTTTTCAAGGCTCTCAATAGCACTATGCTAAAAATGTCTCTTTGATCTGACCTTGTATCAGACCCAATCGTGCTTGAACAAACTGAAAACGCTTTGGAGTTTATGCAAAAACAAACTAGAGTAGTGTCGGAATTGTATTCTCATTGAATGTCTCTCAAAGCTAAATCAATCCTTTTAATTTCTATATACAGATAAATGTGTCAAAATGTTGATCAATTAAGACTCAATCAACTAAGAAATCTACAAAAAGATTAAAGGACTGCAGCTCTACATTCTCCTACGTGAGTTTAATGCAATAAATGTCACAACTTATGGCATTATTTCCATTCCAATCCAACTTTATCTAAAAAGCTTTTTAAAAACAGCATTGTTAACTAAGCTGCATTTTATTTTTAGTCCATGCATGCATATTATTTATATACTTTTATCAACAATTAGAGAAGAAAATATCACTAATTACCAAATGACATCCAAATTGAGAGCTCAAATATCCAAATGTATTCTTCTGATTTTAAAAAAGTAATTGTATTCCGAAGAACATCTAATGAGAGTAATCAAATACATTTACTCATTCTGAACATGTATCTTCAACCCTGCTTATTATTGTCTTATTTCTTATAACGCCATGCAATGAGATGAGATATTGTGACTAAAATGAATTTTGGAATTGTGTTGAGGAAACACAAGACAATAGGCGGCGCGTGATGCAGTCTCGTGGCAGGTGCTGTTAGAGCTAGACCAGACTAGACTGGGCTCCATCTGGTGTGGAGGGTCTGCTCTTGATGGTGGAGAGGGTCCTGCCAGACAGACACACACATATTAATGTGGGAACACCAGCGTCTCGCCTGCCTCTCCCTCACTCACAATCCAGACTGAATTTCAATCTCAAAAGGCTCGCCCCATATCCTCCATTTATTACCCCCTCAGCAGTGCATTAATTCATCCTAACACTGGGCAAAGCAGACTGGTGCTGCTGGTTGTGACACAGATGCCACAGTCAGAAACCAGACATATATATTTTATATGGTGAAGATGGTATGCTGAAGCTGTCTGGATGGATATGTTTAACTTTATTATAACTAGAGGTGGGTAGACTGTAGAATTATATGTACAGTATCATGAATGTTTTTAAAACACGCACGGAAAATGTAATATTGAGTATATTGTGTGGATATAATTTAAAAAGCCAAAAAAAGAAAGAGAGTTTTATTTTTAGCCAATAACAATGTAAAGACCTTTTCTCATATCAGTTTGCACTTTTGTGATGCATTTTAAACCTTTCAAGCCAAAGAAGCAATTTTGCACCAAGTCATTCCAGGCTCTCTGTCACCAGATTGTTGATTGTTTCAGTTTCAAAAAATTGAAAAATTCCAGACTCAACTCTGTACCAATGACTGTTTAAAATAAATGTTTGGCTTCTCCAGGCTAAAGTTTCTGATAGAGTTGAGTCTCTACAACGGCGACATCAAGCGTTAATACATTATACAGATGATTTCACATTTGTATGATGTTGTATGATAAACCTCAACTAATAAACTAACTGAATAACTAATGGCATGGTTTTCTGTGGGACTGACACACAACAATCCATAAATAAATACATAAAAATGTATATACATTTTTGTCAACAGTGTCCTAAAGCATACTGTTTATATTTTTTTGAGAGAAAGATGTTTTTAACATTTAATTTCACTATGATGCTTTAATCTTGTAAAGTAAACACTGTTATGTTTCCTGATTGACCACGACCATCAGATGATCTGTGATGACAAGAACTGAAGTCATTCTCTAAAAACCTATTCAGCAGTGTGGGTGCCTCACCACAGCAGACCTATAAACAAGAAAACATTTCTCCAGCTCCTTTAGCTTCTTTATGACGCAGTCTCAGCCGAGGCCTACACTCATATAGGCGCTCACAGCTCTGTGCCACACTGCACAGAGAGAAGCCACACCACACAGAGCACTTACAGCTTTAGCAGCTCCTAGCACACAACTAAGCTTTTTAAAATTCAAACGGCTTCACCACACAACCCTGAACCGGACACTAGCCCCTTATATCGGCTGAGATGGAAATGGAACAAACTGATCTAGCCATGAAATCTGCCCCTGTGCCAACTCTGCTGCCCGCTGGAGCTCACATTCAAATCACTGTGGGTTATAGGCCTGTGCTGTCATGTCATCTGCAGCATTACAACAAAAATATGTTTTGATCCTGTGGGAATAATCTTTGAGAGCTTGTTAGTAGATGCAGAGCGTGTTGTCAGGCCTTGCACTGAACAGCGTTAGCCATCATTTTGATGTCCTTCTTGTGCATCAGACCTGAAGCCATGGTTAATAAGGGCATCCATCAAGCTAAATCCAGGGATGTAAGGTGATCCCTCTGACAAACACCGACTGAATCATGATATTGTCTCTAGATCCACTTCATAAGCTGTGTCACTTTACTTTGATGGCGACATTGTGCTGCTACTCCAGTACAACTCCCCCACTATACACCACTACACACAGGCTACATCACTCACAGCTATACAGAAGCACTGACTATGTTTGCAGAGAGGACCTTATACGCTTTCATCTAACTTCACAGATCAAGCATTCCCTTATAGAAGCGAAGCATTTTTGTAAATCCAAATTGAATAGCACCTTTGCATTGACAGTGTTTGAGCTTTTCCATAAGCCAGCTGTGTGATACAATGAGGGGGCACTAAACACGTGACTCCTTTGAGACGACCAATCATGTGGCTCTCCTGCTCCAAACCGTGTTCGAGCCACCTCCAAGACATTACCTTCAAAAACATACATTCAAATCATTCCTTGTATACACAATTTCAGCAGAGTGCAGGAATGTTTCACTGCTGTAGTGTAGCCCAATAGCCCAACTAAAGATTCACACTCATCCCATGAATGAATACAGCTCCCGGTGTCACTCCCCCAGCACAGCCGGTCCAACATGTGACAAAAAAACCCTCCAAAAACACATATTATATATCCCTCCGGTACCGGTACATCCGAGAGAGAAGGCAGCAGTGGAGGGATGCGTTTCTGCCCGCGATGTGCTCCAGAGCTTGGTCCACACACGCAGCATCCATCCTCCTACAGCTCCCGTGCGCATCCTCCGGCTTCGCTCCGTCCGACGCCCGCAGAATTAGTTTCTACATTCGGTTCTCTAGCTTTATGATATTGCATAAACTCATACAGCTAGATAACCAAAGACAAAAACTAACCCACTTTCAGTCTGTTAAAGGAAGCGTTCGGTAGGTATTGCTTGTTGTGGTCACATGGATGGAGCAGCTGCTGGCGGCTGCTTCCCGCTCTCCTCAGCTCCGACACTCTCCTCAGTCTTCTTCTACTGTTCTCTAACGCATTCTTCCGGTGTTACTATCAAACGTAATCGCACGTAAAGGTGGTCTATCACGTAAGCTAAAAAAAAAAAACACCTGCGCAATGGCAGCAAATGGGATTTTTTTAATACGCAGTACTTTTAGCTAAAGTGTATTGAGTATTTATTACGACCTAGCTTATTCCAGTAAACTTGAATCTAACTATAGTAGGCTACTTATCCCAGTGTAGAGACGCATGGTGACACAGCCACGCGTCATCCCGGCACTGACTGCCATGCTTCATGCTTCATGCTGCAGCCTATTATGTCTTATGTGAGGTCATGGTGGTAATGGCCAATAGTCCTCAGAAGATGAAGTAAGCTGGAGCTCGCTTTCCTCCAAAAGAGCAAAGCTTGGGCAACATATAGGGCCTCACAAACAACTGTCAGATTAGCTTTTGGTTTAGTAAATGCCAGCTCACATAGCAGCACCACATTTCAGTGTTGAGAGAATGAACCAGTGAATTGTTTGAAAGTATGACAAAGTACCCACAGCCTAATACAGCAGCACATACAGTGGAGTAGAAAGGGCTTCCAGCTAAATGTCAACACGATGATCTAGTGAGACAGGTCCCGCCTCAGTGGATGTGGATGGATATGGTGGAGGCTTGGTTAGTGACATATGACGAGCTAAAGCACCACAATGGTGAGATTGGATGATAAACAAATCACAAACAACTATTTGGGCACAATTCCATTATGGTCTAACTCGCCAAGAACAGGGTAAAGAGATTGGCTAGAGTTAAACAACTAGAAATGAAAAAAAATATATATAGCGCTTTTCCACCTTACAAATCACTCAAAGCGCAAAAGAGATAAGTCCAAGATGCTTAAAGCGTTAAAAATGTTGGAGCTAGTTACACAGGAACTGAGGCAGAGCCATGTGCGCACAGACAAAGAGCATTGTCTTATGCACATTAAATAAACTGAAGTAGCTAAATAAAACAAGAATCAGATATAATCTGCAAATAAAGCGTCTGTTTATGTGAAGTGTCATCGTACATAAGGCGCAGAAAGCATTTGGACGCAGCGCCCCGGGGCCTCAGGGTCACAGCCAAAGGCTACGGGCTTTGGATTAGCCATGCGCACTGACGCACGTGCAGATACGACACAGAGTAGGAACAATATGGGTCCAGCGTAAGAATGTGGTAGATAGACCTATTTGCCCATGTGGATGTGATGAATAACTGCTTAATTTACTGAGCTTAATGAATTCATCTAACACACAATTGTGTACAATTAGAACTCATAAGTATTTTCTGTAAAGATTAAAATCAGCAAGTAAAAAAAACTGTTTACTAGACAGTAGGCTGGTGATAAAGGTCAGTCTGCAGCATACATTCAGTCTAAAAGAACCTGTGTTTTGTTGAGCATTTGAATTATGATTCTAAATGTTAGTTTTAGGCTCAGTTATGCTAATTTTTCAAACATAGATTAAAAAAATAATAGTGCTGAAATTCAAATATTTGTGAATTACCCTCATAAAAGTTTTATTATTATTATTACTGTCAACGGATAATATCACAACTGTCATCGTTCAATGCAAATATTGTACCATATTTATTATGGGCCTCCTCAAATGATAAGACCTTCTAACTAACTGATGTGTTCAGTCTCCACTTCACGTGCAGTCTCTGGACACACCCCCTGTGCGTAACGTCCTGCTGCTGTACAGCCCAGTGTCTTCATCAAAAAGCAAAAGCGGACTAATATTGAGCATACAGCACTGCCGATAAAATAAAGTAAAACAAAGGACAAAGAAATAAAAAACAATGTGGTTGAAAGGGAGGTGATCTAAATGGTTTGGTCTGATGCTGATATAAAGGCCTAATTACACATGTGTGGAGGGGTAAAACAACAAAATAAAAGTAGAGTAGAGTAGAGTTTTTGAAGTTTTAGGTGACGCGTGTGCTAAAGTGTGTTGTCTCTGTCCATGGTGCTGAACCGGCAAAATATTTACCGGCGCCATTTTTGTGAATGATTAATGTTTTATTTTACACACTACTGAGTGAGTTTCAAAATTACAGCTCACTTATATCCGTAAAAGTTAAATTTTAAAGAAAAAGGGAAATTATTGTACAAAGCAGTAGAGCAATAAGCTACTTTATTTTATATTCCTGTAGCTCCACAGTAAGAAATAATACTAATAATTAACTAAAACTGTAAAAAAAAGACCAAATGGGTTCTACAAGTTCTACAGATATTTTTGCAGATAAAAATCATAACCTACATCAGGAAACTAATTACACTGCATTACCGTTTTAATGCAAAATTTGATAATTTGGCCTAAATAATTTGACTTGATAATTTTAGAGAACAAAAGGTTTATGCAGCTGGATTGATTATTGTTTTATTCATGAGAGCTACCTGTGTTTGTGTATGCGTTTTGGCTGAGCTGCAGTGGTGTTGCAGAAGTACAGGCTGTTGGCCTGCACCTGTTGCACATCTACAAATGCACTAGTTTTTCATAAAATATTAAGACTGCACTCAAATAGCATAAAAAAATTAACAACAAAAATAGATCTAAGCATGGGTAAATAATTTAGCCTAAGCTATTATTCTATAGCTTTAAAAATAAATTATGATGAGGCTCTACTTTACAGTTATTTACATCTAATGAGTTTGGAAAAATTAAAAATACATTTAAAAATATAAATACGTTTAAACAGTAATCTAGAGGGTTTTTTTAAATAGTGAAGGATTAATTAAATTACAGATTACATGTTTGGTGTGTAACTAGTACAATTTAAAATAAATGTCACATTTTTAATTTAGACAGTTGGCTTCGGCCACAAAGAAGCAAAAGAAAGAACAAATCCTCAGGAACAAAAAAGTCAACATCAAGTTCAACAACGTGCCGGCGCTGATTAGCATCACAATAGTGTCTGAGCGCACACACCGCACACAAGAGGCGGTGGCGTCGTGTCCCTGCTGCCCAGCCCGGGACACTTTCCCAGGCTCCAACAATCACGCCTCTGTGCAGCGCTCCGGAGACACGCACCAAGCCTCCTGCGGTTACTGCGACTCACATTCGGACAATAAAACACTCGTTCTGAACTTATTTTTCATCCTCTCTGTATAGGTGGGCACGTGTTTTATATCTTAGGCTACTCATAAAGTCGTCTTCGTGAACAATTTGGACATTTTTATTTAAGCTACATCTTGTAGGCTTTTCGTATATTTATGTATTCAGGCTATTTATTTATTTATTTATTTGTAATAATAAAAGTAAACTTACTGCGTAAGTGCATCTTTAATCCAAGCTGTTGAAAAATCAAACAAGCCACAGTCCAAAGAGAAAGAGAAGAAAAAGCTGCAGCGGACAGATGCACGTTGCTTTAAAATCTGCTCGTCTGCTCTGTTCAAAATGCCAAAAGCAAAGTCGAAAAGGGGGACAGTGCGCATCTGCTTCTTCCTGCTCTCCTCCTGAACGTCGCGTGATGACAGTGAGCATCGGCTGCTGCGCGCACCTCGCTCCTCCTTCCTCTCTCTCTCTCTCTCTCTCTCTCTCTCTCTCTCTCTCTCTCTCTCTCTCTCTCTCTCTCTCTCTCTCTCTCTCGCTCCCTCTCCCCCTCTCTCCCAAACCTAAACGCGTCTCTATGTGCGTTACGTTATTCCCTATGCAGTTTTCCAAATGAATAAAGGCTTTCTGGGAAAGACAGTAGAATGACTAAGACGCTTGGTCAATATGCCAAATAATGGAAGTCTTTACTACCACGTGACGCAGACATTTCTCACTTTGGAGTGTTTAACATGAACAGAAACAAAATCAATCTACAAAGAATGAAGCCAAATGGCTCTGCATGATGATTATAGACATTTTCCAACGCAGTTTCAGTGGAAAGCTGTTTGTGAATATGCTGTGCAGGCCTGATTAATGCAGGCGTGTTCAAATAGGCTACAGCGTGTCACACGAGCACAAAGATGAGCCTAAAATATAACGTGATGTTGCGTGCTGACGTCAAGCACCGGGATAGGTTAGCCCACATCCCACGCACGGCCGAGCTGAAACCGGCTTGTGCACGTGGGCAGAGGCGAAGTGGTCGAATGCTCAGTGTGTTTTATAAGAGCAGATCTAAGAGTAGACCTCATATCCAAGCGCACATACACTGTTTATTGTAGCTAATTTTCAGACAAATAGGCTAAGTACTAACTTAGGCTTTATTTGTGTTTTTAGCAGGCTGTGGCAATAATAAAATGTACTTGTAATTTAACAGAAATGCAAATATACCAGGACAGAACTAAAGTAAACCAACATTGAGTGAAGCTGCAGAAGTCCACGGCGACGTGAATCCACAATACAGGCCTAAACAGTGCCACCTTTTGGCAGAAACTGCACTGCGTTTAAGGCCTATTGTCGAAGCCACGCGCTTTCATACACACTATTTCACTTCATGCTAAAGCAGGAATCAGCATTTACAGTGTAGGCTACACTGGGCTTAGTGCAGTTCTCAGCACAAATGCAACATTTACAAAATCTGTGTTTTCAGTTTGGAAATGAACGCACAGACCTGGTTCTGCGATCATTACACTAAAATATTCCTCATCACATTGTGACATATTTTCAAGCGAATAGTTGCAACGTTTAAAAATAATACTAATAGAATGTATGAGATCAAACTAGCATCATTTGGGCGTATTTATAAATCTAGTCTATATTTCGTAGAACAGATGCGCGAGGCCCTCGGTGTAATGGACGTCACGTACAGTATAAGCACGTGCTGCTCACTGTATTTTATTCAGAACAAAAACGAGGTTGGTTCTTTTATAATTACGCCCTGAGTTAGTTTGTTTTGAGCGCGGTCTCTTTATGTAAGCTTGTGAGAAGGAAATAAATGATCATTTTAAATACGGTCAGTGTGAGCTGTTAAAAACTCAAATAGCTTATCAACAGATTGTAGGCTACTTTTTTTTTATGTTTAAATTATAAAGAGCAGATACTAAATTATAGGCTGTGATATTTAGGTCTAGATTATTTATGTTTTAATAAATGTTAATTTTAACTTAAAAGACTTCAAGACTGTAAAAAAGAATGACATATAACATTTGCAATGCTTTAAATGTCCTTCCTATCACACTAGCTTTCAGTTTTCTTAGGTCTTATCAGTAAAGCATGAATCATCCGTAAACACGCATTATTTATGAAGATTTTTGGCGCCACCATCTAGTCAAAGCATGTTTCGTTTTCGTTTTATTTTAGTAGATCACTTCCACTGTATATTTTACATACAGTCGAACTAGATAAGTCTATTTTTACATCTATGCTCTGCACAATTTCTCTCGTTATTTCAAGTGTGTATTTGAGGTGGTTTTACGCAAGGGCAGAGCGCGCGCAGGTCACTGTTAATGACTGACCAATTGAAGTGGTCACTTGAGGGAATTGTAATGGTGGATCTTCAAAGGGCCCTGACCCCACACAGGACAGAGAGGTCAGGGGTCACACGTGAAAACAAACAGGAGCAAGTGGAATGGGCGTTCCGACATTGCCCCTGACAACTTTGAAACAAATCACTCCAACTTTTTTATTTTTCAGGCCTAGTATAATACTTATATCTTCAGCTTCTCACTCAATTTAAACTGTGAGTAGGATTGTCTTAAATAATATTGTTTTCTTCAAATTCTAATAAAAAGTTGGATATTAGAAACATTGTAACACCCAGAAACATAATATAGACTTGGAAGGTTTTCTACACACACAAAATATATGTTTAGTTTTCATTATGTCTCATTGGGTTTTTTCCTTTCCTGACACACCATACACCAAATCAGAACAACTCACCAAGTAAGTTATTTAGAACGAATATGAAGAAAATAAATTCCAAAAAAAACAAATGATACACTAGTGTTGATCAACTCTTTCAAGGCGTTACACATTTAGCTAAAAATATTAAATGACAAAGCTCTTAAAAAATAGCCTTGTAAAAATGTTGTATTGCAGCAGTGTATGTCATTATTTGTCGCAGGTGTGGAGACTTTATAACTTTGATATAAAATCCATATGTGAATTCCAAAATACATCTGCATACCACAAGGCACACTATTGAAAATCAAGGGAATGCAAATAAAACTGAGTTAGTGGCATTGAGGGGATAGCATCCAATAAGAATGTAATAACAATATAAGAGAATGCTAAAAATAGGGATTATAGCTGACATAAATAATCCTTATCACCAGCCAAAAAACAAACCACACTTAAGCCACAGGTCCTCAAGTTATCATCAAAAAGAGAAAGACACTGAAAGCACATTTGCACATTTTGGAAAACCTTTAGAGGTGGCACATAAATAATTATTTTTACATGTTACTTTTTTTTAACTGTGCTTTATTTAGTTACAAAATATGGTGAATGTCTTACATTTTGCAAAAAATATCTGTTTTTTCTCCTCACTCAACTTTTAAAAACTGTCACAGTCACAAATTGCATCAACTGCTGTATTGTCATATAACAGCACTTTGTTAAAATCCCCCAAACTATTAATCAGATAAAGATATACGTTTATCACATGAATAAAGTCAGATTAATAATATGCTGTTAATCAAATTTCACATGCACTAAGCACCACTACAACGTATTACTTTTTTTTTTTTTTTACTAAAGTTAACTGGTGTACTTTTGTCAAGTCAGAGAGTAAAGCAGTATCACACTTTTGTCCTACTTTTTAGACGTTTTTAGACAATATTTGTACTTTTGCTTGAGTAGTGAACTTCAGGACTTTGTCAGCCCTGAAAGCGTAATAAATCAAACAATACAAACAAACAAAAAAGCATGAAATGAACAAGAAAATAAGACTTACATGTGTGTCTGTGCAGTCCGTCCTTCCTTTCGTCTTCTGTCTTGTCCTGTCCTGTCTGTATGTGCTCTCCATAGCGGTCCTGTCCTGTCCCATGCGTGCTCCATGTGAACACAGAGCTCCGCGCGCTGCACCACTGCTTTAATTGGGAGCAGACTGGGTTTTATGCTAATGAGCGCTGACATCAGTGCTAATGGCCCGTGCGCCATAAAAGACCGGAGCAAAAGGCCAAAGTCGCGCTTCTTTTCCCAGGCAATTCCCGCGGTCAAGTTCAAGCGCGCGCAGCCTGGTGGAGATTGTCATTCAGAGCCAAACTGGATCATTCAAAGGCCATAGCTCTGCGTCCACATCAACTCCAGGAATGTGCTGCTCTGCTGGAAGAGATAGTTTTATTTGTCTTGGGAAACATCATGTGTTTTGTTTGCTACATCAATAGCATTTGTAGATCAATATTTGACATTTTGTCTATTGCAAAACACAT
The DNA here is from genome assembly GCA_038363315.1 of Mugilogobius chulae. Classification (NCBI taxonomy): domain Eukaryota; kingdom Metazoa; phylum Chordata; class Actinopteri; order Gobiiformes; family Gobiidae; genus Mugilogobius; species Mugilogobius chulae. The sequence goes on along the minus strand of CM076412.1, from coordinate 18,544,588 downwards.
CTATGAATTAGAAACATTAAAATGTCCATTGACTTTCTGTTGAAAATTGCAAAACTGATATGCCCCGCCTCTATACTAAAAATTAGACTATAGCCTAATAACCAGTAGATTTTAACTTACTTTTTTTTTTTTTTTTTTTTGTAACGATTACAATTTTGAATCCTGTTTTACTAAAAAAAAAACAGATTTCTTTCTGAAGAATAAAAGTACAGACTAGTGGGTGGGGATAGGTTGTAGGTGAAAACAGGGCTTTCTCAGAACTTGTGCATCGGCTACAGGACAATACAAGATTTGTCAAACAAGTACGAATCAAACTTTGAGTAAACTAATGAAAACTAACCTAACCTAAGTAAGAACACTGTTAACAAGGCTAAAAACTCAGAACATTTTATATAATATATTTTATTTTTTAATATCTGTCCACTGACCAATAGTGTTACAGATATTATTTACCAGCAATATTTACAGGGTGAGGGGAAGGTCATGAAAAAATGTGAGAGATCAGTGGAAATGTTGTTGTATCAACTGGATGATTGTTATTTTACGTGCACAAACAGCAAGCATTTCCCCAAAGACAAGAGTCTAGAAATGTATGCCCAAATGCTGCATTGTGTGAAGACACATCAAGAAACAAAAGTCAAATGTGTCTGGCTGGAATGTACAACTCAAGTATTACACGCCATTTATGAAGGAGGCAGCACAACTCCATAGCTTTCGATCCAAACAGAAGATAATGGTGATATAGATGTTTTACGCTAAATATGTCTTATTTAAAAATGTGTCAAATTCTGAATGAAATAGAAAATAATTGTGGAAAAATAATAGTGCAATGTATGATTTTAACACACGCATAAATCAAAACAAAGCTGTACCTTTTGTTTCTCATAAGTCATCTGTGCATGAGTCCTGGCCCTGGGCTGTTCCCACAGTGTTTCCCACACTGAGAGGACGCATCACTGTAAGACAAAAGGAAAAAGAGCGGGACACTTGAATGAGACCAGAGCGTGGAGCTGAAACCTCCTTTGACTGGCACCACTGCAGTATTTGCATATATTCAAATGAGAACATGAACAGCATGCAATGAGCAAACAAAGACCGTCCAATAAGAAGGCTGCATGCCCTCAGTATCCCAGCAGCCACTGGGGCAGACACAGGGACGTGCTGTGGGAACCAAGGGGCTCCTCCAAACCCACCGCAGGGAGGGGGACAGCCTGCTCGGAATTAGCATTTTATTTGTGTCCATTTCAGCCAGTAATTTTGGTCTGTTCGCCGCAGACAGATGGCTAACATGACACACGGATTAGCTGTGCTTCAGGAAAACATGAACGAGCAAAAGGCACCTGTGAGGAGCAGTTGATGCATGTTTGCAGATAAGTTCATGATCTGTCCTTTACAGTCAACGCCAGACAGTGGACTAAAGAAATACGACATCCAAATAGAACAATCCATTAGAGAAAAAAAAATCAGATATTGAAGAAAGTTAATCAGTTTAATTAACACCTATAAAACCTATATTTACAAATAATTTCATTATTCAAACAATAGGCTATTCTCGTGAGCTACTTTTTAGAATTACTTTTTCACAAAGTTAAGAAGATGTAGTTTAAACACAAAAACAGCCTGGTATTTATTTTACCAAAAAATCTTCTAAAATAAAAAAAAGTAAATTTGTATTGTGAGCTGTTCATCAAAGTCAGCTGTTAAAATGATGATATTAGCAGAGACAGTAAAAACAGGGCTCAAACACTCTTTTCTCTGACTGAAATACGTATGTGCCACACTCAAGGATCAAACACATCTGCTGCAGAGGGGCGCGCAATTTGCAAAAAGTAGATTCAGTGAAGAAAGAAGACCACCCAAAAACATGAACGCACATGTGAAACGCAGATTTGAATACTCTGAATAGATTTGTGATTAAAGATCTTTGTCAGCCATGTTGTTGGAAACATTAAGCTCAGCTGGAGGCTTCTTCTCACCGAGGATGAGCTGGTATTAAATGCAGGTTCAGAGCGACATGTGTGACCACTTTATACTGTGTGATCAAGCATGCCACACATCAGGCTCTGCTTAACGGCTAAAGCAGAAGATTTCAGACGCACAAAACCTACAGTGTAAATATTAGGTCTGTGCGTCTTTAGTCCTTTAGACAAGTAATCGTCCAATGGTGTCTTAGTTGATCCAAATTTTCTGTTAGTTTGGTAACTATTTATTTTACCTATACTATAAGGTTTCTTATGGGACAAAAGCAAAGGATGGCTGGTTGATGATTTTGGGCTAATATGAATTGAATTTTCCTTTTACATTATGTTACAGGCAAAGATGATTTTATAGAATACCTGGATTGCAAGTTTTGTCTGTAACATAAACACTATTCTTAGTATGTTTTATATAAATGCTGTTATTTTCACAAACTTGTGTGCACCTGAATATAAGCTGCACCAACTAGATTTAAAAAAATGAAATACACATATGCTTTGATAAAGAAGCAGTTTCCGCATGGTGGGGAAGAGTGTAATATCAACTGCACGTCTTGACCATTTGGGAGCTGCAATAATCTCACTTTTACTAAGGCCGGTTTAGGGAAGAGTCCAATTCTTTAACTGTACTTTAAGGCCATATGGGAGAATGCAATAGTGATGTCCTAGGAGCACTTTCTAGGCCACTGGAGAGAGTGCAATAGAAAGTGTACACTAAAGGCAGTGCTTCGCAACCTGGGGTACAAGGCCCCTGGAAGTACACAAGCACTTACCAGAGGGTACTGTACTTGAAATTGTTTCAGACTTCAAATGGAGCTGTAATTAAACATTTACTTGAATTAAAAACTTTTTTGTAGTCTTTTCTGAATCAGTTTGAGGGATTTGGGAAGATTTTGTGGCATGACATTCATTAAAACAAACAAACAAACAAACAAACAAAAACAGAATAATAGGCATACAAAATTGCCAATACATTGCTCAGAAAGAGTTAAGATAAGGCTACCATAAACCGAGAGTTAGGAGGCACAAGGCTAAGCCTAGGGGGTACTTGGGGTAAAAAAAAGGTTGGGAAACAATGCTCTAAGGCCATATTGTTTGTACATTGTGGATGTGAGTCAAGTTCTTTTCTTTGTGGACTGTGTCGGTTGGAGCGTATATGTATGTAATATGTTGTATGCTCCGGTGAGGTGACAATAAAGACAATTCTAATCTATTGGGATCACTTTTTAATGGTAAGTTTATTAGAATAATTCAGTCACATCGTTGCAAGCCACAGAGTTCAAAGCTTAAGGAAAAAAAGTTGCGGTTTATTTACAAAGACTTCTGTGCTGTTGCTGTCCGTTGTGTGCATTTTTGCTTAAATCAATTACGAAATCATAGACATATACTGAAACACATTTGATAGCTTTTACCACACCACTTAAAAAAATACTGTATGTTCCAAAAATGTATCCAAAAGAAAATACTGTTACTTCAATGAAAGTAGTTTTTAGGAGTAAAAGTAAGCTAGAAACGTATTTTATATCTTTAAAAATATTGCCTTTAAATATATGATGAATTTAATAAAAAATGCCTTCAAAAGTTATTCGAGTAAAAATAGAAAAGTAAATGTAATAGTTGATCGCTAGCCATGGACATGCATCACTGTTAGTATGATCAAAATTAATACTAAAAAGATTAACATCATATTTGATAACAGACCTTAACAATGTCTCATTGTTCTGGAAGCTTAAATCAAAGTGAAATGATGAGAATGAACCTCTGTTTAAATTAAACTTCAGTGTAGTGCATTAGCATATAGGCTAATCTAATGTTGTCTAATCTAATTCTAATGTTGTAGCCTGGGGGTGGAGGAGGCATAAAATGTGGAGATTAAGAAAGTCACGGGACAATCAAAGCTACTGAGCAAGAGCTATAAACCAGAGCAGTGGACACGGTGTTTGGCAGCTTTAAAGGTCCTCTATTACTCTTTAGAATCCTCTGTTAGAATGTCATGTCATCAAAAACATGCCAGAGTTATGCTTAGTTTCATTCACACATGTTTGATTAATCTTGTGTACATAGCCAAAACTGAAAATGCTTTGTTTCACTTTGTGATGTCAGTTTGGAAATTAACTTTTTTTCCCTGCCTCAATTTGAAGCCTTCTGCACACTAAAAGATTTTATTTGCCTCTCCACAACTTCAGAGGGGGCGAACTCCCAGAAAAATGTCATCTCTGTGTTTTGCACTATTTGTCAGATCAAATATAGATGTTATAAGGAACATTAACACAGTCAATCAGAGCAGGCTTTGCTGCCTGTCATGGCTCTTAAAATGTTGAAAAAAATTTGATGAAAACACAGATTTTACAAGCAGTGTATGTCCCACAATTGTGAGAGACAAATAAATACTGCAAAATGTCACTGTGGGATCTGCACTTTTCTAACACATTTTAAAATCGCACGCAGTGGGTTTTCTCAAAATCCTTAAGAGAAATTTAGCTTGACCTTTAGTTCAGGTAAGATTGCTACAAAAGATCTCGAATAGCTTCCTTGGTAGCTTTCCTCAGTTGTAGCCTTCACTGTAATTTCCACCAATGATAGTTAAGTAGATGAGGTTTAAAGCACAGTGGAGCACTTCCTGTTTGACCACTTAATGACATCATAAGGTCGAACTTTCACGTAATACTCCAAAAAGGTTCATTTGGTCTTCTTTTCTAGATTACGTTTTTAAATTCTGAAGACTGCCTGTCTGCAGTCATCTTCTGAAGATGACTGCAGACAGGCAGTCGAAACATGTAAAGGTAATGACAAATAAACAACCACTGGTCTGATATAGGAATTTAAAAACGTGAGTACTTTCAGTTCAAGAGAAGAAGATGGCCTAAGTATGCAGATAAATATGTGCTAACGAAACAAAACATGACTCCAACTATGGTTTTGATGAAGAAACAATATAGAGTTTTGTTTCATTAACAAATGTTTGAGTCCTGGTGTCCACATCTATTACTCTTTCTTGTAATGTCACAATGTTGCAATTATAAGCAACTATGTTGGCCTCTCTAATTTTTTAATGTTGTGTTTTGTGGCAGCTCTTTTGAGGAAAAAACGTGCTTAACAATGTCCAAACTTATATTAGTATCACTCAGTGGACTATGGCAAAAATGCAGTGAAGACATAGACCATGTAGTTATTGTATTCCACATGGGCTTGTATTCTTTTCACGAAAAGAATACCACGTTTGTGGAGGATCTCCATAATTATATTTAGGTACGTTTTTGAAGGGGATACAACAATAAAACATTAATTAAAACCTTAGAACTTAAGAACCTAAGAACCTTAAAAGTTGAAATAGTTAGTATCTTCAATTTGCTCTAAATGTGCATGTTCTCATTTACATAAGTATGTTGTTTAGAAGGACTATGGGTGAACTTTAGCCTAATTAGAGACTCACATTTGACTTACTACGTTGCAAAATCTTCGCGTTGTTGTCGGAACAGTCGTCTTTGCTCTTGTTGTGGATATATATGAAATGTCCCATATTTAATGCGGACCCTGAACGCAGCGCAGGGTAGTACATCCGGGACACTGCGGTCTCACATGTCAGATCTCAGCTGTCAGGACTCCTTCATGTGGAGAACTGCTCCAGTGAGAGGTGACTATTTGAGGAAGGCATGGTACGTATCATTATAAAACTCTGTTTTATCTTTTGTGTCAAACACAAGTGTCATGTGAGAATCCGTTTCCCGTAAATGTAGCTTTAAGTGCTGGTTGCTAGTGTAGCCTAGCAAGCTAACACACTGCTAAAGCAAGCCTGCAGCACTGACAGGTGGTGAAGTTTGGCTAAATTTAGCGCAGCAGACCACTGCTAACTTTCATTCATTGCGAAGTGTCCTTAAAGCTTGCTTTATGCAAAATATAAGGGACATAACGTCTTTATGATCCTTTCCTCATGTATATTTTAATAGCACGTTTTTCTATACTAAAAAGAATTTTTTTGCTTCTTGAATTTTACCTTTTTTTAACTTAACATTCTAGCAACCACTAAATCAACCTTTCCTTGTCAAAATAATGTTCAGGCCTATTTCTTATTATGGCAACATCGGGTCAGAAATAGTCAAAAACTAACTTATTGTCTAGTTAATGTGACAAAATGAATTGTTTCTGAGTGATCACAAACACCTGCTGTCAAACCAGTCACACTCTTTTTCACTCTCACCCCCTCCTTTACTCTTACTGCACTGTCCAGTGTACCAGCTCTATTTTAGGGTTTAGCATCACTTATTGACTGTTTACCTTACAATTTCATATTGTACTTAAATATATTTACGTGTTCTTCTGACAGGCGTTAATGGGGGCACAGTTGGTGGTCAGCTTGCTGGCTGCCAGTATCATGCAGAGAATGGCTCCTCATTGTTCATTTGCGCGATGGCTTATTTGTAACGGCAGGTAAGGTCTCGTTCACATCTGCTCACATCACATCGAATACTACATAAAGCTGTCTGTTTATCCACCTGGTGCTGTGTTTTTGTTCTCAGCTTGTTCCGGTTCAAACACCCTTCAGAAGGAGAGCTGTGTGCGCTTGCAGGGAAACAGATGCCCAAGCCAAACAGGAGAGACAGGTGGGATGGAGGAAGAGGATCATTGTGATTTTGAGGACAACGTTTTATCACCTCATCAACACCTCAAAACATGTTGTCTTTTCTCCAGGAGGCAGAACGGGGAAAACAAACCACTAACTGTGCCAAAAGACATCGACCTTCACCTAGACAAGGCCCCAGTCAACGTTATGGATGCCCTTGGTAATATACATCAACCAAAATAGAGTAAAATGTCACTTTATGAAGGCCTACGTATGTGCAGCAATTACGTTCCCCATTCAAGTAGTAAATGAACTTGTTATGTTATTTTATTTTTTTTTTTTTTGTCAGTTTACTCTCTCAGCATATGTGGAAACTACTTATTTCTCCTGACTGCTTTTAGAGATGTTTATTCTTTCATTTAATCACTTCATCATTAATTTTACATGGGACATTATAATGTCAATGCCTGTTTTTTTTCAAATGGATTTGCCTTTCACATGAGCATCAAAATCAACCCCTTTTTTTAATTATTATTTTTAAATTTATTTGTCTGGTTTTTTTTTAGTGCTGCGCTTCTTCCTGGAGTATCAGTGGCTTGTAGATTTTGCAGTCTATGCAACTGGAGTCTTTATTTTCACTGAGTGCTACTACAGTGTTGTAGATGCCAGCAAAGAGGTCAACATTGGGGCCATCTGGTGTGTTCTGACTGTTCTCTTTGGCCTGTATCCTTTTCAATAATCCATTTTGTGAACTCACTGTAATCTCATTATAATAAAAGAAAAATATTCTTTAACCTATGGCACTCAGAAAAACTCTACATACTTTGATGAGTCATTATTTTAGTTCTGAAGAAGGAGGAGAGCGCTCAGTGTGCCTTGCCTTTGGTTTCCTGTCTTTGCTGGTGGCCATGTTGGTTCTGGTGGTCCGAGAAGATTACTTGGAGTTTGGGCTGGAGCCGGGATTCAATAGTCTTTTCAACAACCTGGAAGTCTTTGTGAAGCAGCAGGGTTATTCAGACTGGTCGTACGTATCTAGCCAACAGTGACAAAAAAAAAAATCTGTATCTGGGCTATTAAATTAAATTGTAATGCGTTTTGCTTCTGTGCAGTGTCCCAGTAACCAAGCTAACAATGAAACTTGGCCTAGCCGCTGTGTGTGCCTACATTGGCTCTCTTTTGGCATTCCCTGGACTAAGACTGGCTCAGACTCATCTTGATGCTGTGCAGATGAACTCAGACCGACCAATAATCCAGTAAGCGCAATCAGAATACATAAATTTAGCACTTAAATGTGTGAATAGCCAAGCTGTTGGTCCTTAGTCAATTAACTGGTCGATTTCTCGGGCTGCAGTCATATTGAAATTAACATTTGAATGAGCGCAATTGCCAAGGCTAGTGTTTTTGCAGTTTCTTACATATTTTTTTTTACAGATCCAATTGCAATATTTGGCAAAAAAAATCCAAGTAAAATTGTGTAGCTCTAATGATATAATTTTTGATAGCTTTTGCAACACCTCTGTTTTTTTGTCGAATAATCTATTGGCAGGCCGTGTCTTTAGTCCAGCAATAATTTCTTTAGTCACTGCAAATCTGTAATTGTGCTGCATTAGTAACATTACAACTATTGTACATAGGATTCTTCTGCACATGAGCTTCATGTCACCAATCATTGTGTTGATCCTGTGGGTGAAACCAATTGCAAGAGACTTTTTGGCCAATGCACCAATGGGAAAAACCTCCATTACTATGTAAGGCCAGGGTTTTTTTATAATGTTTCATTGTAATTGCAATATGGGTCTCTTATACTTATCTCTAACTGTTCTTTTTGCAGAGTGTCTAGTTCGGCCTTTGACAGTATGCGCTTGGGCATCATTGTGGCTCTGTGCCTGCTACGGGTGGTCTTGACTCGTTATCACCTGCAAGCTTATCTAAACCTATCTCAAAAGTGGGTGGAGCAAATGAAGAAGGAAGCTGGACGCATTGCTGCCATTGACATACAGAGGAAGGTCAGGCTAGTTGTTAGTTTAATATTGTGTTAATTCATAAGAAATTATACCTGAAAAATGCATCTTATTTTCTCTTAGGTCACCCGAGTGTTTTGCTACCTAACAGTAGTGACTCTGCAGTATCTGATTCCCATTTTGCTGATTCTCTTCTCTACTCTGGCACTAAAGACACTGGGTATGTTGATGTTTGATGCACCCTGAATACTAAGCCTTTTTATATTACATTATAATAAAGCAATATGTGATGTAACCGCAAAGTTAATAGGAAATCAGTGATACACAGAGATCATTAAATATAAACTGAAATATTTTTCTAATCAACCAATTTGGCATTTACAGTGGAGCAGCTGTTGATGCTCTTGCCTTATAACAAGAACAAAAACTCTTATGTGGAGTTTGCATGTTCTTCCTGTGCTTGCCTAGGAAGCACAGGAAGCTATTGTACTATAAGATGTACAATAGGTTCTTTCTCTCAGGGAGAGAGAAAGACCCTCTCTCACCCTCCCTGGGTAAGAGATTCTGATGTCAGCAGTACTTTACTGGTTAAATAAAATCATACAATTAAATATTCTTGTCATGCTAGTTTCTGATGTAATCATAAGTTTGTACCTTTTTACTCCCTTTTTCTTGCAGGAGACTTCTCGTGGACCCCTGGGGCAGAGCAGGCTCCTGGTGTGACTCCGGCACTGGTGTTCCCCACAGCAGCACCTGCAGTTTCTGGGGTCCTGGAGGAGGATGAGGAGGGGGTGGACTACATGGAGGAGGACATCCAAGCCACAGTGTCTCGACTGTCCGAAAGCTTCTCAGCCCTTAGATCTGTTCTGACGCCGCTGTTTTTCAGAGGATTCTTTGCATTTCTCACCTGGTGGGTCGCTGCCTGTCAAGTCCTTAGCTCCCTCTTTGGCATCTACTTTCACCAGTACCTAATGCACAGCTAAACAATGAGCAGTGAACAATACAAGAACCAAAGGTTATAAAGACCATGCAGATGACATGTGCGCCAAAATTTTTCTGAACTCATGTCATCCACACAGACTTTTCTCTCCCCAGACATTTCCTACAACTACTACAAAGGGATTCGGCAAACCAGGAAGGCTGTTACTCTCAGTATTTAGTACTGCATGTTATACAACTCTACATAGAACAAGGCAGGGCCATATGGCCAAAAATAAGCATACAAAAGATTACGTCTGCAATCATTTTATAATATGATTGATGCTAAACAAAACATTCAGCATTGTCATCTAGAATATTTTAAAGTATGTCCACTTCTTGCAGTCAGTTTTCAGTCAGTGTTAGCATCTGTAGAGTCTCCAGTCATTGACAATTTTCTTTAAGCATAAGGATTCACACTTATGATAAAGCTCTAAATTGAACTTTTTTCAACATGATAGAAATCTAGCAAGTGTCATGATGCTATCATTTCAATACCAATTTTGAAAACACAAAAAGTTTAAGATAAATATGATGCTACTTTTACTAGCAATTACCATCTGATTTGTAATACTTTCAACAACACTACAATTTCCAAAGTGCATTACTAAATAATACTGCAATAACAGATTATGTTTTTCGTGAAAAGTGATATTTAATCTTAACCATTATCTGTTGTATATTTAATTTTTCAAATCAAATGTGCCCCACTTGTCTGGGACATCCAAAATATCCAAATCCATGCAAACAACTCTCATTCAAAGTGGGATTTTAATTGTATTTATTTTATTAGTTCTGCGTGACTGACTTAAACGTATATTTGAGTGAAAAAAAAGTTTAAATACAAGATATACTTAAAATACATAAAATTATATCTTGTATTTAAACAAGATAGAATTGAAATCCTCTTGTGACCCACCCTGCTCAAAATGATCAGACACATACAGTATGTATTAGTTTTCAATTATGCTGCGTACTTGGTGGTACAAGCAATACGTTTAATACATTTTAAACTTTTGTTTCTCTTTCAATGTTGAATCTTCTCACAATCTATTACTATCAGATTACAAAGGCCAGCAGGAAACTGGTCCGAAATATAAAACAATTGCTGTGACTATTTGTTGAACTTTTCTACTGCTTTTAAAAGAGGTGATTGCCAGCATTTTGTAAGTTGCATGGTGAACCATCTTAAATACTGCATTATTGCTGTACAGGTTGATGCACTACTGCTTAAAGTTAAAGACATTTAATTGTAATGGGATATTTTTCATCCCTGTGTAGATATTTTGGGAGAGATTCCTGATCTCTCAAAGAAACCGATTCAAGAGTGCTAAAAGTGTGTTTTTAATGTTAACTGTTGAGGACTGCATGACTGAGTGAGCTGTTTCTTAACAGTTTGGAGGCCAAGATGGACATTGTTTTGTAGTTGTTTTGCAGTGTTTGTTCTTAGTTTTTGTAAGTGCCTAGAACCTCAGGGATTCTGTAAAAAATCTCTTCATTTTATTTCAAACAACTGCTAAGAATATAGTTTTGAGCTCAACCATGGTGGAACATAAAATACAAAAGTACTTAAAGGTGCACTGTATTTTTTTTTTCTTTTGTGGAGACTCCGCCCCCTCCCTGACTCCATGGCGATGTTATTGCTTTGTCTAAAATTTTGTCTAAAGTACAGCCTTGAACATTTATCTAGAATTTACTTCACAACATGCTTATTACAGTAACCGAGCGCCTCTCCACAGATTTGACTTTCATCTTGGCCTGTGCCTCATGGTCGTCTCTATGGAGATGTCCAAGTTTAAAGCCGTACTCTGTAACATTGTATAGGCAAAGAAATATCACCTCTATGGAGAAAAAGATGATTCGGATCCTTCACAAAAATCTTAAACAGTGAACCTTTAAGTACATCTTACAATGGATGTGTTTTACGTCACTACATTTCAGTCCAAATATCTGTATTTCTTTGCTTCACTACATTTTTGAAAAGTAAAAGGTACTTAAGATTTGAGAGTCTGAAACGGCTCTAGTGACAACCTGCCTTTAGTATTAGGAATTATCACATTTTGACTAGATAAAATAAAATGTCAATCCATTCACTTCCTTTGGCCAAAAAGCAACAATTTTATTATGACGATCACTATATTTGACTTTACAGTTCTGAAAATCTCTGTGAAATACTTTTACTTTTTACTCCAAAAGTGTATTTTTAGTTGATGTTTTATGTTGCTTTTACTTGGATCAATCTTTGAACTTGTTCGTAAGAAACAAAATTGTTTTTTCCGTTCAGCCTTGATGCCTAAGCAATCGAAACATAATCATGACCGATCTATGTGTTACTATTTTTATTTTTAGTTATTCCTTGTTTGTTTTGTATTTGATGACATCTTCACATTTGTACACATGTACGGTAGTTGTTAAATCCTTATTTTTCTTGCACTGAATCATTGTGTTATGAAGTCTGTTATATTTTTGAATGCATGGTGTGAAGTTGGTTATAAATCCAAGGTTTTATTCGTGTGACATAATAATAAAAAGGCATTTATCATTGAACATCTTGGATCTATTAATATGTCTCCACTTAATTCAGTCTCTTCTGGGGAGCGTGGGAGATCTCTGAGTTAAAGGTGTCTGGATTGGCTGACAAAAGTCCTGCATGACAATAGTGTCTGGTGGTCTGACCTCTGCCCCAGCCTCCATTGAAGTTTATTCTTTAATCACTTATAATTACTATGAACTCGATGCTCTCCTGGATTGTGGGAAAAAGTGTGCCTTTAAAAGAAGCACTGTGGAAATTTGATTGTTTAGTATGTCACTTTTATGTTGTCATCAGCATTGGCATCAAACATATTTAATGTTTCTTTTATTATGGATTAATCAACTCTAAAAAATGATCTTTATTAAAAATGGTTAACTGAACAAGCTCTAAAATATATGCATAAACACACTGCTGCATAAAAAAAAATGTGTTTGGTAAAAATGCATCAGAATATAATAAAATCAAAAGAATTGTTTGAGAGACAAATACACTCACTGCTAACTACTCAACAACTAAAAAAATTAAAATAATCATTAGTGAAAGCCCTATTATAGATATGTGCTTCTGTAACTTTCTTTGTTGACAGTAACATAGACATATAATTAACCAATTAACTAACTGATTTAATGTCTATGGGCAGTAATGTCAAAAATGAAATCAGTCCAACACAAAGATTTTAAATGAGTTGCCATAGTAACAGGAAGCAAACAGTAATCTCTTTTCAGATCTGTTTTACTGAAGTAACAGTAGTGTGTGGTTTTACTTGAGTATTGTTCATTATCTGTGCAGGAGGCCTCTGTGTGGACCGCATTGGCCTGATTCAAACTCACTACAGGACCACTCCAGCCACCACAGGCCTTGTGTGTGTGTGTGGGACCCAGACACGGGACGTCCCTGGAGAGCAGCCCAGACGTGACCCCCAGTCTGACTCTCTTTTCATTTACAAAGCAGCAGACGACAGAGATGGACCGGGACAGCACAGGCATCCTCTCTGCTCTGTACCCCCAGTTTTGATAAAATGAAAGAACCAAATGCACCATAGGAATAAGAACGAACACCTTCACCAGTGACACTGAGGCAAACGTAAAGGCCTTTTAAAGTGTGCCATTTTTTGTTCTTCTCTTCGGTTGGCGACATGGTGGGCTTCACTGACAGGAGCGAGACATGATAATGAGAGAGAGTGAGCAGAGAGCAGAGGTGTGTAGCGCTAAATAAATGGATACATGAAAGTGTGATAGCTGCACCGTGGACATCATTACATCTGTGCTCACATAAAAGTAGGTCCGGTAGCTCCAGGAGACACAATTTACCTCAAAGATAAACAGAAATGTGACAGTGTGAAACAGGAATTTACCAATCAAACCTTTTTTTATTGAAGCGTTGCATCAAATGAGCTAAAGATAAGAAAATACACTTTCACACATAATACTGAAGATATAATAATTACATTAAGGCATCGTTATTTTAAACAGACCAAGAGTGGAGAGCAACTTGATGGGTTTTTGGGCTCAACCATGTGTGGTCATAGAGATTCATTTCCAACATACTAAAGTAAAGCTACACTAGGGTTCCTCTTGTGGTCAGTTTTTGTTGTAATGTAAAAAGTGAAGGTTTAGTCAGTAGAAAATCACCAGATTGAAAATGTGTGAAATTTTGAGCTATTTCATGGCAAAGTACAATGTTATGAATAGGTTGCGTTCATGTTTTTGAATTTAATGAAGTTACAGTCTCAGATAGTGTGTGTCTATCTAACTGTGAGAGATTTATCTACAAACATTGAGCACTATCATTACTTGATTGGGATTGTAATACAAATCTTGTGTCTTCAGTCATTTTCTGCTGACAACAATCAAGTCTTTTGTACAATGACACCACCTATTCGTTTGTCATGTGCGATGCTAAATGGTAAAGATCAGCCTGAGACACCTGCTCCTGCAAAAGAGCAGCTCAGACCAAGTGGAGACCAAGTGGATTTTAAAGTTGTCAAGTTGTGGTGTTTGAATATTTGTATTTTTTGTTTTGTTTTTGAGACAGGTAATCACTAATGTGTTTCTTTACATTCTTCTGTTTCCTTTTGAAATAATGTTTCTTCAATTTGAAGAACAGAATTTAATTTTTTTATTTTTATTTAATAATTAATTAGGAAAGCTGCTGACTACAAGTACTTTCATTCTCAACATGCAAAAACAAAAATGAATTCTATTTTATACAATGGACCCTCAAGTTACAGGGAACTTACTTTTGTTTATCAATGGGCTGTTGACAGAAAATAATAAAGAATAAAAAATTGTAACAGTTTTTTTTTTTTTCATGAACAGATTCAGTATTTAGAGTAAAAAAATAATCTTACTAGCACATGTAGTTTTCCTCTCCAGAAAAGTTAGGGTTAGGGTTCTAATGCTGTCTGAGTGGACAAAAAATCATCCATGCAAGTGAAAAGCAATGATGTCCTTAAGAATCTGTGAGAAGAAAATCTGGTGCCAGCTATAAACAGCAAATTCTACTAAAGAATTCCAGCACAGTTTCAAACAATATAGATTCTAGAATTTGCGAGCTATTACAATAGTCAGACTAAGACTATATTCTGTCATGCAAAAATAAGCCAAACATGTCATTGCATGTGAAATATCTGTAAAAGTAAGTAGGAAAATGTATTCAATCTATTTACATGTTCACAGTATAAGATTTTTGGTGGAAAGTTTGCTATACCTTTTGTCTGTGGAGCTAACATTGTTTTGCCTATAGAATGTTAGTATGACTAGTATGACTTTAAACTTAGATTTCTCTGTAGAGATGAGCATGTGGCACCACTAATAGCAAAGCTAAAAGTCAGCTCTGTGGAGAAGCGCTTGCTCATTATAATAAAGCATGGTTTGAGGAATTATCAGCACATGTTTAAGGCTGTACTAAGGAACATTCTAGGACAGCTATAACATCACCATGGAACCAGACAGGAGGCAGACTCTCTACCAGAAAGCTACACAATGTATCTTAAAATACCTACTCCTTTTACTGTTTAGGTAGTATCACAGCTTCAAACTAAATATATTGTAGAATTCTGACTTGCTCCACTGTTTTTTTTTAGTAATTGTTGTTGTCACATGAACGCAACCTACTGCTGTTCATATAATATTTTGTAAGTCCCACAGAAATAGACTAAAATGTGTCTGTAAAAAGTAACCAAAAGTGTGCAGAAATATTTTTATTTTAACTTTGTTATATTTAATCAGCTCTTTTTTCAGCATGAACAATACGCAAACATATTACTGACATAAGCTAAATTTTGATAAATAGACCACCTCTTGTTTAGGTGTGTTACAATTTAAAAAACATGTGTCATGCTTTGTGGATTTTATCGTTACATCTTATGTATAAATTAAATCTTTTTATTCAATCCTGAAAGCTAATGCATTAGAAGTAGAAAAACAGGCAAGAATGGATGCCATTTTAAAGCACAATGTGTATAAAGGTTTGTGAAAGGGCTGCGTATAAGGCATTTATGTGATTGGGAGTGGATATTTTAGGCTGGTTGAACAAGTCTTGCAAAAAGAAAGTTGCTTAACTCCTTTGAGATTATTAAAACATTTACATCTTTAATCATTATTCATTTCATACTGTAAAAATCTCCAAGGAGAGACCAGCTCTGATTATCTGTCCAAACTGTGGACAACTTATCACTGCAATGCATTTGTGCAGAGCAATGGCTTAACTTAAATATCACTATCTCTGCCAAGTGTCACTTAGCTCCATCGGCCTTAGCATCTCCTCCTCACTATGGGCAGGACCTTTGGAGAGCTCTTTCATCTGATTGACCGGTTGTGTGTGTGGAGGGCTGGGGCGAGTAGAATCGGGGTTGCTGATTGGAGAGCGGTCTTTGAGCTGGAGCAGAGGAGGAGAGGACGGCGAGGTCATGTGGTCCGGTGAGGCACGCTCTGATTTGATGGTGAGGTTCAGGGAGGGCAGGTGAGGAGAGGTGGAGGAGCAGGGCTGAGAGGGGAAAGAGCACCCACCACTGGGCATCCTGGGAACAGCAGCAAACAAAAACATGTCAGTGTGGCTTTTAGTCTCAATAAAGCAAAAGTAAGTAAGTGTTTAGGGTAATCTTGAAACCTGGAGCTTGATTGTTAGAGTGCTTGATGGCATATATTTTTTTATCATTGTACATTAGAAATAAAGAATAAATAAGTGATGACATAATACAACCTCAACTCAAAAAAATAAAACTAGGGGTTAGAGAGCAAGATGTAGGACATGCATGTAGTAAACTATCTGTCCAAATTTTGGAAAGGTATACTATTGACAAATAAATGCACTGTAGTAGAACATTGTAGTTGTAGTAGACATTGTAGTAGAAATTCACACCATGGAGTACATTCATTATAAGGCTGCTATGTGCAAAAATCATTTGGAAACATGGACATTTATGACAACTGACCATTTGTTCTGTATATTTCTTTGTTTTGTTATATTATGATATAAAAAACAAAATAAAATATACTCTTAAAAAAGGCATTACATTATAGCTTTGCAGAAAACCTATGAACACAGAGGAACATTTTCCAGAACAAATACATTGATGGCAAAATATGTAACGACTGGCAGTTCACATTCCAAAAATTTTAGCATCCCTACCCTGGATTTATGTGATTCCCGTGCGGGTCCTGCAGTGGTTGTGCTGTTTGCCATTGGTTTACTGCAGCTCGCTGTAGGCTGTGATAAAATCCAGACTGGCTATATTCTGCAAAGAAATAAAAACAGTGTTAAACATACAAAACAATCTTCATTCAAACCTGGGGTACTTGTCTTTTGGTAGTAAACTTGTGCATGCAGCACTTTGTGACATAAGCAGTGTTTTGTCTAAAAAAGCTTTTTTTTTTTTTTTTTACAAAGAGCCAAAAGCAATGCTCTGATTGGCTGTGTTTGGGTAGTCTTCTAGAGTTTTAATTTGTCATCTATAAATCAAGTACCTCAGTTTTAATTAAAAGGGTCATGTGTTAACTTGGTTTGTACCAGACGCTGCAGGAGATGGCAGGCTGTATCCTCCCAGACTGTGGCTCAAAAGTCCTGTTTTCCCCATTGACACAATGGATCCATTGGAGTGTAAGCCCTGGTACAAGTGACCCCTCTGGTGGCCAAAAGAAGAACAGCATGAATGAATTAGGTTTACAGTTTTATTTGTGTGTTAATCCTTTCGCAGCTGGGGTTGTTAAAATATACCTTTTTACATTATTGAGCATACTAAAAATATTAAATCAATGAGAATCTTTTCTTTACCCACATCATTGCATAGGCCCCAGAGTTCAAAGTTTGAGAAAAAAGTAGCAGCATAAGGTCAGGAAATGACCTTATGCTGAAATTTTTGTAATTGTTAAATCCAATAAACAAAGAGACTTATAACTTTAGCCTGGAGAATCCAAACTGATTTCTCTATGTATTGTTTTAAACAACCGTTGGTAAAGAGCTGAGTCTAGAATTTTCCCAGCAACTAAAACTTAACAAAAACAAAGAATTTGAAAAATAGAGCTTGAAATGACTTGGTGCAACACTGACTCCACCCTTCATTCTCTCCTTTATTCCCACAGGTCTGTCTGTATTCAGGGCAGTCCAGCATGACATCACATGCACATCACATATACACTAGAGATGTCATTGGTCACTGCAGTGAGGGACACCTTATTTGAACCTGAAAGCTGCTAATTTGCACTAAAATTGCCAAGATAAAAGAAAAAAAAAGACCCAGAACAAGTAAGCAGGCAAATCTATTTAAAAGCCATATTCACAAGTTAGTAGCCAAAAGTTGACTTAGTGTTCATCCAGTCATACAGTAAATTTGTGATTATATGCAAAAAACTTGAAACAGTGCTGAAACTAAATCACACAACTAAACCACACAAGTTTAGTTTCAGCGCCCCTTTTTTTTATTACTTTAGGCCAGTGTTTCCCAACCAGGGGTACGTGGACCCCAGGGGGTACGCGACCATTTGCCAGGGGGTCCTTGGCATGTTTGCAGATTTAAAAGAAAGGTAGAATATAAAGTATTGTAATGTGAAAAATGCTATTTGCAGCACATTTTTACATATTAAGCTGTTTGGCATGAAATACATTAAAACAATAAAATTCAAGGGTTATACATGAAAATATATGAGTAAAGATAAAATATCCCTAAAAACAAATGACATAAGGGGTACTCCGTGTGTGAGATCATGATTAGGGGGTGCTCAAGACAAAAAAGGTTGGGAACCACTGCTTTAGGCTATTACCTGGACTCAAATCTGATTCATCTTTTAGTGATTTGAAGCGGCTGATCCATGCTTTTATCTTTGTACAACTGTAATTCGTTGTACACTGGGATCAGCCAACCTAACCTGTCATGCTCACAAATAGTCCAAAATTCCACAGCTCGTCAGGCACACGTCTTAAAGAAATGGTGCCCATTTGGTATAGGCTCTCCATTTAATCTGTTTTATTTGACACTTATATAATTGTGTTCATATTATTATCTACAATGTACTTGTTGATATATGTTCTGTAAAGTTGGATAGGAGTCAGGACTCACAGTGGAGTGGTGGTTACTGCGAGGCCCTAGTCCTTGGTTGGCTGGTGGTCCGTCCCTTAGACCTTCAGGACCCAGGCCCAGTGAGGAAGGAGGGCTCTTCATCTCCAAGGCACGGTTCAGGTTTCCATGTGCAAACACAGAGTAGCCAATACCTGCTGAAACACACCACAAGCCGACACATGGGAAGTGAAAAGAGATGTGAGCTTGACACCTTCTTCACCTCCATCTGTGACAGAAACTTCCTCTTTTTGATCTTGGACAACTGCGTATATGATATGACAAACCCTGTAAAATGTACCCACATTAGTCATTTTGATTTTGGTTGTGGATCTCTGTAACTGGCAGTGTAGATGGGCAGGTGTGCTACATTCAAGAAACCGCAGAACAAGTTAGAGAGAGAATGACAGGGAGAGAGCGAGAGAATGAGAGCGAGGAGAGAGAGAAAGAGAAGAGAGAAAGAGAGAGTGGGAGATAGAGGGAGAGAGAGAGAGAGAGAGAGAGAGAGAGAGAGAGAGAGAGAGAGAGAGAGAGAGAGAGAGAGAGAGAGGACCAGTTTCACACATGGGTTTCCTGTGAGTTCTCTCAGCAGCTGCAGGGCCCACAGGGAGCCACACACTTCACACTATTACTGTACTAATTATACAATTGCAAAAGTTGTTTATTCATGTAAAAGCTGAATAATTTGAGTGTATATTTAGGTTAAAGAAAGTTACATGACCACCGGGTCATCCAAAAAAATTTGGTTACAATTTTTTGGTCTGGGTGGAGTAGAATAAATACAATTCTTCAGGGAAAATAAATTCTCGGGAACTTGTAAACTTAATTTTCTGAGTGTTACATCATCATCAAAACATTTAATTATCCATTATATATATGAAAAAAACATCAAAATACTGACTGTTTTTGTAGTGTTTTAGGACTTGTTCCTAAACTGCATTTTGTGAGAACAAGGTTGTCCTACTTTACTGCTGATACAAAGCGTATTTCTTAAATCTTGTAAAATTGGTATTTCAATGCCTCAAAAGAAAAAAAATCACTTGTGCAAATATAGCAAACTTGAAAATAAAATTGTCTTGCAATGTTTTGAAAAAATGCAACAATGTTCTAGTCATACATAGATCTGATTACCTGAGTGTGGAGACATGAAGGCACTGTGATGGTGTGCTGAAGCAGGACTGACAGATCCTGGTCTAGGTCCCAGTGGTTTGAATGCAGGGGGTCTGTGGGTACTCATGTTTGAGGGGTTTGGTTGTCCATTCTCACAACTGGACGAGACGAGGAACTGAGCCTCCGGGGTGAGCAGAGAGGGGGGCTTTATGGAAAATATGAAAAAGTATGTACCCTGTTAAATCAATCCTATTTCCATGTTGCAGGTGACATCTAAATATACAATGAAGTTATTGTTGACACTACAGGTTGGATCTATAAACTATAACAATCAGACCATGCATTAATAAAAACATGTGATCTGTGTTTTAAATGGATGATGTACTCACATAGAATCGCTGGCGGGCCACAGACAGATCCATCCCTTCACTCAAACCAAACTTGTCTGACACAACCTGCATGCTCTCCTCACTGTCCAACTCTGAACCATCCAGACCAAGACCTTTCCTACGAAGTGTCTGGAAACAGATCACAAAAATCCAACCATGTTCACATTTTAATTTGATCAATGTTATAGGTCGACAAGGTGAGAAGGCAAAAGCTGCTTCACACATTCATCCAGTCACCAGTTTCCCTTGTCACCATGGAGATTACATAGTTTTATTTGTTTATCTTGGCTTGGCAACACCGTGACTAGCACTTCACAGCCATAAAACTCTGGGTTTACTTTTGGGCCTTTTTCATATTCTCATTGTGTTTTTCCACTGCCATCTGACTAAGCTGAGCTCAATATCTGTAGCTGGTCCCCAAGCGCTGTGGCAGCCGCTCACTGCTTCTGACAGGTGCTCCAGGATGAGTCACATCAATATACCTTAGCAAAGTTTTGAGAGAGAAAAAAATGTTCCACACTATGGCGTTAACATTATCCATTTACACTAGGGGTGTCAAACTCAAATGGAGCTGGTCGAGGCCCACATTTTAAAATATAGGTCTATATGATAATTAATGTATGACAATTAGGCTATATAACGCTTAATATATTACATGACCACATTTATATTCAATTACTTTGCTTTGCATTACATTAAATTTTTTTGAATTGTGCAGAGTGTCCGTCACAATGTTTTTAGACAAACTGTATGTATGCAGAGGGTCACTATCAATAATAATCAAAAATTATCCTGGGGGCCACAAGAAACAATCTAAGGGGCAGCGTTTGGCCTCCGGGCCACATGTTTTTATACCCTGATCTACACCGAGATAAGCAGGTATTGCCACTATGGCAAGTTTCAATACAGATTGATTTGTTGAGAAGGGACATCATTCTTAGTAAGAAAGGATGCTTTTCAAGGAACTTTAAATCTAACACACTTTTAAAATGGCAAGTGTTAATCAGATAAGCCTAGTGTGGACAAAGTGAAAGTGCAGTATGTAACTAAAAAAAGTGATACCGGTTTATTGTAATAAAAGAGTGGATCTTGAGGTACAGTGTTTGTGTATGTCACTGTGTGGTGCGGCTCTCGTGTGGCTCAACTCCAGTTTGTCAGTGTTGGTGCGGCTCTCGTGTGGCTTACCACCAGTATGTCAGTGTTGGTGCGACTCTCGTGTGGCTCACCTCCAGTTTGTCAGTGTTGGTGCGGCTCTCGTGTGGCTCACCTCCAGTTTATCAGTGTGTGGTGCGGCTCTTGTGTGGCTCAAGTCCAGTTTATCAGTGTGTGGTGCGGCTTTTGTGTGGCTCACCTCCAGTATGCCAGTGTTGGTGCGGCTCTCGTGTGGCTCACCACCAGTATGTCAGTGTGTGGTGCGGCTCTTGTGTGGCTCACCTCCAGTTTATCAGTGTGTGGTGCGGCTTTTGTGTGGCTCAACTCCAGTTTGTCAGTGTTGGTGCGGCTCTCGTGTGGCTCACCTCCAGTTTGTCAGTGTTGGTGCGGCTCTCGTGTGGCTCACCACCAGTATGTCAGTGTTGGTGCGACTCTCGTGTGGCTCACCTCCAGTTTGTCAGTGTTGGTGCGGCTCTCGTGTGGCTCACGTCCAGTTTATCAGTGTGTGGTGCGGCTCTTGTGTGGCTCAACTCCAGTTTGTCAGTGTTGCTGCGGCTCTCGTGTGGCTCACCTCCAGTATGTCAGTGTTGGTGCGGCTCTCGTGTGGCTCACCTCCAGTATGTCAGCGTTGGTGCAACTCTCGTGTGGCTCACCTCCAGTTTGTCAGTGTGTGGTGCGGCTCTTGTGTGGCTCAACTCCAGTTTGTCAGTGTTGGTGCGGCTCTCGTGTGGCTCACCTCCAGTATATCCGTGTTGGTGCGGCTCTCGTGTGGCTCGCTGTACTCGGTGTACTTCAGCAGAACTTTGTCCATGTCGGTGCTGGCGTACTGGAACAGGCGATTTGTGCTGTTGAAGATGATGAGTGCGATCTCACAGTCACACAGAACACTCAGCTCGTAGGCCTTCTTCATTAGACCAAACTTACGCTTAGTAAAAGTCACCTGCAACCAACATACCACAGGCTCTATAATCAGACATGTTGGAACATCGAGACGAGACACCACAGAAACACGCAATATTTAGTAAAGAAAGAATACGCTTGTCTTCTCCACCACAGCAGACCACTTTGACCAGAATGGAGCTCCAATTAGCACCAACTTACAACACTCAGCTTGTATCAGAACAACAATATACAGGTTGTTTGAAATAACCATCCGAATAAAAGAATTTCATACAAACTGTTTATTTTTACAGACCGACCTGTCGATTTCTTTGGTCCAAAATGCGAGATATTTGTATTTTCTTTCGGCCCATGTTATCTGTTGGCAGGCGGCAGGATCCTGTTAAAAAAAAGATACAAAACATATTCATGTCATTATTACGTACAATAAAGATACCTTTTTCCTTCTAGATATATCAACCAGTCAAGCATCAAGTTAAGAGGATTTGTCTAGAAATCGAAATTAAGTTAGACTTTAGGTTTAGTTGAATACATTCTCATTGCAATTTTTTGCTTTATGTTTGACAATTGTGCATTTGAATCTGGAGACTTGACTTGTATAGTAATTATTTGACATTTATACCCATTTTTGTCTTATTTTTAAATACATAAAAATGTTTAAAATTCTTCATTTGGTGATTTTATTCTGCTATATAACTTACTGCACTTAACACGCAGCTCTTTGGAGCAGTGATGGCTGCTTTACAAAACTGCTTCATAAAAAAAATTGACATTGCCACTGTTTTGCATTTGAACATGTGTGACAGGTTCTCATGTTTTGCTTTGTTTTTGTAATTATGACTTAGTCTGGTTGGTTAGTCTCATGTGGAAAATATTTATTATAGTTTTGCAGCAGTTGATGTGCAGTTTTAGAGGAGGAAAACAGAAACTAATGTTAATAATTTTAATCACAATAAAGACAGTAACTGGTATTATCAAATCATAATGTTGAAATCAAGCAAAGAATTAATTCTAAAATATAAAGATATGCCAGTGACATTGCAGGATTCTAAATATGAGCAGTGAGTGACAAAAATACATAAGAATTAGTGATGAGAAATGACACGCTAAGAGCTCAAAACAACTAAAATGGGAAAGCAGCGACGGTCTGATAATAACATATACTGTACAATCCTATGAAAAACAATGGTACCTCCGTGCTGAATAGGCACATGTAACAAGAAAAAAATCAGCTAAATAGTGGTAGGAAAACCAAAAAACAACAGATTTCACATTTCTCATAAACTGATGTTCACTCAGCTGAGCTCATTCCTTTTGTCTTTCTGAATCAAATATTATTAAAGTTTGTTTGATGAGGAAATTACTAGCTTTGCGGCAGTTGAAATGTTTTAAATTTCCAGCTGCCACTAGCAAACAAGCTAGCGAAGCTCTGCACAGTCACAATTTCCATTCTGCCACCTAATTTCTGCTACACAAAAGTTCCACAGACAAAAATCATTTTCTTTCTTTGTTTTATTTTATTTTATTCTAAAAGTTTTACTAACCTTACCTTGTGCACTTTAAAGAAGATCTACTGTGTTTCCCCTCATATTTGTTTTATGTTAGTCCATTGTAAAACATAAAACTGACCTAAAGCGGTTTAGACATATAAATTGGTCTGCTAACCTGCAGAACTAGAGATGTCATTCATCTTTCAACTGTAACAAGCAGCATATTTTACTAGTTTTGAGTAACCGCAAGCAAATAGGCTACAGACAAATGGGCAAGTTGAATATGGGAATTTTCTGAGCATTTGAGCATCAACTGCAAGACTATAGATTACTCAAACATGCATGATTGAATCTAAATAAAACTTTGCGTCAACTAATGATGAGAAAACGCTATTATAATAAGGATTTACATAACAGGTCCAAATTAAACCATGAAACGTGCTGAAGTGACTTGAGTTCGCCAGCAGCACATGTCATATATATTTAGTGCCATGCGGCGATGGACTCTAAACTTAGCGGTCTTTGCTGGGTGCCTTGTCCAAAGTCTGACCCCACCTTCTGCCACCCCGGCCCGATCTCAGTGACCCGCCGGCCACAGCACACTTCCCCAAGAGACAGGGTTATAAATAAAGCTTAGCGCTCCATTTTAGAGGATCAGCGGGCAACGTCAAAAAACAAACAGCATGGACAGAACTGGTGTGGTTGTAAAATATGGTTTTGTTGAAAGCCACCCACTCCTCTCTCATACAAAACCATGTAAGAAAAATAACATCGCAGTCATGACAACGTTAAAAATGAGGACAGATAAGAAACAACTAATGACCATGTTATTGTAAGTCTATTTAAAAAAAAAAAAAAAAAAAAAGAAAAGAAAAAAGCTTGTTTTGATAATTCCTTTAACCTTAGTTTAGCAAAAACAGACTTTGCTTTTTAGCTTCAATAATTAAAAGAATTAAAAAAATATATATAATGATAATATAATAAAAGTTTTAATAATAGTGCCACCACTGGCAACCATAAAGACTGCATCAGTAATTCTGGCTTCTTAGAATTTAATGAAGTTCAACATTTCAATATAAAAACATTCTAGAGGACAAATTGTGCAAAATTAACTTTTCTGAGTTTTAAACCGTGTAATAACAGTGTTTTCTCATTGTTAGCTTACACAAAGGTGTATTTAGGTTTATTAATCTGATTCATGTTTGAGTAATTTTGTATTATCCTGCTGCTGATGTTTGAGCGCTCAGAAAATTCTTGTTTTTACGTACCACCTGCCCCTGCTCACGTGTGTGCATTTACTTCTGAATACTCCAAATTCAAGTAAAAGATGGAGTACTCAAAAGCATCTTTGATCAAAAACAGTTTTACAATGATATAAGTTTTGAACAAGAAATCAATTTGTCTGCTTTTATTTCTTTTGTAAAATAACTTTTATTTTTTTGTAAAATAAAAGTTATCGACTTGTATCATATTTTATAACTAAATGGAAAAAAACGCAATGCTATGCCATTAATGAACTATTTTATCTAGAGATCGACCGATGTGGGTTTTCCTTGGGCGGATACCGATTTCTAAAACTTTTGTCAGCCAAAGCCGATATCAATGAACGATTTTCAAGGCTGATTTCTGGGGCTGATTTTCTTATTTTAGTTTTAAAAGAACAAACCTGAGGTAAGATAGTCTATCCAAAAAAAAAAAAAAAAAAAAAAAACAATCTAAGCTATTCTTTTGTCTCATTGTTTATTGAAAACAACACGTTAATGCACATTACAGAACATTTTAAAGAGTAAAGTGCTACTTTTCTAAACACAGCAAAATGGAGATATAAAACAAATTGTATATTTTGTCTCCAAAACTAACCTGGAGATCAACTGATCAATGAGTGCAGCTCTACTGTGCAGACGACTGTTCAAACTGATCAAATATCGGCCAAAATAAGGCCAATGGCCAATGTGGCCGTTGTGCCAAAAAAAAATCCAGACATCGGCCTCAAACTATTGTCTGGCTGAAATATCAGTCTATCTCTAATTGTATCCCCTCAAATTCAAATTTCCTACAAATTTCATGAATCAAATAATTTTTCTGGTCTTTTACTTTATCTATTTGAGACATCTCTCTTATCGGGCTCTGTCTGACCTTGCTGACCCACAGTCTTCCAAAGCCCAGTGGAGTTCCTGGGTTTTCCCCTGAATCCTAGATATTTATTGGATGTCTCTATATTTAGTGCCTGTCCCTGTTGGCGGATATAGTGGCCATGTTCCCATGACCCCTCCAGTGCCCGCTACAACTCCACATCAGCTTGGCACTCAGGCATCCAAGGCATTTCTGCTCAAATCCACCTCTTTTACCTTATAAAGTTGTGTCACACGTGCACAGATGAGTCAGAACTCTAAAGTGACACTAGAAACATTAGTTGTCAAATACAAAGATCAACAGAAAACACAGAAATATAAAAGAGTATGTTTACGGTTCATTTACTACTGTCAAGGCACCAGCCAAATAATGCACATTATGAAAGTGAACATGCAGACTCAAACTGCAGCAGAACTTGAGTTGAGGTAAAGGCAATGAAATTCTTGGTTCTGAAAATCACAAAGTTAAAGGAAAACACTACACTGAAACAGAAAATAAAAAAATCAATACAATTTAAAGGTATGAATGTGAAACTCACATAAACCTGACTAAAAATTTGCATAAACATTTTTACACATGTTTTAGACATAAAACTAATACATTGGATAAAAAATTAGTCCTTGACAAATCCATGTGACTGTGAAGTTTAGGATGTGATCTTGCTACTTCGATGGAAGACTTTAAAAGTTATAGTTTCAAGTTATAATGTCCCATATGTGTATACATGAATTTAAGTAGAACTTGAATGAAAGTAAAAGAAATACTATGAAACAAATAATCTGTTAAACAATTTAAATGTCTAATTCTGAAAATCTTATTGCTCTGCACTATAAGACAAGATAATCACGCTCTCGTTAGATAAAGTGACTACATTGTGACAGCATAGTTTGTCCAAACTGCAAATGACCCTTTCTGACTCTTCCTGTTCAAAACAGATAAAAAAAATAACATTAGTAAAATTCTATTATATTTTGTATTCATTGTTATGTAATTGTTTTGTTTTTACCTCCAAAATATTGTTTGCAAAGAAGAGTAAGGAGTTATAAACATAATATGTAGGAAAAGAATGTGTCGCTGTGAGATAAAAAAGAATTGAGAATTACAGTTGATCAAAAATGTTATTTAACTTTCCAAATCGAAGACAAAATAAGTGGTTTCTTAATGAAGACACCAGTGACACGTTGACCTATCAGAGAAAAAAAAAGGAAGTTGGCCGTGTATTCAAAACAGACAGACAGATCTTATCACTGGGGTTTTTCTTGAAGTTCCTACACTTTACAGAATTAAAGCCGGCCTCATTGAAAAGCATGTTAAATTTAGCACATGTACACTTTCAGCCAAACCATGCAGTGTGGTTTTACGAGAGCTAAGATAGACAGGAAAGACCCTCTGCTAATTCTGGACGTATTCCCTCGTCCAAAACTCACGCAGGTTGTGATCTGTGTTCAAATCAAAAACATATTGTCTGATCTGAAACTTTGGCTCTGCTGCTACAAGCACCAACAATGTAGGCGAGGGAAACAAATAGGATTCATTAATGTTAGCATGTGAAATCAAGGCTTATTATGAAGCGTATACTGTATACTGACTTTCGGGCTGGGCAATTATTCGAACAATAGAAAAATCAAAATTCTTATGTGAAAGTAATAGTTTGATAGAGATTTTTTGGAAAAAGACACTATGGGTGAATAGGGAAAAAATCTAAAATTTAAAGCTATACTTTTTACTTTTCTTTATTCTTTAAAGTTATACTTTTCTTGCAGTTTATTTTCTGAAAAATAAGGGAAATCCATTAGGTGAAAAAAAAAAAAAAAAGAAAAAAAAGAAAAGAAAAATCCAAATTGCACATATTATGCAATCCCAAGTCTGATAAATGAGCAGAATTCATTTTAAATAAACTCATTAAATAGGTACAAAAACTTACACAGAGGATTTTTAACATATTTTTTTAGTTTTTGAGTCAATTTTCAATAAATTAAGCCTATATTTAGATATCAACAAAACTTTCTGTGAAAACGTTTAATATCATCTTCAGGTTGCTGTGTGTGAGAGCAACTTTCGGAGCTGATTCATGTGTCCCTTTGAAAAGAAAATGTATTTTGAGAAAATGACATGGTTGCAACACATACAGTATCTATATTTCAAGATTAACAGTTTTATGCAGAAAATGGAATGACATTTTGAGTTTGCAAAGGAAATTGTTTTTAACATATTTAGGTGCCAGGGATTTTCTCTTGAAATCTAATCCCGTAAATATAGAGTCTGTAAACTTGATCTTGGAAAATTAAAAGAAAAATATCTCTGTATTATTTTATACAACCACTGGCACAGAGTTGAAATCTGAATATTCCAAACTTCTAAAACTTATCAGAAACAGAATTTAGAGTCTGGAAACAGAAAGCCTGAGATCATCTGGTGCAGAATTCCCAGTCCCTGTCAAATAAATTGCTACTTTGGCGCCAAAAGGGTTAAATGGGTTAATGATAAGGATTTGATTTTGATTCTTTTTGCAGCCCTAAGTTGTAATGTAGTCAATGCAATGTACAAAACTATTAAGTCCCACTGATCTATAGTCACTCCTCAAAATTACAAACTCCAAAGAGGAAAACTCTGAGAGGGCACAGACTGATGAATTATGCAAAATGCTGCGGCGTATTATTATGAATCAAACACTGATAATTCAACTACGTTTTTATTTATTTTTTAATCTCAATAGCAATATTCAGACAATATAATGTCAACCCAACTGAAATGTGTTAAAACGTGTCTTTAGTTGGATCTTAAATGTGAAGAAATATCATCTTTACAACATCATGTGTACAACATGACTTTTTATCGCTAATGACTTCTTTTTGGGGTGTTTTCATACTCACACCACTGCTTCTCAAACTGTGGTACGTATCACTGGTGGCAGGCTGTCTCCTGAGGTACCTGAGGTCCTCCACAGTTTGTATATTGGTTTTATATAAATGTATTTATGTTTTTGTTGTCCTTTTGGGTAAATCTTCATTAGACCTCTCTTATCTGTGGTTTATTCATGTCTTAGACCAGATTTAGTTACATTTCTACAGCTGTTTGCCTGAAGTCGTTTAGTTGATGGGTCAGTGTTCTCTTTTTCTTTTCAGACTAGGATCCCCAAAAAAGCCATGCAACCAATTCCAAACCTCCACAGAAAAACTGAATAGACATGTTTAATCATTTTAAGTTTTTAGCAGTGAATATATTTTAGCACTTTATAGCTTTAAATGATCAAAATGCACTCAAACATGCTGCATCCAGCTAAAAACAGATAAAATACCAAGTCATAATTGTGAAATTACATTATGAAATCATCTTGTGATCCACAAATTTTGCTTGGCGACCCTCCAGGGGTCCTGACCCCCACTTTAAGAACCACTGTCTTAACAGTCGAATTTTAATTTTTTTTATCTACATAGCCAGATCATAAAGATATTGAATAGCTTTGCAAGCTTTTGCTAGCCCCCTTTTAGACAAATTTAGGGGTTCTCCAACTTTTTTACTTTTTTGATGCCAGGAACCCCTTATTGGTATGAAAATACCCCCAAACTCCCCTATTATTGTCCATAACACAATTTGGATGTTGAAACCGTGTTTAGAAACAAATCTGAAGGAGAAAAAATTGTCCTTAATAAACCCCCAGCACAGAGCTCAGGGATTCCCAGGGGTTCCAGACCCCACTGTGAGAATCACTGGACTAGTTGATCTGCAGACCTTGCCTTTAGTCTGGTCTGCAGATCAAGTACATCTTTGGTCAAGTACCTATGGGTGGGGCACCTAACTTTTTTGTTGACTATTAGTCAACTTTTCACCTAAAAGTATGATGTAATTACAGCACATTGTGATCAAATCAAATTGCTGTTTACTTTCTCAATCCAATTGAAAAATAATTTTATTCTTATAAACAACCAAAAGAAGCACCCTGATTGGCTGAGCTTGAGCGGTCCACTTCAGGTTTACTTTGCTGACTGTAAAAATATGTTTTTAAGCTGTAATTGCAAGTGCTGAAGGATGTATGACCAAGGAAATACTTGAAAATAAAATGTTGTTAAAAGTCAGGTACCCTAGTCATTCAGACCACGTACAGTGTACATTGTACAGTGTTTCTCCTATCTGTTGGCTAAGCAGTGCTAGTCTGGCCAAATATGTGTATTTTAGGAAAAATTAAAGCATATTGCTGGCTTTTAATTTTTGGTATCATGGTGATGCAAATGGGAATTAAAGTCACTAGTGACATTAAACTGCTATGAAATATCTCATAAGAATATATCCGAATATCTATAACTTGAGAGTAAAGATCTGAAATAAAAAAAACTACATTGCACTGTTTAAAGATATACAGTGCAATGTAGCACTGTATATCTTTAATAATGGCAAACGTTAGTTATCAAAATTTAGCAATTATTCACGAATCCAGTTGTCATGACTAAGCAACAGAGAATTATTTGTCTTTTCTTTCATTCCTATTGTTTAATACGTTTTGTAAACTCAACCTTTATGAAGGAAAAAATCTTGTGACGATTTAAAAAAAATGTATCTTTAATAATATTGTTTCTCAAAATCACAAAAGTATTTTTCACTATCTAGAGCTGTGTCAAATATGTTATGTTTTTGGTTCTCTAAACCCAATAGAAATCAATTCTGGAACTGATATATTCCAAACGTTTCCTAGAACTAAAGTATTGCTTTGAAATTTAATTATTTACATAAATCTGGTGATTATATTGTGCTAAATCCTGATGATCCATTAAACTGATAAACTCACACATTATTATTATTATTATTTTTATTATCAGAGTTAGTGTTTCCGTTTCCATATTAAATATTATAGTTTGTGAATTTTGTTTTACTGACAATAAAAAAAAAAAAAAACAGATTCTGAATAAAATTATTTAGGTTTTTGCACTCGTAATCCTCAAGTAGGCCATGCTCTAGTGGCATGGTATAGGTTTTTTTCTCACGCTTTACACTAGTACACACAAATTACAGTATAAGGAGAGAAAATGAGTGATTTGTATTTGGTTCCATGTCAGTGGTTTTCTGTCTATGACTTTCACATAATCACATGGTGTAATGACAATGTCTACCATTCCAAGAACAATCAGACTGCCTTCTTGTTTTTTTTTTATAAATCGATTAATGGATTGGTGCTAATGGGCATTAAATAAAGTTGTCTCTTAATCACACACAAATTGCTGAAAAAATTCTAGTGTGTTTATTTGAACGATAGAGTTTTGCTACTTGTTAAAAATAGGAAAACATAACTATTCATAGACCTGTCTTTACGGCACATGAACAGTGTTTCTCACTGTGATGGAAAATATGCACATAACATAAACAAACATAATCAAATAAATGAACAAAATACTTGAATTGCCTGTTACTACAAAGACAAACAGTGGCATAGCTTAGGTGTTGCACGTAGAGCTGGGCAATATATTGAGTTTTAGATAATATTGTGATTGTATTGAAGATATGCAAAAATGGAGTATTGAGTATACTGCTTAAGGTAAAAGTGCTTCAAAAAAGATACAAATGAGGAAAGTTACAATATTTTAAATGTTAAAATAAGGGAGAAGAAGATATTAGTCGATAATGATCATTGATGTCTTATTTATCTGCATTTTTCTTTGTGAATAGCAATTTAGGATGCCCTTTTTTTGTGAGGGCAGTTCGGAGCAAATATTTGGTCACAACATTGAGACACTCACTAGTTTTGAGAAAGGGGGACCTGTAGTCGACTAATTGATTGGTAGCACGTCTTAAGTCGACCAAAAATATCTTTAGTCAACTACAGCCTAACTTTTCTGATCATAAAATCGAGATATTCATTTTTGTCAATATCACCCAGCCCTATAGGGTATTTTGGGGTCAGACGGGGATGGTACTTGAGGGCACAATGGTGTCAAAATATTTGTCTAATTTTAACAACAGATAATTGGCTCGCGAGATATTTTTAAATGTGAAACACTCCATGGAGCCTTGAAGTGAAACAAGCGGATGATGACGAGGATGATGCAGACAGAAGTCTATCCAATAAACGCGACAAAAAGGCTATTCTGAGCTGATCCAAAGAGGAGCGAAAACCAATTTAGAACGTAAAATCAGCACGCAAAAATAAAAAATGTAAATCTTTATGGAGAGCCCAGTTGACTTTGATAATTTGCTGACGCCCTTTACTGGTAATACAGTCACGTTCATACAGTGATGGAGTATGAAAAAAAAATATTTTGACTGATATGTTTCGATCTGAATCACACTCACCTGTCTGCTACGCTCCGCTGGTTTCCTCAAAGTCTTGAATTTTCTCTCAGAAGTCACACAAAAAGATGCACTAGTCTCGCGAGTCTCCACTGGTTTGGCGCACCTGATGCCGCAGAAGTGGATGGTTGTGCGCTGCTCTCGAACAGCTGGCCGCTCTCTGACAGTGTGCAGCACCTCCTCTGTGGCGCTATTGGACACTCACCTCCTCCTCCTTCTTCTTCTCTTCAGCATCACAGCAGAAGTGACACCACCAGGCTTGTCGTGAACTCTGACTGAGCCCAAACCTGTGAATGCATGGGGAAACATTTTCGTTAATGACTGGTCAAGAAAGAAGAAACTGATGTGAAGGGGATATTTAGAAATGTTAAAGAAACTTTAAATTACTTTTTTTAACACGATCAAAACAAATACTAAAACTGACAAATACTAAAACTGTCCAATGGGGGATGAGAACCTATTATTCATAGTGGCCCCCTGATAAAACACAACAATTTTAACTACAGGTCCCAGAATGCACTGCAGCAGTGCTGACGAAAAGAGCCACAGAGGCCAGAAAGAATAATAAACCTATAGAAATATAAAGGCTTATATTGTTGAGATGTGACTCTAAAACCTAAAATGCACTGGAATGCAGCAAGTTGCAAAGAATTTGTCCAAATTGTTCTTGGAAGACAGTCTGTACAATAAAATATAATGCAATGTAAAGTAATCTGAGACAATATAAATCTGGACATACAGTAGCCTAATGTGTTATACTGGCTTTAAGAAGCCCAATTACCATATTTGTACATAACACAGGACTCTATTTTAAAATGTGGCCCTCGACCAACTCTGACTCCAATCGATTTGCCCCACATTACAACAACAAATATATATTTTTGCATTATTTTTCATCCTTCAAACATTACCTTCAGACACCCATGCACCAGAACAAAACAGTGTAGTAAAACACACATGACGTGTGTTTCCCACACGAGAAATTCAGTTGCAAAGGAAATGCACAGAAGAAAAACAATCACATTGATTTGAATAATATGCTAATGCTGCAGAAATTCTCTAAATGAGTCTCAATAAATAATGGATTATATGGACAGTGCAGATCTTAAAGATGACATCACAGATCAAGTGCATTCAGAACATTGCTGTTTTGTTTTGCAAAAGTTTTACCTTTTGTTCAGTTAAGATTACCACAGAACATACCGACATCTTGTGCTGGAATGAGAAGCAAAGCAGTTAAAGCACACAACACTAGCTGTAGCTTCAAAGTTAGACTGAAATGATTTAGATGGTTCTAAAGGAAGATGTGGAGCACTTTCTTTATTCCCACTCGGTGATGTTACAAGCTGGAACAGTTTAAGACAAAACATGCCTAAATGTGCAGGATTTTTGAGTAAAACATCAACAACAATCAAAATTTAGTGTAATAATTTGACCATTCATTGAATAAATTTTTTTTGTTAGTTGCTATAACAATGATTCTCAATGTTCATTACTTCATGTTTACCAAAGGACACTTCACCGACTTCTTTTTGCACAGTTTGCTACATGAACCCAGTAAAGCTATCACATCTCAGTCGTCGTCTACTCTAAGCCATGCATTATTTGTATTCCACCAACCTATTAAAAGCAAATCTACCCCATGTTCATTTAATGGGTAAATTTAGACCTAATCACCACATGCTACATTATTGACTATTTTGGGATGTGACACAAAGCCCTTCCTAAAAATAATAGCGACAATTTATTAGCCCAGAGCATCATGGTTGACAACTCTATCCCTCACACAGCAACAGACCTTGGCATATGAACCTGACCATATCCCCAGAGGGTTCTCAAAGTGTGGTCCTGATGCAATAGTTAGCAACATCCCTGCAGAGAGTCATTACTTATATACCTTCAGGACTAAACTAGTCTTCAAATACTGTGGAGAGTAGGGTCGATTCCCATTTGTAAGACTTAACCTTTATAGTTACAAGGAATCATTAGTTGTTTATTTATAGAAGCATTACTGAAGTCATGCAACACACTGATGGATAGTGTTGAGAAAAATATAGGGAAAATGTTTTTAGGTACAGAATGTAGCAGCATAAAAGGTATTTTGGATTGCATAACGTTAAGTCAGGATAATGTATTTGTGCAAAATCAATACAGAAAGTCCCAAGAGGCAAACCTGGAGCCTTCTAGC
The DNA here is from genome assembly GCA_038363315.1 of Mugilogobius chulae. NCBI lineage: Eukaryota > Metazoa > Chordata > Actinopteri > Gobiiformes > Gobiidae > Mugilogobius > Mugilogobius chulae. The sequence goes on along the minus strand of CM076412.1, from coordinate 18,510,385 downwards.
CACTAAACTACTGTATTGTAACTGTATTTAGTAATAGTTCATTTTTACATTTTCTGATACTCAGAGTGGAGTTACTTTTCTAAAATCAGAGTGATATATTTTGATACTTGAACACACACAGTTCAGGTTTTGTAATTGGTGAAAAAATATAGAAACACAGTCACGAGATGGATGTATGATTTTATATTTTCTAACTTCCGATAAAAGTTTTCCCATCTTATAAACAGATAGATTCCAAATGTAACTATAAATATGATGCAGCCAGAATTTCTGCACCATGTCCTTCCAAGCTTTCATCTCCAGAATTCAAGTTCTCGGTTTCTGAAAAGTCTCAGAAGCTTTAAAGACTCAGATTTGTACAAGAGATATCAATTTGATATGCCTAGGTTTGAATTTTAAGTTTATATGTTTATGGGATTGTATTTCAAATGATCAACCGGGTGCTTAAAAGGTTAATATAGGCTAATAAAAACGTACATTTTATTGCAAGTACTTCTCATTCTCTAACCATTTTCAAAGTATTCCTTTCAACAATGTAGCTAAATACAGATAGTTACTCAAGAGAGCATTTATTAATAGGGGTTTTATCAGACTATTGAATACAAGTAGCAGTTACTGAAATGCCCAAATGTCTAAATGTTAAAGGTGAATTTTGGCCGTGATAAAGGCACGTTACAGATTAAGTTCATTTTTTCATTTTCCTGAAACTTCTCACTTCTGCTTTCGACAAGATCAGCCACAACTCTTTTAGAGCCTGTGGTGAGGCAGTCGGATTCAGAAATAGCCTGCACGGTCAGTGTACATGTGTGAGAGCAATTGTTCACATTGTGTACCTTTATAGCTCCGACGTCTTATCTGCGTCTTAACAGAAAATAAGTTACACCTTTAACCCTCAGGGCCCCCGCCAAACATATACCAGAACAAAGCATTTACTGTGGGACAAGCTGCCAACCAGAGAGATGTGTGTAATGAAAATGTCATATGAGCTAGGCCTTTAGGAGGAATACTCAACTAAATAAAAGACAAAATACTAATACTAAAAAACTTCCAAATAAGTGACAGAAATGTAAGTCTGCATTCTAAACAAAAAATAAATAGTTTCGATTTAAATTTTTACTTGAGTAAAACAATTATTTGGGGAAAGTGAAACATGATTTATAATAATCTGAAAAAGCAGTGCAAAAAAGTTTTTTTCCCACTAATTTTGTATGTCAGTATTTCTTATTACCAACATTTTTCTCAAATACAAGTGGGCCTACAGTTAGTTGTGAGCAAAAGCATCTTGCAAGAAAAAAATATTCTTAAAAAACAAACAAAAACAAAAATTATTTTTACAAAGTTACTCAAGTAAATGTAACTAAATTACCCACGTCTGCCTGCCAACATCGAGCAAGATGAACGAATATCATTTGCAAACCCAAATGGTATTCAATAATAAATATGTGCAAAGCTCCAGCGCCAGTGTTCCCTAGTAACCTGAAAAAGGCAATTAAACCCGCAGCTGGACTGTGAATAAAAACACCAAGCATAGGTTGCACAACATCCAAATGGCTGTCACTTTTTTCAGTGTATACTCTGATATAGTTTGTTGTAGGTCTATTTATCAGTTATATTGAACATATTGTGCCATCTTAAAGACTTCGGAATACAGAATGATGAATCATAATCCTTTAATCACTTAATCAAGTGATGCATCGATGCTTAAACTAATCTGAGAGAAGAGAAAATCCTATTCATTGTGGGAAAACAGCTATAGGCTAATATGTTTAAGTTTAACACATGTTTAGTGCTAACAAGTCGAGTCAACCTGCAGACGGGGGGCAATAGAGTTTCAATGTCCGTCTTTTTTGGCTCAGTTGGGGCGCGCTCGTGCATTGTTGCGCAGGAGAAAAGTCTATTGTTGTTTCAAAGTTTTAAGCTGAGGCTTTAACGCACTCACATGCCCAGACCGAGTGAGCGCGGTGGAGACTCTGGCACAACACAAACTAATGAAAAAATCTGGACAGGAAACGTCTCTATCCGCCGCATGGAACCCTGAAAGCAAAGCTAAACTCCGGAATGGCAGCCAGATCTTGTGCGTAAAAAGCGACTGAAGTGACCGCGACATCCTCTGACCGCGCGCCTGAATGAGAAGAACATGGCGAACAGCTACAGTCAGCGATCGTTAATAGTTCTGTGTTTACTGGGACTTTTATCCGCCATCATGTCCGTGCTGTCAGTGATTTTAATCTTCCAGCTTCAGTCCCAACATGCGGCGATGAAGGAGGACTCTAGCCCGCCCAGCTCGCCTCTTCTGCCCGCAGGCGTGTGGGCCGTGCTGCTGCCCGTGTCCACAGTTCTCTCTGCTCTGTCCCTCATGCTCAACCTCAGCTCCGTGCTCGTGTGTCTGCTCCACGGATACTTTTCTACGGAGGTCTGTCGAGGGGAAAAAGGCACAGAAAGGTATACACAACAGGTCTTAATAGTGATGTGTGAAAGGAAATCCTATGCAGTTGAAGATTGAATTTTTGTTTAAAAATACTTCTGATAGGCAGTCCAAAGCATAATCTATCTTTTGCCACCTAAATCTAATTGTATTGTATTGTAATTTCCAAGTTGTCTAAGTCAAACCTATTTTTAAGGAAATTCAGCAATTTGAACTTGAATTGTTTTTGTTTATTGTTGACAAAAAAGTCATTTAGTTTTTTAGTTTTGTCAAGCAGTTTTCATTTACATAAGAAAGTTAACTAAAGATTAAGGATTGATTAACTTGGCCATGAAAATAGTAGCATAGTTAAGTCAAATACCAAAGGCGTATCCCTGTTTCTGAGACCCCCCCTCTACTCAAACTCTTGTGTAGAGTCTAAACACAATGGGCTTCCTCTTCTGCACTCAGCACACGACCTCTCTCTGGCTCACTCCCATAAGCTCTCATTTTTACAAATCCACCATTAGATACCCCAGAACCTATGCTGACATGGGACAGATGCTACAACAATGATTGTGATGAGCAAAGTTAAGCAGAGTAGCCAAAATGTGTACTTAAAAACACAGTTACTTCAAGATTTTTATTTTTTTTTCAACCAAGAATAAAAAGTAGGCCTGATGCGGGTAAACAAGTAATCAAGTATGTGTAACTTTCTGGAAGTAACAACAAATTTATAAAAAATGAAGCTTGGCGTATAAGGCTCTTTTATTTGTCGATTTAATGAGCGTGATAAGTAACCAAAACTTTGTAACAAATTGAGTACAATGAAACCCAAAATAGAACTATAAGCAACCTAATTTTGGTCAGTCACTTTTATAAATGGCACAGGTTAACAGGTGCATTTATCTCCACAGAGCAGACTGGTTTCTTCTGGACAGCAGAGCAATACGACATGTGGCCATTGGGCTGTTTTGCATGGGAGTCTCTGTGTACTTGGCAGGTAAATACACTGTTATTATAGTGTGTGTGTAATCTGGGGAGCGGGGGCTTTAACAGTATGGAAAAAATAGCCCTACAACACTTTCGCAAAGTTTAGTAAATAACAAAAGGACCGTAAACGTAAACAAATTTGATAATCTCTGAACTTTGAACAGCTGAGGCAAAAGCTGTAGTGCCACGTTCATTCTGGTCCATTCAGTGAGAACAATGCATTCTTTGAGCAGCGTCCATGACTTGAGAGTTTTTAAAGCTGGACCTGGCAGCGCAGTGTTGTTGTTTCACTGAGTAGCTTGTACACCAGGCGTCATTGGAGGCAAACTTTCCCATTGTAATAAGGTCACTGGCCTTATGACCCTTTCTTCAGCGACTTTTTAGAAAAGTGGCGGCAAGAGAGGACAATGACCAGCTCAAAAAGTTCATCACATTCCAGTGTTGAGCTTCTCTCCTTCTTTTGACATTCCTGTGTCCATTGGCTTTTTTCTGAAAGAGAGGAAACAAAAATTACCAAGACCTGCTGCATGCCAAAGAATTTTAGAGTCATCCACAAATGTAAAATAATTCCATTAATCTGCATATTTTTGTTCCCACTAGGCAGTTGAGCCTGGTGATGTCTGGTTGCTCTGATTGACTGTGTTTAAGCTCTTAATAAGGCATTATAACCATAAGTTCTGACAAATAATTATAACAAAGTCGCAAGTAACCCAAATACATGCCACACGTCCTTGAAGTTATGGAGAGGCAAATCAGGCTAAAAATCAGAAATCTTCTGCAGAGGGTAATCTATCCATCTACACTGATTTGAATGTTGTACTTTATTTTAATGAACGTTATCTATGTAACTTAAGGAGGTTAACCAAACAATTTGCATCAAACATGATGTTAATCTGTTCTTTCTTATCCACAGCCATGTCCATCTTTATGCTGTTAATATTTGAAGTGGAGACAGGTATTGCAAGTGCCTGTGTGCTCTCTTCTGGCATACTAATTTTGCTGATAGTTGTTATCCATGCTCTGGTCAAAGCTTCCCATAGTGCCAAAAGATTTCATTCTGACCACATTGGTGCTTTATATCAGAACGACCATAGCAACAGCAACGCACCCCTCTCTCGACCATGTGAGCTCAAGATTGGTGTGGACAAACCAAGGATGCATCGTACACAATCTTATCTGGTCCACAACATGGTGTATCCTCCTTGTAGCAACCTAAACCCAGAGCACCCTCAGCACTCTCAGTATTCCCCAAACGAGATGCCTCATGACCAAGGCAGTCATAAAGATGGCTACAGCAGCGGAGGAAGCAGTTCGAGAATGCACAGGACGCTATCACAGACTCGGCTTATTGCAGGCTCAGGTAAAGCCATGGAATGGAGTAAATAATGAGATGAGAAGTGTACTTGCGCGGAAAGCTGGGATTTCAGCCAAAGACTCTACCCTTGTGTGACATTAAGAAACTTGAACAATTGTTTGTTTGTATGCCAGGGAGCTTTAAAGTAACGTAAAGGTTACAATAACTTTTATCTACTATATTTTCGACATGCTTTATTTTATCAAACCATCTCATAATTTACATAATCTAAAAATCAAATGTTTCTTTTACAGTTCAAACTTACAGTGTAACAAAAAGCCTGTGGATTTCCAAATAAATTTGTAAAACTTTAACCTTTGGATCATAATCATTGTGTCTGGGATTACAAAGATCTGGTATCATTTTAAATGAGATCTACAAGACAAGATCTATTCTCTTTTTTTATATATCAATAAACTACAACATATCCGAATCAATAATATACACTCTGTTAATTGCTTAAATCCAAAATTGATCTAAACAGCTTAAAAACAAACATTCATTGACTTCTTGTTCAAAAATGCAGAACTGATTAGCCTCACTTCTTTACAGTATTCATTTTAACTCAAAGAAACAGCAGTTTAACTTATATGTTTTCATAGAAAGAGGCTACACAATTTTACACAGAGGCTACAGATACAAGTAGGCAAGCATAGGTGATAAAAAGGTAAATAGGTAAAATAAAAAATTTCTGAAGACTCAAGCATCAGCAGCAGGACAATACAAGATTATTTAAACATATATGAACCAAACATATATGAACCAATCCAAGTACAACTTTGAGCAAACTAATGAGCGAATACTGTTAAAACTAATGAGCAAATACTGTTAAAACAAACTTAGACAAGTGGATTTTACTTAATATATTATGCTCTCTTTCAAAACATCAAAAGAGCTTAACTTTTTTTTTCCTATTTCTATATCTCACTCAAAACCAAGAAGGAAAAAAAGTCCCGTAACAACTCACTAAGTTGATGGATCACTAGTAATAGAAGACAGAATTATAACACATTCTTAATTTACACATTTTCTGAAATGTAACCACACAATCCAATATGCATGGAGGAGATCAATAATACGGTACTAAGCCATAAGTTAGTATTGACTGACCTTTTAACACCACAGCGCAGAGCTCATGAGGAAGTAGACCGAATATGTGGTGGAGGAGAGACATGGGGACTAGGAGAGGGGTGAATACATTTAAGCTTCATGCAGAAGGTTACAAAAAATGGCAAAAAAGTCACAATGGTTTAAATAAAATACGTGAATATACATTTGTGAGAACTGAAGGTTGGTGAAGAAAGTAAATGACATTTGGGTGCTTTAATACTATAAAAGGAAATTATGCAAATAAAAACAAATTGAAATCAGACTCAATGGGGAACACAATACTTCAGGAAGAAAATTAGGAGGAAAATGCTACGTCTTACCTGCGTCCTTGAGAGTTGTTAATTCGTTCCTTTAGGCTGATGGCCTGGCGAAGCAAACCATCAATGTTCTTGAAATATAGACTGCTGTTTGACATACCCTTCACAGCACTGAAAAAAGAAACAATTGGTGTTAGCTGGAAACATGGAAATGTACAAACAAGAGCTCACCTGCATGCATATTCCACACTGTAGATGGCGCCTTGACTTTGTTCTTCCCAACTTTGCATATCTGTCTGCATAAGAAAAAAGCAAAGTTATTAGGAAAACTGAAGAAAAGAGTAATGTAGTAATATAGTGAAATCAAAACATGTTGTGGCACTTAACTACGATGGCTATAAATCTAAAAAAAAATGTGTTTCACACAAAGAAATATTTGTGTGAAACACTGACAATGACGTCAGTGTTTCCACACAAATTTTATAAGAAATATGGTTGCGAAACATTTTTCTTTTTATAATAACACTGTAATAAGCAACATTGGCAGCTTTTCTATTGAATATTCCACAGTGTTTTCAGGCTAAGGGAGGGATTTTTAGTTATTCGTTAGACCAACTTTTTCTCTTGCTAATGGAAAAAAACTGACACAACAATAACATAACATATCATCTCCATAACCTACTTTGTGTTGCACCAACTCTGGAAGTGATCTGCGAACGTGCTCCTGCAGCCTATACAAAGCCACTGAGGGTTCGTTTGCCAAGACATACATGCTCTCCGTGAATTTGTCAGTCACTGAAAAGAAAAAAGGCCTGATGTGGGTCATACATACATACATACATACATACAAACAAACAAACGAGCGAAGATGTCAACAAGGTTTAGCATGTTTAGCTAATGTTAGCTTAGCTAAGACAATGTAAACAAAACACTGATGGCACGAAGTGCAAAGATTATATTACTTTACCTCGTCTAACTTTGAGTTGCATCTCCTGGTCTTCCATGGTGCAATGTGATCTTACAAAAGACCAAAAGACCCTTAAACTTCAGCTGTTTCGTTTCGATTAGTTTGGCTCTAAACGGTGGGTAACCTCATAAACGGTCCGAGTGGAAACTGTGACAACGCATGAAATTGTCACTTCCGCGGTCGATGCTGAAATACTTTAGATTTACCATAACCTTCCTTTTTCATGAGTAAACTATTTGTTATTATAATTAATTTAATAGCTTTTTTTGCTGTAGAATACCTTTTTAGGTAAAACTTGTCTTTCCTCAACCCACCTACACGTTTTGCCTGTGAAATCGTACTTTCACTTTGCTTTTCCACTGAGTAGTCTGAAGTTGAAGTAGTTCAGTGACTGGTAAGTAATAAAAAGACAACTGGATCTTTATATGTTGAAAATAAAACGCATACATTCTTGTTTACAACATGCATATATGTGTTGCCATTGGATAGAGCGAGGTGATACAGTAATGAATTTGCAGAAGCTCAGATAACACGGCCACCAATTATCATTACTGCAAAGGAAAAGTTTGAAGCTGGATAACGTAATCTAAGAAAATATAGGCCTATACTATGTCGAAACGATCAAATGCATTTTCAACAGGAAACATGGAAGAGGATGGTTCGTTTTTTTCATCCACCACACTGACCAACAAGCATCGAGGGAATGAAGTCACATTGCCCCCAGCTTCTTTGGACAGTAAGTGTTATACACAAATTACACAATGACACTAATATCTCTTTTCATAACTTATATTAATTTCCTTAGCTTTGTCTGTTCATCAGCTGGCTGCACAGGGTGAGATATCACAAGTTGCTGCACATCTAAAAAAAGGTATCAGCCTACAGCATAAAGTATAAACATGAAGCCTTTTTGAAGTTTTAAATTTTTATTTTTGTAGATAATCACTTATTAGCAAACAAGACGAACGGGGCTTTACACCTCTTATGTGGGCTGCAGCGTTCGGTGAGAAAGCAATGGTGGATTTTCTTCTGGAAAAGGTAAACCATGACTTGATGCAATCATCATAATTCATTTAACTAACAAAACATGTTTTAGGGGGCTGATCCCAAAACAATTGCACGGGAGAGAGAAAGTGCACTTACTCTTGCCAGCTCTGGAGGCTTTGCAGATATTGTTGAATGTATCCTAGACATGGAGTGGATATAAACTCGTACGACTGGGTAAAGTGAAATTACAGTTGTCACAAAATTACAGTACATAAATTTTAATCATAACTCAAATGTGATATATCAGAATGGAGGAACCCCTCTCCTTTATGCAGTCCGTGGCAACCATATTAAATGTGTTGAAACCCTTTTAGGTATTTAAAAGTATTTATTTCATTACCAAATAATTACATTTGCATGATTTCATCTTTTAACTATGCCTTTGCCTTTTTATTTAGCCAAAGGAGCGGATATGACAATTGAATCGGACTCGGATACACTCCCATGGCCTTAGCTATTGCTTTGGGGCACAAGAAAAGTATGTATTAACAACTATTTTACTTAACATACTGTTATTTTAAATCTTCACTTTGGTTTCTTGTTTTATAGTTCAGAAAGTTTTGGAGGATCACATCGTAAAGCTCTACAAATCAAAGACATGACACAATGAGAATTCTACTTTGATTTCTTTCCTGTAGATGTTGTATTAAATGCATAGCTAAATAAAAATATAAAACACATGATGGTAATAGTATATAGAACAATTTGATAGTATTTAATAGTATATGGAAAAATTTTAGCTTCTCTTTTAACAGAATATTTGTCTGTTTCTGCTATCCCTGGTTACGATTAAGTGATATCCAATACTTGCAATACCAAAAAAGGTCATCAGGATAAAGTTCAGAAGACGAAAAAACAGACCTGTACCACAACATCCTGTGTCCTGTCCCATGCCCACGTTCACTTCCTCTCTCATGAAAAAGTTGTAAGAAATAAAAAAAAAAAAGTCATGATGTCTTTTCCCCAAGGATATCTAAAGAGTAAACAATAACTCTCCCAAAAAAGTCTGTACTATTCTCAAATATTATTTTTAGTTTGTCCACCAAAGGGGCCTCCTGAATGGGAAAACTGTGGGTGTAGTTAAGAATAAACACTTAAGGAGAGTAGAAAAATCCCTTACATTTTCAATTGAACAGGTATATCAGTGGCTAATGAAAACAAGCAATATGTAACATTATGCTTAGAAATACAGATACAATAATATACTTTCAGGCTTATATGCTTATGAAGATTAAAATTTACAATAAACCAAATTTTAATAGTTTCACTGAAAGAGTAAAATGGATTTGGTACTCTAAGAAACAAATAAATATAATGATATGTATTTGTTACATTTATTTGTAATTGTTGGTTTTGTTTTTTTGCCTTTGACCATGCTTCAGTGTTTTTGGGGCATCTTCTGAGGAGCAGTGAGTGCTACAGTGCAGCGTTGAAGAACACATCTCCAGATCTTGTTATTACCAGACTTGGTCAAAACTACTGTAACTGCAGTATTTTTCATATTCTCATCACATTAGATTATACTGACTGAATCTGAATCTTTAACTCAATAATCTGATTGATAATATAATAGTAGTAAACCAAAAGGATATCTGCAGAGAATTGTCATCTTCTGGATGAAACTGGTTTATTGTTTTTATTTCTTCATCCATAAGACTTCCTGTAAGAGAACAATCAAGGTTTAGAAAGGGATATATTATAAGAAAAAAAGTTGTAAGAAAATGCAATTTCACCTTCTAGTCTGCATGTTTTAGCAGCAAATCCTCCTTGAAATTGAAGTTTTATTTCAGTAGTTTTAACAGGTTGAGGAAATTGTAAAGACACCCACTGGTTTTGTCCCTGGAAAAGAAAGGCCGTAGCTGTAATAAAACCAAAATACACATATAGAGAATATACAGAAGCGTATACCTGGTCCGAGTTCCAACAGGTTTCTTCACTGCTGTCAAACATGTATTTCTTCCCAAACTGCTTGACATCTCTGTTTAGGACTGAACTGACTCTGAAAAGCCAAAAGCAGCAGCGTTAGAACAGCTTAAACATATCAACAGCAAAAAAGGTTCAGTAAAACAAAAAGTATATGACTGTTTTCTTATATTTCCTAATTTTTACCTGCTTTGTGTTTCTTTGCATATTATTGAAGCCATGCTGCTGCTTCTGCTGTGATCATAGTTTGCCGTAAAGCAGAAAGGCGGTAGTTTTACGACAATGAAGTAATATGCGACTCGCCCTTTGAGCAGTAGATGGAGCTAGAGCGCTGTTTAGTATTTGGAGACGCTAACCTGAACCTCATGGCCCAGGTTTTGGTAAGCAGCTTTTATTTATATTTTTTTCTGTAAATCGTGCAGCAATATAGCATATTTTTCATTTGAACACGTAATCCAGATGTATTTTCCCATACGTGAGGGCTAATGGAAAAAAACTTTTCGTGTCATTAATCAAAAAGAGGCGTTCATCAACATCACGAATAACTAGCTAAAAGTGTTCGAGTTAGCTGTTGGGGGCTAATTTTCTTGTAAGTAACCGATAATATGATAGATCCTTGGTAGTAACTCAATGCGTACACCTGAAAGATGTAATGTACCGGCGGTAAGGCATCCATATGCAACAAAAAACAATAATTTAAATTCCCCAGAAATTCAATCTGGCACCAGTTGTGTTTTTTTCTATCTATTTAGTGAAAAAACAAACAAACATATTTAATAATTTACAAATTGTTCGTTCATTGTGAAACCAAAGCCTAACTTTAGCAAGCAGCAGCACTGGAGCATCAGATATAGGACAAGACAATTCCTCAAACATGCATGAATTATTCCAAATACAACTTTAAGCAAAGCATCATGATGTGAAAACATTGTTTTTGCATAGTAGGTCTCCTTTAAATCACTGATACAAAAGGTTTTCCAAAAGTTAAATGAATATGCCTATTCTAAATGATTAACATAGTGTCAGATAGTTAGACAGTTTCGATTTTGTGTCAATTTTGGTCATTCATGATATTGGCACTTTATATACACGCTAATAGTTTAAAACAAATATTTTACTATGTAAAAGAACTGGTTGAAAGCACACTACATGCATTGAATTTTCTGATTTTTTTTTTGTCTTTCTGCTTCCCAAGGGAATGATTCTTACCCAGTAGTTAAGATATGTTTTAAAGGTATACTAAAAGGTATCCTCTTTTTATGGGATGGTTTTAAATTGACATTAAAAGCGCAAAATTTGTTAGTTAGCTTCCATCCATATATAATATAGCCCAACAAGTAGAAAATTACATTATGGACAGATATAAATATATATTCAGTACTCACTAATAAATTTAAAAGTAATAAAAAAGGCTCAAACAGCTCTCAGACTGAAAGAGAACACAAGAGAGCGTGCCTCCCAAATGTGGTCTGGATGTTTTTTGTTGAACCCCCACCACAGACTACATCATTTCAGACTTCCCCCCAAAACAATTTCCATCCTTGACTTTTACATAAAACTTATATTATTATTGTGATGTCTTGTTTCTCCACAAAGGAAATGACAGTGACATCTGGAGCACAAAAGGTCAACGAGATAAGAATTAATTAAGATGAGGAGAGACCAGACAAAGAGAATGTCACAGGTATGTCACTTGGCTCCCTTAGGTCTACTTTCAAACCACACAAAAACAGATTTTCTGCGGCATAGATCTAGTATAAAAATAAAGTTAAGCTGTGAATGTTTTGTAGATGCACCACAGAAGATTGGATGAAGCTATAAAAGAACCAATAACACCATGAGCTTTATTGCTTTTATTAGTGTGCATATTCCTATATTTCTTCTTCATAGCCCGGGAAGTGCAATAACAGAGTGTGTGCACTATATTTGTGTGAGATGGAGAGGCTGTATTTGGCACATGGCTCATTGCAGATGGAGAACTCCTGCTGAGGTTTTGTCACAGTGCTCCCGTCGCTGAGGATAATCAATAGGTCTGAAATACAAAACCTGATGAAACCCAGCCTCCGTGAAAATTGCACTGGGGAGGTAGCCCCGTTAGTCCAACATAGCCCAGTAGCGCCAATCAAGCCACAACCTTCATTTACCCACACACGCACACTCGAGCATGACTTTGAAGCTTGCCCTTATGCGTCCATAGTGAGGAGTCCACTAGCTTCTTTGTTATGGTTTACTTCAACATGGAGAAATTGTGGAAACAGCTTAAATCAGGGCAAAACTGTGCCATTCCAATACCTCAAAAGAACAGGGTATGCAATTAAGCATTTATTCCTGTTCTAAAATTGTTAACTCATCAAAAACACAGCTGAATCTTCAAGAGTAAAGTAGTAGTAAAAAAAAGCCAGAACTATTTTGAGCATCATTTCCTCTATGGAATATTTTTTGGGATAGATGCGGCCCTCAAGTTCTTACAAGATTTATTTGATTGTTATCTTACCACAAGGATAAATGCGCGTGTCTTAACCCAATGAAATGATCTGTCTAAAATTGAAGGAATCATTAATTTACATACAAATAAAGCTTACTTGGTCAAAATTGCAGAAGGCAGCCCATCTTTGCTGTATACGTTTTTGTTATATTCCACCACTGTGTATTTTGTAGGGAGAGACTGAAACAGAATATCTTTGTGGCATATGTAGCAGTTTTAATTACTCTCTCCATAATTAATCTGTTGGGTGCTCAGATGTTCCCTTGTCAAAGCAACTGCATTGGCCAGTAGCCAGTTGTGGCTTACACCTGGCCAACCTGCCATGTATGCCTTTGAGGTAGTAATGAGTTGTCGCTGAAGCACTCACATACAATATATGATGGCATTTCTTTCAGATACTATGTTGTTGTTTGCTGTTGGTTAAGATGTTTATTATTTTAGCTTACATGGTTCTGTATCCCAACAACTGGTAAATAAATGTGCTGCTACCTGTTTGTGTAAGTTATTTAAATTTTAGTAAACATAAATTGTGGATGTTAGATATGCAAAAATGTAATATCGAGTATAGAGCGCACTAAACATAAATGCTACAAATGAGGTCATTAACATGTAAGTGATACTGTGAACTTTCAAATAGACAAGGCAAGTTTATATTTACTTACAAGAAATTCAAAGTTCCTAAAGTAAGATTAGATACATGCACTTACAACTGGAAAATTTCAGTTTTAAAGTGAATAAAAGCGTAAATTCAGTAACTTTTATGTAAGTTTGGAGTTGTTTTTACTGTCTCTTACAATAAGATTTACTAATAGAACATTGTACTTTGTTTATATTTTGTAGTGGTCTTTTTTCTCAATTTTTTGTTGTACTTGTTCCGTTGGCAGTCTCATTTTAAGGCAGTCAAATCTACAAAAAACAGCATACTCCACCTTTTTAAGATAGTATTTTTTCAGTGTGCTTATTTGGCCATTTTGTATATCGTCTGATAATTAAACTTCAAGCAGTAATTTGGAAGACACATTTTACACATTTTGATTGACAGAATATTGTCCAAATTTTGCTATCGTGATACAACAGCAATTATCGACATAATCATTTTTATTATGTAGATTGAACAATTTCAAGCACTGAACATTTTTTCACATGCAACTTTTTCTTTATCTTTTTATTCGACATTTTTCTGCCATGCCATCAATGCAGCAATCACTTCGACTATAGCCTTGATTAGATAAGGCACTTGCAAGTTGTCCCCCAAACTAACTACTTAATTTTTTTCTTGGGACATGAATGTAAACACTGATGACAAATCCACCGATAGACCAGATGGATGGCATGTGAAAACAAACAAGCAATTTATTCCTTTGATTTACAGTATGTTTTTTACAGTATTTGGTCATTTGGCGTCTGTCTCGCTGGCTGAGCTTGTTAGAGGATTATCTCCACCTCAGTCAGTGATATGAGTTAAATCCTGGTGTTGCCGCTGTCTTCTGTCACCTCTCTTTCTGGGTCGTGTCCCGTGTGAGAGGATTAGTGCTTCGCAAACTAACTTTTGGGCTTAACCCTGACTCCAGCTCTACTCACTAAAGCTCATCACTATGGCAACGCATAGCCTGGTCGGTGTAAGCATTTGTTTGAGAATTTAAATGTTTTTTATTAACGAGCTTGCTCTCTGAAGAATTCCCAAGTTTTTAACTGAACTGTGGAAGTAAATTACAACATTTGCAAAGGGGTTTGCTATGTTGATTTATCATATTAGCTATGAATAAAATAGGCTTGTAATTTTTAAGATTTTTGTTTATATAGCACTTTTCAGAACACTCAAAAATGAATAAAACTGTCAATTTAAAGAAGATTTAACTAACAAAATTATACAGGAAAGTGCATTGGTCAGCTTGAGGTTAATAGTATAAAGATGTAACTACTGCTTACGATGGTATTTGAATCACTGCGGCCTTTTCCAGAGTTTATGAGCTGTGGGCACTTGAGCAGATTGTCTTAATGAGTCGAGTGATTAATGCATGTGGCGCAGTCAGCTAACAGCAGTGCAGCAGCATGCTAAGCTGTCCCATTTGAGTGACAAACCTCCAGCAAAAAAACCTTTAACACCCAGGGAATTTCTGTGGTTAGTGTTTATGTTTGACAAAGAAAAGCAAATTGAGGAGTAATTAGCTGCAAAATAATGTATGTCACAATTTTCTAGGAGCTGGATTCAGATTCATTCATTATTCATTTCCAAACAGGTACAGTAGTCTCAATAGTAAGATTTGATTTGGGTTCAAATTAGGTGTAACAAGACTTTACTAACTATTTTCAAGCCACCATGTGTTCAGCCATAATTTTGGGCTTACGTGATGTCAAAAGCCAGGGTGCTGTCCCGTGTATAGGAAGCCTTTCCTCTTTTGGGCCGACGAACATCGGAAGTGTGCAGTTGTTGTCATTTGCTGGGTTTAGCAGCAGCCGGAGAGTGACTCTGACCCTTACCCTACAGACATGAGAACACGTGAAAACACATGAAAATCTACATGAAAATAAATGAATTAATATAAGAACATTTTTGACCTGCCAGTGTCTGTAGAAGATCACAGTTGTAAAGTGTGTCTGATAGGCCATTCTATGTTAATACCCAGGTTGATCAATTTTGAGGGGAAGGTTTGCATTCCTTTGTCTTTTTGAAAGGTGATGAAAAAAAAAGTTCAAATAATATCTTTGATGCTCCAGTGCTCAGAAAATTCCTCTATTTACACAGCTCATTGAGTAAAAAAATCAAATAAAAATCTGAATTTGCGAAAAACATGTCATCGATCAAAATCAAGTTGCCACTTTCCAGCAATAAAAATGTTAAAATCTGTTTATATTTCTAAGCTGTTTTGTATCGGTTTTCTAGTGGTATATTGTAGTGGTATAGCTCTAATAAAATATATGCACAAAATTCTCCAAAATAATTCAAAATAGGCCACAAACAACATTTTTAGATTCAGATAATATTAAAGTTCAACTTCTTTAAAAGTACCTCAGGTCATTTCTTGGACCCGTGTATGTAGACAGCACACTGCAAACTATTTTCCTCAAATGTAATAATTATTATTATTTTTAAGATGTTTAAAATGTAAATTATTACTCTACATAAATCAAATACATAAATGCAGCCAGGGTTATGTGCGAAAAATGTCTTTAGAGATATTCCCGACAACAAATGTGCAATTTTTGTTTAAATATTAAAATTAGGTTCAAGGTTTACGTCTCCAGGAGAATTGTCAAACAAACTGAAACAGACTTTTAAATTGTGTCCATTCATATTGATGTTAACTAGTTGTTCATCCCTTTTTTATCAGGTTCATTGAATCTACAATCACAGAAAAAGTGTCCTATGTTGCATTCAAATGAGAATTACAACAATCACAATTTATCAAAACGGCGCATTGTCACACAATTGCGATCACTATTTGATTTCCATTACCAGGAATGTTTTTGCTTTCTCCCCATTATTTTGTTCATGCTTGTTAAAGTTTCTAAAAATAGTGGAAATTAAAATGACATTATAGAACTTGGAGGCTGTAAATCATTTAGTGCAGAAAGGCACAACATTTGGCGTTCCTTGGGGTCCGGATAATTCTAATAAAACGGGAATTGGGCAAAACGTGAGCCACATCTGTCGGCTGCTGCAGCAATTATAACAGCCCAATCCGGTGTCTGTGTGGTTTCCTGGCAGCGGATCTTCCTCATCACTGTGTCAAAATTTTCTGCTCCAGTTTGAGTGAGGTTCTTTAATTAAATCATTAAAAAGCACAGTATTTCTACAATATGCTCCACCACCTTCATTACAAAGCACAATCACTTGTAAATTATTCTCTCTCAGTGAGCAAATGGTAGACTCCTCGGTTTTCAATCTGTATGTTTGTGGCTTAGAGAGTAAATTATTGTTTTTTGGGATTCTTCCAGGTGGTGTCAAGCTGCACATGAATGACTTCTTTGCCCAAGAAGGATGATTCAGACAACAATCAGATGGTAAATTTCCCCAAACAAACAGACACGAATCTGATATGACCAAATTCTGTCATTAGCAAATTATATGGTTATTTTGTCTATTGCTAAAATTACAGAGAAGTTAGTTGTTAGAGGCTTAAAAGAGCATAAAATTGCATTTACAAAAATCTAGTTGGTAAGAATAAACAAAATATAAAGGAGAAGATGAAAATGTGAAAGAACCTAACCTGAATGATCTGAATACAGTTGTTTAATCGCGCCACCATGTCGCCCACTAGAGCAGTGATTCTTAACCATAGGGCCCAAAGTTGGGCCGCGAGTACTACCTCCTTGAGGGCCATACAATCAGTAAAATACATTACATTTGTTATGAGATTGGGCCCTAGGTTACTTGCTAATAAATATTCAGGCCTTGAGATCTAAAAGGTTAAAAACCCCTGCACTAGAGCACTTTACCTCATAGCAAGAAGGTTCTGAGTTCTATCCTCTGGGCCTCTCTATGTGCATGTTCTCCCTGTGTCTGTGTAGGGTTCATTCAGGTGTTAGTAATAATGAAAAAAAATGTATATGTCAATATTATTTGGTCACTCGATAATAATATTGTGATTATATTATCACTTCAACAGAAAAGCGTTAAATGTTAGTTATAATGAAAATATGAAATGCCTTTAAAATGCATTGCTTTTATTACTTTTAAATGTACTTTTTGTAGCATTTTTACTATAAACAATATACTTGATATTTAGTTTTGGCATATCTCGAAAACGAATACATCTAAAAACTCAATTATCTGCCCACCCCTGCCAAAGATGAGGCATGTTTTTCTGTTTTCAGATGAACTGCTTTTTTTGATATAACTCCTTCAAGAGTGGTGATAAACCAGCTATAAAGCAGGTGTATGTGTTGTGTTGCTGAGCGCAGCATGTAGTAGACAGTGCTTTCCCTTTGTCCCTCCAGGCTCCGCGTATGTGCCGAGCCACGAAGCGGAGGATTTATGGAGTGTGGCTGTTTCGACTTCATGCTCCACTGGTCAAAATCCCTGCTTACTCATGATGTGTTCGCAGACCCACAGGACACGGCGCTATCACCACCGGCGCACGCCTCGACCTCTGAAGCCTGGAAATGGGCTCGTGGTAATGACCTGAGCCACAGCCGGTGCACATGGGAGAGCCGTGTCAAGAGAAGCTTCACTCGTCGCTTCATGGTGAGGTTCCTGAGGTTTGTCATGAACCCTTATTTTAGTATGGTTCAGGAATTTAAGTGGAAAATCCAACAAATCAAAACATTTCCCTTTTCAGTTTCTTAGTTTTGTAGAATGTTCCCACCACTGGTTCTAGTATTTTTTTAATATAATATATCAGTAGGAATACACAAACTATATATTTTAAAGGGTTCTATGCTTCTTTTCTGGTGCACATAAAAGTCAATGTCTCTTGCTTTGAATAGCATGTACCAATAGTTTCATAGCATGGCAAAACATTTGAGCAAGAAAAACATAAAAGTAAATACAGCATAGATACAAGTGCTGGAACATTTCTGGCAAAGCAATACCATCTCTTTGGAGACAAATGGCAGGTGCATTGAACTCCATAGATATACAGTAATTACCCCACCTTTAAGCCAAGCAGTTACATTTTTGTAAAACTATGTACACTATTATTAATTTGAAAAATTCCCCTGGAACCGTGAAATTGGTTTATTTACAGGTGATGACTGAAATTAAAACATTTTTGACAACTGTTAAGGCACTAATCAAATTAAAATATCTGAAATACACTTCTATTATTTCCATCCATAACCCCAGTTTGTTTGAGCTGATCTTGTTCTTGTCTTTATTCACAGCAATAACACCGTGTGAGCCTGAGCAGCCATGCGTCAGACTGGCTCTTCACAAACCCTCCTCCCTCCTGCTCTGTCAAAGGTAAAAAGCGTTTCACTGTTGTTTTGTGTGTCAAACCAAATCACCCTGAGCTCTCAGCAGGAACAGTGATGTTTGATTTCCTAAATAGTTGGTGTCAGAGGTAGAGAGTGCAGGCAAAGCACAGATGCTTCCAACTTTATTTACCAGCTGCACCTCAGGGCTTCGATACAAGGTTTACAAGCCACAAACAGCTGTACTGAAGTCTTCATAGTCTCTGCAGTACTTTAGCTTCAGCTGCTGGTAATGTAATGTGCTTCAGAAATAACCAGCAAATATGGCTGCTCAAATTGGCCTTAGCCAGGGGATGCTTGAGGCCACAGTTAAGCCTTTTCCCGTTTTTTTTTATCACATTCTATGTGTTGTAATATTCTTGTCTAATATTAGATTACATGCTGTCTACATAAGAGGGCACATATAGTCGAGAGAGACACATACTGATACTAATTCATTTTTGATTTTTCTCCAATGAATTTATTTTTGTACTGTATATATTTATTTTCAGCTATTCTAACCCTGACATTGTCCACAGTGTCATCATCCTCACACCATTGACTGTATAAAGACACACTGAAGCATTCAGTATTCATTCTTGTAAGTTTCTTTTTAATCATGCACAGTTGCAAGTGAACCTATCTTGATTTGTTCTGCAACAGTTCAAAAGATGGCTCTGTCACTTAGAAGCTCTTTCCCCATTAGCACTGGCTTGTCCTCTCCGCAGGTGATAGAAATCTAGTTTGTGGGAGGTCATCTACTCCGCTCTGACAGTCTGTGCTTGTGTGATTGTAAGTTGTCAGGTGAGGTGTAATTCTGCAGTCGAGTTATGTACATACATGTTCACATTGGGACGTCTGATAGGGTTAAACGCACTGTTTGTTCCCTCGCGCCTCTGCCTGTGTACGTTGAGGAGTTGTGCTGCTGTCAGATGGGGTGCCTCTTTAATCTGCGCCGACAGCTTTGTAATTGCTGCGCAGCATAAAGGAGAAGGGGAGGGGGCACAATACAGCTGGTCGTCACCCACAATCTGAAAGATGGGGAAATAATAGGGATGGAGGAGGGGTGTTTGGGAGAGGTTTGAGGCCACACAAATTGGTGGCAGTCATGGTCCCAAGTCTCTTCTCAACAAAAGTCAGTGTATCACATATGCAAAAGAGGCATACACATGCGACTATCCACATACTTAACCCCTTTGTTATCTCAGTAAATAAATATTGAAAGTTCTGTGCAATTAATACAATTCTAAATTGTGAATTCAATTTCTGCTCTTTAACACCTAGAACATGTCTATTGAAACATGTTAAACAGATTATTTATAAAATTCTAAGACAAAAAAAAAAAAATCTACCCTTTGTGAAACAACAATCTTCCAGTTTTGGATACTAATTTGAATACATTTATGTAAATACGCAAATTAAGCTTTTCATTTAAATGTTGCAAAAATATTTGATTAAAGATTAAAAGCTATAGGCTATAGAGTATGATTACTTAACGTGATGCCTTTATACTTTTTGTATAAATTTTACGTATTTTTATGTTAACTTATGTCTGATACGTAAACCCAAAGTAATACATTTTACAGCATTTACAGAGATGAGTGAGTGCTACAGGAGTCAGAAAACATTTAAAAATAAGGCATTCTTCAAAAATCAATGTTAAAAAAAAAAAATCAAAGCAGCAAAGAGGAAATTTGAGGCACTTGACGCTTTGTTGCAATTTGTGTGTTCTGTCTAGTATCTACTTTAGAGACATTATTTATGACCAGGCTGATGGAAATGTGCAAACTAGTTAAGTGAGGAGGGCTCCCAGGTTAAGCCTAATTAACTGCAGTGTCTCAAACAAATGAGCAATCTGTCAAGAGTGGAGCATCAGTCACTTAGAGGTCATATTGTTTCAGCTGTATTGCTCTGGAAGCAAAAGGATCTGTTTTTTTTGGGGGAAGTTGCAGTAAGAGCGTCCCGATAGTACAAATGGGATTTTAAATGACTGCTCAACTCAGCTAATTAAATCTAATAGGCTTTTTATCAGCTGTGAAATTGTGTTGTATATGACAATTAACAAGAAGTGATAAGCATTTTATATAAAATGAAAAGGGCTAATAAATTTAATTCTGGCAAAAGTCAAGAGTGAAAGAGTGTAAATAAATATCAACTCAAGAAGGTCCTAAAAGAAAAAAAGAGAAACGTAACAACATAGACATGCATACAATATGCACAATGCAATAAGCTTTCAAAGCTTATTACATTAGATTTAGAAAATCCAGAAAATAGATTTTACACAATCACTATTGTGTAAAATCTATTTTCAACCATCATTAGTTTACTCAAAGTTTTACTAAGAATGATTTATGGATGTTTGAGTAATCTTGTATTGTCCTGCAGCTGATGATTGAGTGCTCAAAAAAATAAAAATAAAAATAAAATACAGTAGTCACTTAGCCTCTTTACAAAAAACAAACAAAAAGACAAATATAAAATCTGCTGCTTGTTAGATTAAAATCCTACATTAAAAAGGTGGGACTTATAAGATCAGCAGTTTTGCACAGAAAGTAAATGGACCTCAGAAACCGTTTTTTTTAGTTGCACACCCACCCACCCATTCATTTTTGTGGCAATGAGAATACCACCATACATTCTGCTGTAGAAGCATTGTAGAAATAACAAGTGTGTACATAAACATGAACAGCATGATTTTAATTATACACTAGACTCAAAGTGAGCCTTTAATCTTTTAGCTATACATTAGATTAGATGGAAGGTCTGCCACCTCCCATTGAGATGTTATTGTTTTTTTTGGAGATGTTCCACAGTAGAAGGAAACTGGTGGCATCACCAGTAACAGATCAGATCATTTATAAAACTTTGCGTGGAATTCCTACTCAAAGTTTACGTACCAATATAAGTTCCACAAACTTGATAGTTTTTCATCTTTTAGCTTAGATCTTTTTCTCCCATTTCTGAAACTCAGAGGACCAAAGTTGCAAATTTTTACTTGGATTGTTCATTTCTATGTCAAGATATTTTTTATAAATAAATGGCAAATAAAATGGTCTAATTATATAGCGATTTTCTATCTTTCCAGGCACTCAAAGCGCTTTACATTCTAGTATCCACTCACCCAGTGTACGCAGACACTGAGGCAGTGTGGGTTAAGTGTCTTGCCCAAGAACACAACGACAATCTACTCCTGTTGTCCCACTGTGGCACCTGGTGTTCTAACGGTCTACCATCCAAGTACTAACCAGGCCCTTTCTTGCTTAGCTTCTGAGATCTGACAGGATCAGGCTTTGACAAGCAGCTATGGCCACAAACAAGCAGGTATAGCCAAAAATGAGACCTAGAACCGTGGAGAGGTGATCCACTTACATGTTTTAACTCACAATGAGTTAAAACAAAAAAGATCTTTCCTTTTCAGTAATACATTCAACCAAATCTCTATCATTTCACAGAAACAAACAGTGACTAGTCCAATAGGGTAGTACAGCTTTAAAGAGCATTTGACAGGTTAGACTATATTTTCAGTAAAACACAGTGATTCTATTTAAGAATTCACCAAATATTTTGCATGTTTTCACCTAGACTGGCTATTTTTTTAATGAAATTTGTTGTTTGTTGGTCAGCAAATGTAGGTGAACCCATAACTGTTACTTAGCAATCGCATTGTAAATGTAGGCCAAAGCCCACATAAATGACACAGATGTTATATTTGGCAAATACAATTTTTTGTAGCACTTTTATTGTGTTAACCGATTACACTTGAAGAAATGTTTGGCACTTTTTGATGACACACGTGGATGGACTCTGTTTTAGAACTCATCATACTTTTATATGTCAATTTCTTCATAATTTGCAGCTTAACCGCAGTAAACTAAGTCATAATTAGAAACATTTGATAATCTGTCATATGGGCTTTAAGGCAAGTTATGCAAAGGCTAGAACAGTGAAATGTTGTCACTCCATTAAGCCAAAACAACCACGTCTTTACCACTGGCATCTTTGATTACACTGATTCTCATCCAATTTAGCTTATACTCATACAAATAGTCTGTGTGCCAGCATAGGGACATAGTGATTACACTTGGGTTTAGGCTGACAGCATTATCAACCCAGGCAGTTGCTTTATGTCCACACAGACTCACCAATCCTCTTTAATGGAGAAGCTCCAGGCTTGAGGCTCGGCTCAGAGGGCTCCGGAGGTTACAGACGCCTTTAAGCAAAACTTCACCAGACTCACTCAGACATTTAAGTGCAAAAGTTAGAAGTTATGTCAGGATGTATGTAGACTCCATAAATGTTTGACAGGAGACATATGGTGTTTTTTCATGTATTTGGTGATAAACTATGACATAATTATGTAGATCAATAGTTAACATTTTGACGAACACAAAACATTCCAGCTGTCGTATCAACAAGCCCTGACTCTTCATTGTAAAATTTTACTGTGACAAGCTGCAGATTTATTTATTTTTTAAAGTTCCTACAAGGCCATTTTTAATCAGTGTATTTACATAATATGTCCTCTTGTATATTTACTTAGAAGTTTCCTTTTATTATTAATTAAAATTCTGTTAAGTGTTTTTCACTCTCCATTCTGCGTGATATGGAGAAGCAATGTCAAGACAATACCACATCTTCAGGGAATAGCAATGGCATTTTCTCACCACATGGTTCATAATTTAGTGGCAACAAAAACAGCACCATAAATAACAAGGCGCTTTGATATCAGAAAATTGCATTTTTCTCATGTATTATGGATAAGAACTAGGTTTTGTGCACAAGTTGCTACACAGAATCAGTGTTTTTGTGATCCACCATCAAAAATCTTATTGTCTTTGACTGCGTTAGCTTATATGAACCCCTGCGGCACGTTCCCAAAGCAAGATAATTGCGTTTTTCAAGTTTGTTTACATTTCAGATTTGTCCCGCAGTATTCAGGTGCTTGAATCTAAATGCAATTACCGATGTGAATGGGAATGCTCTGGACCAGAGTAATACATCACTGTCAGGCGGGACTGAGCACTGCTGTAGAAATATGATTTTTTTTTTCTCTTTGCGCAAAAAAAAAGTTTTCAAGAAAATAGGTTCTGTTCACAACATTCTATTGGCCAATAATATTTAATCAAGAGGCACTTAAAGGAACTCTGTTTAATCTAATTAAAAATAAAATAGATTGGATCAACATGCGCTACATTTATCAGACCAGCCTCAAATTTGCCCTGCATTACTTTATATCGAATAATGAAGCAACCTTAGTGGTCCACGCAAGGAAAAGCAAAGCTGCCAACTTGTTGCTGTATGGGTATATTGTTAAAAAAGACAAAATGAATACACTAGATTATTCACGGTTAGCCAATTAACCAATTAACTGTGACTAACAGCTTAACTGAGTGTGAGCTTTTTGACCGGTTACCTCACACAAATACACAACTGCTCCAGCAGAGGACGCTAGCTGAATACAATGAGTGACTTATCTGTTCATTTGCCTGTAAATTCAGAATGTATATTTCTATTATATCGTCTGATACATTTCTAATATATAGTCAGGATTCCATGTTCATCTCATGATTTTTAGAGAATGTAATTGACAGATTAATTAGCCAGTAAGGGCCATGCATCATATATTTAATAAAGCAAACATGACATAAAAAAAAATTAATAGGGAAAATGTCTTTCTGCAGAATCCAAGAGCAAACCAAAAATCTATTTCAATGTGAGATGAGTACATTTTAATTTTGTGACAGACGAAGAAATTAGCTTTTTTCAAGCAAATAAACTAAGTTGTGGATTTGAAGATACAAATGGAATCAGAAGAATTTATACTGATGCAGGGTTGACACATGAAGAAAAAATTGATTTGATTTTTTTTTTTAATCATGCAGCATTATATGCGATATCAGCATTCTTAAGAAAGTATGTAGTGATTTGGGAGTTAAATCAGCATTTTCACACTGATTTTTAGTTTATTATTATTCTTTTTTTTTGCAGTTTAAGTTTGACACATGAAAAGATCAAAGAAATATTAGAGAGTTTTTGCCCCACCCACTTATCAGTAGACTAAGTTATCGGCAGAGCATGTTTTTAATTGTCAAGAAATTCTTTGGTTGATTGCAGCCCTATTTAACTAATACAACCTGACTGAAAGCACCATTTAGACTTTCATGTCAAAGTATGTCTCTTGCCCACCATTACATTCTAGAATAGGTGAACACAACGTACTATACAGTTTTATTTCTCCCATTTTCTTTTCTGTGGATGAGGATTGAAATAGGATTGATTAAAAAAAAAAAAATCAAAATAACCCTACTTCACGTCTACAGGAAGAAAACATGTCGAAATAATGCATAGACACTGGTGCTGGCACTAGTGAATAATATTTAGAAGGGAAATTGGATTTTCAGTTTCATCTCTCCAATGCCACAGTTCAGAGAGAAGCGAGTTTATGAATGTGGATAATATTATAGTAGCTGCTTGTCAAAGCAAAAAATAGTGTGCAACACCATGTAAAGTGTCACTCTATGCGTTTGGAGTGTTTCTTGTCTCTTTCCTTGCTACTTATCCTCATATTGTAGCAAGAATCATAAAACTCCAAGTGCCAGGTTGTAAATGTTTTATGCTAGATGTTTAATGATCATAGTCAAAAAAGGATTTTTACATTATTCACCGTCCATTTTCTCAAGATTATGTACCTGATAAAAGTTATAAGGGCTGCAAAGTAGAGCACACTTAGTGGAGACATGGTACTAATTTCCTTATCATTATGAAAAACATTCAGTAAAGGGACACAATGCAACTTTACGGGTCCACTTGAAAAAAAATACATTTTTTAAATAATTGTATTTTCTTGGATAGCAATCTTCAAATAGCAATTCTAGTTTGGCTCCAATCAAAAACTAAGGCCATGACCGAGCCAACCAAGCTCCAAAGCTAGGGCAACAGAGCCTTCTCCATCGCTGCCCCACCTGGGACAGAGATTGCACCAACCTCACCACTTTTCAGAAAAATCAGTTTAAATCTGTATTTAATGTATATTTAAATGTTTTAATTACTAACTGTTTTTATATGTTGTACCTTTGTTTATCTGCCTTTGTCTGTAAAGCGTTGTTGAGTGTCCATAAAAGCGCAAAATAAATAAAATGTATTATAATGTATTATGTTTGTGAACCAGAAATAGAGATGAGTTGGTGCCATCACACTAGGAAAACTCAATTCAATTTACATGTTGCAAAACATTTTTCAGCCCACCACCACGGCTCAGCACTATGGATAGACTGCTAATCAAGGGCTGCAACAATGGCTCTGCAAGTACTGCAAGGTTCGCATAGACCGAATGAGGGAGCGGAAGAGACAGCGAGACAGAAGACCATGGTCGAGGCAGGAGAAACACATTCCTAAGCTATTTACAGGTATGTTCATGTACGGTGTCAGCAATGTGGAAGAAGGGAACTTGAAACTGAAGCAAGTCTAGTTTATTTCTCATCTCAAACATGCAGAAAGAATGCTCAAAATGGCTGAACACCAAATTTTATATAAACTACTTGGAACAAACCACGCTCCCCAAACCCCAGTTACAACTTTATAATGGTGCACCATTATAGTGTCTCCAAGTGAATTGTGATAATTTTGTTTTGCCTACTCCTATTTTGAACACATGGTTGCTAGCAAAACAGTTGTTTACATTTTACTGGAAAGTTCAGTTTAACTATTATATGCACCTAAATGTATTAGATGGCACAATGCATTTTTTGGTTCTTTTCTTTTGGTTCCTTATTGATTATTGCCTCGGTTGTAAAGCACCTGTTCTGGCAGGTGATTTCTGACACAGCTGGGCTTAAGTATGACTCCTGAAAGCCAGTTGCAGACCTTTCTTGCTCTTTTGTCAGTTAATTTCCTTGTTTTGCCCACATCCACTTACAACAGCTGTCAATGAAAACCGCGGGGTTTCAAATTATATTTAATGCTTGTTACACTTTATTTGTCTATATTGTCCAGCATGAATACTTAATACAGTTGATACTTGAGCAGTTTATTAGGTGGTTCCTTGTTTACTTTTCACACTTTTTTGGCAAATGTATTTTTATGGAAATTTACCTTGTTACAATTATGTCAAATTTCTGTGGTAAAAGTAGTTTTGTGATCTATGCATTGCTGTATATCCCCATCTATAGGTCTGTTCAAAACAACTTCATCAGCAAAAGTTTGTGCAGTTTAGGTTTGAACATCCTGACAATGACAAGGCAAGTCTTGCTCAGAACTATGTAAAATCCAGCATCTCAAACTTTTTTTTTCAATCAGATTGAAAATGACTCTCAGATTATAGTCTGAACATCTTGATCTTCAAAAAAAATGTCCAGAAGAATACATTTTGTACTGTCTTTCATTATTGTTTAAAAATAGCTGGATCTAAAGCAGCTTGATCACAGGCATGTAAATGCTGTTTGATGTTCTTTCTGCTGTGATCGAGTCACAATTTACTGCATTCTCATCCAGCACAGTGGCATCTCAAATTCTGTTATTGTTCAAAAAGATAAGATTTGAGGCTGTAAAGTTCCTTTTCTATATGTTTAGAGTAAATCCAGTACAATTTTGCAGCCTGTGACTGCTATTCAAATGGCCACAATAGACAATTCTATTAAGGCACAAACTATAAACCACAACAGTACCAGTATTTATAGTACTTTTTTTCTGTTAGAACTTGACGGGTTTTGCTTTAAGATCTTAAGAAGTGTCATAAACAATGGATAAAACACAATGAAAATAATGATCAGCATACAGAAATGGAAATAACGAGAGATATTCATTTAAAACACATAGATTCATTATTATATGAATACATATTTTGATGGGTGACGCTCACAGACTTTACAAGAGAGTACACTGTTGTAGAAATAGGTCAAAAAGCAGGCCTAATGTCTTGAAGTTAATTTTTTGTTGGATCATACAGCCTTTATGTAGCATACATTAGCCAAAACAACAACAAAAAAAGGTAAATAAAAGAATCTTGAAGTAACCTCATAAGTTTATAGGGTTGCAACTCATGCATCAGTAGAATTTTCAGCTGAACTAATGTTACTGTATGAAATGCTTAACACTGAATTAGCGTGACCATGTAGTTTATGTGCTTGGTTAATATGTAAGTTAAGCGATTGCTTTAGTCACAGTATTTTGATCTCCTGATGATAGGTAATTGATGAACAAAGTCATGCTGAGAAAAGAGCTGAATGGACTAAGCTGAGCTACATATACGGCAAAGAGAAGTAGCTCGGTAAGTGAAGATGATTTACTGTTGAGACTGTTGGAAAAGAACAATAGAAAGAAATCATGAAAATTGCATAGTTTAGATGACCCTGCTGACAAACCTACCTTTACCGAAACAACAGAAACACATTTGATTGCATCCGCTTTCTATATACTCTTTGGCTATTTTTAAATGGTCTCTTCCTGTGCTTTCAATCACACAAAAAGCCTATGCTTTTGTTCTGCTTTTCTTCAGTGTAATGTCAAGCCCCAGCACCAATCCGCTTCTCCACCAGCGCTTTCAATTATAAATTTGACACCAACTAATGCTGCTACATGGCTGCGACTTCAGACACATTCTCCTTGCCAATAAAACGAATAGCGGTGTCGTACTTGTGCAAGACTAATAGACTTCTGGCAACTTGTCTCGTGATGTTGCTGCCAATGTACACAAACTAGAGCCACTAAATGAGACCATTTTACTTTAAAGAGAGAGTTTAATCAGTAGGATGAAGAAGGAAGCTAGATGGTTTTGCTATTGAGATTAGGATCTATAATGGGCAAATCTGAAAAGAGTTTGTTAATATATTAAATACCATATAATCCAAAAAGCGTATTCATTTTGACTTCAGCTGTCTCTGTTTGCATGCTTGCTTTGCAGATAAGGCCCCAAAAAGCAAATTAGTCCAAGGCCAAATCGCTTTACGTAACACTATTGATGGAATTGTAATGTAGCTGTAACATCCAGTACTGCCAAGGGTTTTTTAGCTCAAAAACATTCACAAAATGACTGATTCATTCAATTAAACACCAAGAGCTTGAAATGACTAACGCTAATTATGCTCACAGGATAATATGGTAAGATTGAATTTTTGAACACTTGCATAAGACACCAGTTAAAAGCATCAGGTTGATAAATGTAATGATGCATGGGAATAATCTTTGGCAGGAGCGAGAGTCTGCGTCTTCGATAAACAAAAGATTCTAAAATGAGGTAAAGCGCAGCATGAAAACAATTTGACATGAGGAAGAGGTTGTCTAGATTTGTGTTGTGTTGTAAAGTTTCAAACTCAATTTTGATACTCGATACTACATTTAATAATAAAATAACACAAAAGCTATCTTTTTAAATCATTATTTTGTAAGATGTGAACTTTTCTTTTGGGTGACGCTAGCACATTTTGAAAAAATATATTTGCGATGCGTATATGCCATATGTTTTGTTACAATGGATTGCATTCACCATCTAGAACCTGGGTATAATAGGTGTACCATGATCCAAGTGTAGACAGCAAAGGAATTTAAACTGACTGTCTGTAATACTCAAAATATGTGGAAAATTGAATTGAAGATGTCTGAATGTGATAAAATCGGCCAGATAGTGTTTTTTCTGTATACTTTCCATAAAATTTTAGTAATAAGTAAGCAATTTCACAGGTTTTCAATTTGGTGATTTCTATTAATGACTAAATCTTCTAATTTTGATCCTATAGTTGCAGTATCAGTTAATATAATTTTTGATACTTTTAACCATCCTAGTCTGGACCTGAACAGGCTCACACAAACACACACAAAGACACGCACGTTCAAGTGGGGCTTTTGAGGGCAGACTACAAACGATGGTGCGAAAACCCAAAGGAGATCCAAGAGTGGATTCCCTTCTGCCTCTTCTTGTGCCTCTTTACTTCTGACTCTCCTCCAAACCAGGTCCCAGGCTGCTCCTCACTCCGGGCCTTTCTTCACGGTATCCTTTTTTCACTTCAGGCTTACAGCAGTACTTTTTTTTTTTTTTTTTTTTGCCTTTTGAGGTTTCTCCAGCATTGTTTCTTCTACTTCAAATCCAGTGTTTATTTAGTCTCTGATCTTGTTAGACCCTGAGGTCCAGTCATCTAAAAGAGGTAAATGCAGTCTTAGCTCAGGTTCATGTGCTCTAGAATCACTAACCAACTCAGACCCACTGGCTAAATCACAAAAGATCGTCAACATCCTTGGTCAATAAAAACTTTCTACTGTTTGTCCATAAAACTATGTAGCCCTAATCCTATGAACACTCAACACTGTGTTTGCAGCACTTCTATGAGACAACCTCTCCCTTTGGCAGGTGTTTGTATCCCATCACAACAATGATAAATGGTTTAACAATCATCACACAGTACATTTCATCATGGACTGAAAACACGTCAAACAAAATGATAGGCAGAAGTAGGGTTGTAAATATTCATTATGCTAATATTATGGCTACTTCCTGTTGTATTACCATAGAAACAAACTAATTCCCCTGGTGCTTGAGGCTGACAGAATCGAGTATGTCCAACTCAACAGCTCTTGTAGTGTTATAAATACATTTGCATTTGGAGTTACCTAAACAGTCCTAGGGCAATCTAGGCTTTCTATGCATGTCTTATATGACTCTAAATTAATATGACATTGGGTCTCCAAAGAACCAGATTATGATGCTATCAGCGTGACATTTAATACCCTAGGCCCAAAGCAGTAATATACATCAGCCTCGTTTCTCTTGGCTGGCATTGTCAGTCACACAAATTTAATTCACATACACCAGACAATAGTTTCAAAGGTTATGTTTGAGAGGAAAGGAGAGATGAAGTAGGCATCCTTAAGAAAATGTCATTAGATGAAAATGTTACTCATGACGCATACTAAAGAAACTTGATCTCTGAGGAGACAAAATATAAAGTTTTGTCAAGCAGATGTAAGTCAGAGTGGTGTATAACTTTAAACTGAATTATGATCATGTATGGCAGGGATACTGTAGTAATTAAATGTAATTATTAAGTTGTTCCAAATAAACCTAAAGTTTTTTTTTATTATTATTATTTAAGAAGATAAATTAAAAGGCACATATGCAAAATTTATAAAACTTGTTTGAGTTTTTAGGTCTGTTCAACATTGCTTCCTCATCAAAAACACAGTTTTGTCTGAAATATTTTTCATTCCCTCTCAGCCTCAAAAGGCACTAAGCCGAATGACCCTTAATATAGTTGTTATAGGTAGATCACTAAGATTTTAGATTTTTTTTTCCATGCATCATTCAGACTTCAATTTGATTGTTTCCCATGTGTCATTTTCTTTGCAAAAGCAGTAGCTGGAGCTCTAACTCAATTCATGATGTGAGAAACACATGATTGTCATTTGTGTTTCGATGCTCAGGAGTCTGAATTACAGCTTAAGATCATCTTTTCACAGACCACAAAGTGAAACAGCTGTGAACCACCCAATCAAATCACTGCTTTCAGCCAACTGTGAGAAATAAAACATGTAATTATTTGATTCAGACAGTACACATTGGTCTGATTTTGTGCTGCTATTACATTATACATTTTGGTGGAAAAGACAAAATTTATAAATTTACCACTAAAACGTCAGGTAGCCCAACTTTACAAGATTCCATTGAGGTAAACATTAGCAGTGTTCTGTCTAAGTCAAAGAATGAACTGTTTACTCTGTTGCTTACTATGTTGTTCAATGAATTAGATACGTGAGCAAAATATGTGGACTGATGTAAACATTTTCAGTAAATAGGTGTTCAGATAACGTACAGATTTTTAGAATGCATTTCAGAAAAGTAAGAAAGCACACCTTACTGATGCCATGGTGCAAATGCATTTCCTATCTCCATACACTGTATTCTTTTGTAAGGATCTAAGCACCTAAACTTATTCTCCGATGAGATCATTAGGAAAGCAAGAGCTGCAGGCAACCATATGGACATAAACACCACTCAACCCGGTCTATCATTTAAATAAAGACTCCAGAAGAGACCAGTGGGGCTTTCCGCCATATGTGTCACCATGAGTGACAGTTACCAGCACCAAAACAAAGCACTTTCTTTGTTGGGAGTTGCATTGACTCGTAGGGCCAACTTTCCACTGTTACAAAGCTGAAGCCACAGAGGCAGCTTCCTGTGCTGAATAACAATGACATGCAATCTGACTGCAAGAAGACACGTCACCTTTATAACAAATGTCATGTCAACAGACGTAACGACAGGAAAGAAAGCAGGGTAGATAAGACTCAAAAATACTGTGCGCCATGTTTCTACTTGGGCTTAGACAATAAATCGTTTCACATGTTGTCACACAGTTTTGTTGATAATTGTAAAGCAGAGTAAGCTATTTATAGATATACTTACTGTAAATCTACTGCAATGAGTTTTTAATCTTGCTGCAACAGTTAGTTTGCCGCCCAAAAAAATATTCAGATGCAATTTTTTGTTGTAACACAAAAACTCTAGTCTAATACCAGTCACCAGAATAAGCATTTATGTAATACCTTTTTAGGTACACAATCACCACCTAAGATGATTGATTATAAAAGTTTTTATCACACCAAGCCATTACTTTGATTTAAATTTAATGCATTTTAGATAAGCTTCATGTTTGAATCTCAGTCACACAAGTCAGTGTAAAGCATGGCAGTTCTTAATCATGTTGAACCAAAAAACAAACAAACAAACAAAAAATATTGCAATGCAAACAATGGCGTTTCTACTTTACCTATTAACCTTAGACACTTAGGTTGTTCATTTAGCATACAACCCAGTAGACAAGAGGCTTAAAATAGTTGAGTTTGGTGCTTTCCAAGCTACTGAACCTTATCAGAAGTGGAGAACCTTAATATGAAGACTTGTATTGTGACAGAAATTCATCATTCTCCTCCAAGTGTTTCAGACCTTGTTACTTGAATTATGCTATATACAACTCATTAAAGAGCATTCTGAAACATTTAAATTCAGATATCACACAAACAATTCTCTATAATGACATTGGGTCTTTAAAAGTGCTATCATAATAATAATAGAAGCGAAACACCAAAAGACGAGGGAAAGATCAACATTAAAAAGCGATGGATTCGAATGGCCTGCGGCGAGCTTTGAGATGCTAAAATATGCACTAGAAGTTATGATTATTATTCCTCTCCACAAAGCTAATGGAGCAAGATTATTTGGTTTTAAATAAAATGCATCTCTGGATAGTGATTTTCATTGTGCTTTTGTAATCGACTGTGTAAAAGGAATGGAGCCACTAATGTTGATATTGACTGTAAAATAGTCTGGATTTTGGGTTAAATGTTCATCTGATATTCAGTATGAAAAGCTCTCTCATAACATTGCAAACTTGACCAAGTGACATAAAAATAATTTGTAATTGAGATTTTTTTTTTATTTTATTCTTACCTACAAAGAAAAGAAGAAAGGGAAAGACTATAAAGATAATGACATTTTCTTCAAAAATGCTTCTCAACATTTTAGATTGGCAAAATTATGAAACAAACACTATAACATACTTCTTAGCCTTTTTTGTTTGTGGAGTTTTTGCTTTGCAGAATTTAAATATGTGGTAAAATGAAAACTGAATGTAGCTTTGCTGTTGTTGCAGTGACTGGCAGAGCTCAACTAGCTTGATAATGACTATTGGAGATTAAGAATTAAGGACAGAAAGGTCATGATTTCTACTAGGTGTGATCAAAATCTTGTCAGTGAGAAATGTGAGTGCTCTGTGCTCTGTGCTCTTGTTGTTTATCTGGTTTCTACTGCAATTTACCTGATTTTCTATTTTTACATGATGCAGACTCAAGTAGAGATGTGAGTTTTTACATTTTTAATAGACTGTAGCTGCTTTTTCACATTTTATTTCTGCTTCAAGCTCTAACAGGAAAACTTTCTTTCTCACCACTGATGCATACCTTTTTGCCAGTCACTGCTAAAATTTACAATACTGTGATGCCATCTGCATAACTTCTACGAAGGAGACTATCAGGAATCCAACTGTAGCAAATGTGCCCTTAGCCTCTTACCATCTCTGCTCATTGTATTTTAGATAAAGTCTGTCCAGGGGGTTTGCTACAGAGTGCTGCGTGTGGAGGTTTATGCCGATTGGTGGGCTGTGAGAGGCGCTTGGAGACGCTTGAGAAAGCAGAGTACCGCTGGGCCTCCACCGTTTGTGTGTTTGCAGTCCAGCAGCTCAGCCTCTCTGACAGAAATGCTGCCTCGTTGACTGGCTGCGCTCAAAATGCTCCCATTGGAAAGGCTCTGTGGGGCGCAGGAGAGGAGAGCGAAACATGGACAAAACACACTATTTGCTCATACAAAAGAACAGGAAAGTTGTTTCGGGCTCATTAAAAAGCAATTCAATCAAGAAATATTTGTGGAAATGTCTATTGATATTGAAATTTCCCTTTTCTGATTACATCAAGCAATAAGATTTTGTTAGGTTTCTGTTTTAACAAAATGCTTCTTCCTCGGTTGGCTATTTTCAAAATGATCCCTCTTTTATGACTGTGGGGTGCACAAGTACACTAGGATAATAGAGCATCATTTTTTGACAGTAAAAAAGGAACATAAGGGATAGAAATAATGGAGTCATGACAATTCACGTTTCTGTTCCAAGCCTTAGTTAACCGAAAAGATTGCATTACAAAAAAAATGTTGCACACAACATGTAATGACAGGCAGTTTTTGGACTTATTAGAAATAAAAAGAGAAATTAAATTTCCAGTTTGTAAAAAAAATTGTAAAATTATTACAAAAGTTCAAATCTAAGATTGAGGTCTAAAACACCCACATACAAATTTTGCACAAGCTGTGTCACAGTCACAGGACAATAAAACCTGGCGCTGTCTGGCTGCTCTGATTGGCTGTTGTATAGTTCCTCATGTAACATGTTGGAACTTTGCAATTTTAATAATTCAAAACTCTTTAATGCCATAATGTGTAGTAGGCAAAGCAATATCATGTCAGAGATGAGGTGATTGCAGTCCTTCACCAAACACACTGCACCTTTAAAGTGCCTATGACAGGTTGAACTACTCATTTCACTAAAACAAAGTTAAGATCAATATATTTACGATTTCCCTAAACATGTTGCAAAGTTCATCCCAGTTTAGCCATTTTTCAAACTACAAGTTGACTTTCTGTTCATAGATGATGACACATGCAGGGAGTGGCTTAGCGACCATGTACTAAATTGAGCCTAAAGTCTTCAAATGTAACAGGTTTTCACTTCTTGAGACATAAAGAACACAACCAATTTTGTAAAAAGTCGTCAACAGAAAATTGAAAATATCCTCGTCTCCCTAGTGTAATGTCTTCATTTTAGAAATCTCCTCTACTTCCAGGTTTTTCAACATATTTTTAAACTTTTCTTTACAAACTTGTTCTTTATTCATGTAAAACTATCATTTATATTTAAAACTGGTGTTCTATTAAATCAAATTAAAAATTCGTAGAAACTTGTTTTTACATAGTCTGAATATGCTAAATACTTAAATTAGACAGACAATACCATTTGAGAGACAGCAGTTTATTGGGTTGCACTTTTTTTATTCAATGTATCCCTCTCTTTGATTGGATAAACTCCTTTTATCCAATCTTTTGTGTTTGTGGTATAAAAAAACAACAACCTATAGACCACAAAGGCGCATGCAATTTGTCGAAGTCACTCAGAGCTCTGATTGCCAATAATGATGAGGCGGCTTGTAGAGACTGAAGCTCAGATACTTTAGTGATTGCTGCTTTGCTGACTAGGGCAAAGTGGTACAATGTGTCATGTGTCATTATGTATCTCACTGTGTTGCCTGTAACCCTTATGTTAATTAATGTTGATTTATGCCTCATTATGGAGATTTATAACAGAAGAATACAGAAGTGCCTTGAGTGAGAGTGAATCTGCCTCTATCAAGACATCACGTTGGTCTTTTTCACTTCACTGTTCATGGGTTGGTTCGTTATAGCCAATTTCTAATACAAACGTGTACTGTATAATTTTAAGGCTGCGCTATTAGGGATGCCAGTGGCTGTGCTTAAGGCCATTAACTAAGAATGGCATACTTGAAATTACTGCTGACCATTTTCTAAACTGTCACTTTGATTCCTCAGACAGCCTTTATTCTGTGTTCAGATTTTAGTATGCATAGGCAGTGGCGTGAAACTTTTAGCAGATTGGCCATTAATCAAAATGAGTATGCATTCAACACCTGCTTGTGACAGTCTGCCTGTTAATTTTGACATTGAGAGCTTATCCACATCAAACAACAATACTTAAAGACCCTGTATTTGATTTATTAAAGAAAATAAAATAACTTAAATACAGTTTTGCTTCATCAGATACAGTCAAAGTCAAGCAGTCAAAGTATCCGTTCAAATGAAAAATGCTGTGTCCTGCCTTCATCTAATAAAAGAACATTTTGTTCCCAGGAAGTGCGCTTGTGTTGTCGTGAGCATGCATGCTGACGTGCTCAGTTTGCACTGACATCTAAAAGTTGGAATTAGTGTTTTTAAAGTCATTAGAATTGAGGCTCAGTTTGCATTTGGCATATGAGCAAAATATGTGACTGCCACAAAGTGTCTTGTTTTTGTTTTTTTGTTTCTGAGACTTCAAAAATTGGAATCCGCACTTTTAAAGACCATATGACAGACTATAACCTTTTTCTGATTTTGAATTTGTTTGGTCTGAAAATCTTTGTGGTAAATATTTATCATAGTGTTACCACAGTTAAGTTGCAATTTATGAAGAAACTGTAATTTAAAGTAATTTAAGTTCTTAAACATCCCTCATGTCATTAAAAAATCAAAAATACGCCAAAATTCAAAAACAATTTTCACACAACTGACAGTTTCTTGAAGTTTAAGCAATCATTTAACACAATTAATGTGTTTTAAGTTACAATAATTTGTCACATTGTCACTCCTTTGTGATTTGGCCCAGATGTTGCTAAAAAACAAGCTAAATGTTTAGTAAAATCTTAATTATAATCATGTTTAGTATGTTTTACTAAAAATATAGTCTAAAATATACCTTACCTTTCCTTACCTTACCTTATCATATCACTTGAAGTGCAGGTTTGCACCATTCTTATATCATGCTTACTTTCAGTCATTTACGTCTTTCAGTTGTTAGTTTGTTTAGTTCCCTATTGCTTATAGAGAGCTACCAACTGTGTTGTGACAAGCCTCTGAAATATTCAGTAGTCCTGTCCATATTTTAGAGACTCACAGAGTTTTCAAATATGTGCATATTTGATTAATGATCTTGGAAGGAAAAACAAAACAAAAAGTGTCCCCTAATTAATAAGAAACTTCATTAACAACAGATGTTATTTTGCAACCCCCTTGAGACAAAACATTTGTCAAACCAACTGTACATTGTTCATTTAGCTTCATTATAAAGATATGTTTTAGATTGCAGAGTTTTGTTGTGAATGTGTTAGGGTTATACTGTAAATTCTGCTTATATAACAATGACAATAAGAGATTTGTTCATGAGTGTGAATGTAGTAAATAGACTATAGAGTGATGTGAGTTACAAGTCAGAGAAAGGCAGTTACCCTGAAGCAAGAACTGAACAGAAAGATTTCTTTTTTCTAACAAGTTGGACCTTATCTCAAAATGTCCTGGATTTGTAGTTTTGGTCAGTGGCTATCATCCAACTCTGATCCTCTGGACTGTGAGATAGTTTTACCAACCAGCCCTTTTCCCTCAGATCTCCTTTTACCTTGTATTGTTGCTGTATATCAGAGTTTTGTGTGGTGCAGCTGGGGGATAAAAAACTCCAAATGGCCTGTTTGGAAGTGGATTGTTTGGGTGACAAAGCACATTTCTGTCAGTTAAACAGAGATAAAGTGGTATGAATGGAAAGCAGAGCCGAGACTGTGCTTTGTGGATAGGATAGGATGTTGGCAATGACTTGGTGCTGACAGAGTTTGCCTTTAATTTGGAAAATAAAGGACAGGAGGATCCACTTTTCTGCTTATGGCCGCTACATGAAATTGAATGTTGTCACTGATGGAATGCCTGAACCAACTATTGTGTAGAGATAGGCTGATCTATTGGTTAGACGATATTTTTGGGCTGATATGTAGAGTTTTGTTTTGTTTGTATATCAGCCATGTCGACTATCAGCCTCAATTTTATTCGATATCTGATCAGGCAGTTGTTTGGGTTTTTCCTCTGTGGGAAAGTCGCTCGAACAGCTGAGTTCTTAGTTGGTTGAGAGAGACACAAGATTTATTTTTTATCTGTCTCCATTCCTAAGTCTGCAGTTTTGATTTTATCATTAATATGTTTGAAGGGTTTCTTCTTGTTCTTTGACTTTGGCTGCAGCACAAGCTTTATTAAGTGATTGTTTGTCAATATGAACAATAAGAGTGTCTTTCATGATGCTATAAAATGATTGTTTCTTGAACCAAAATACAATCGCACGTCATTAAATTGTATCATGGTGAATAATAGTTTAGGTTGAAGTTTTTTTTATTATTATAATTATTATACGGTCTCACCCCAGCTATAAATTAAAAACTAAAATAAGAAAATCAACCTTAGAAATCGACTATGAAAATCGGCCATTGATCTTTGCATCAGCTGATAAAATTTTGAAATAATCTGCGTCGTTTTTTTTTTTCTTTTTGACAATGTCTACATCTAATAATAGTTTGTTTGTTATATATTCAGAAAGTATGCCTATTATTATTGTTTGTATTTGGCCACTAACTATTGCCAACACAGTTTAACTCACTCTAGCTTCTTGAAGTTTTGAAATGCACTTCCAATCACATGATGGTGAATAATTCGGAGGCTCTGAATGCATTAGGTAAGTAATAGTTTGTTGTGAACAGGACGTTTTACAAGCGAACTAGGTAAATAAGTTTGTTTGTTGTTCACTAATTACCGTCTTTTCCATTTACATATTGTCTTTGTTGTTGAAAGCATGTGATCATATGGCTGCTTTTATGGCACCAGTTTGAATTCTTTCATCATACTTTCTGCAGAATCGTTGACAAAGAATAAGTGTGCGAGGGCTGTTCCCACGTTCAGAAAAAGGAAGCTAGTGGAAACACAGCCAAGACATGATGCTCTTAGAATAGAAGAAAACATGTTTTGCTTCATCAACATTATTTTGACAAATCTATCAGGTGTTAAGACAGAATACTTTCAAACCTAATTATTTTCTGCAAGACAAGTATATAATTCGGCATAGATTTTTTGCTTAAGTTAATTTTTTTTTAGCTTCTTTGCTGTTGAGGACTATGGTTAGTAAAATGTCCTTGTAAAAGTTGTAGAGGGTAAATGAATTGTCAACTTCAAATTAGTTCTCAGCTTTGCAAAGACACTATGAGCAGATTAGCTCAGTCGGCTCACTTTCTGTTAAGCAATTAACCAAAGTCACTGGGTTTGCAGTTCAGCTCTTAATGCTTTTCTTCAAGACCACTAATATCCCACTGGTGAGTGTTTTAGCGCTCATCACGTCTTTGTTTAACACACGGAGCCTGCCGGGAAGCATCATCCATCCTTTTTTCTGTCCTGCTTCCCCAGGTCTACAGAAGCACTACTTCTGATTGGCTTCGAGTTTATTAACAACCAATGTGAGGGCAGAATTTAACGCCTGGGCTCCTCCCCTCTCGGGCGCTTTCATTATAGATCACCTGCCCCCCACCTGCACAGCTTCATTACTTCCTCATTTAAGGCCATCTTCGCACTGCTGACTCTGAATTTTCTCTTAGCCTTAAACCTCCCTTCTTCTTTTGTCTGCCTCCCTATCCGCCTTCAGCCGTTCTCTAACCCCATCTCGCCAGCCCTCATTTTCACCATTAGGTAATTTAACCCTTCGCTCTGTCCTCCTCGATAGTAAATGAGGGAGTGCGGTTGTTGATTGCCTCTTAGTGCTAGTGTCAGTCTTTTGTGGGTCAGTGAGCCGCAGAATCCTCCTTCAAATCACAGCGATCACTATCTATACCAGATTGTATAGACAGTGTTTATTTTATTTTTTGTGCTTTCTTTGCGGTAATAAAGCATATTGTCTGTGAGGAATATATTTATACTTCAAACTCCTACAAAATTGCTCTAAGGTTTTATACAACAAAACCATTTTAACATCCTTTTTTTTTTGTTTTTAGGGGATTTTGTTCTTAAAAACACATCACTTTGTGTGTGTGTGTCTGTGAAGAAAATGAGTTTATAACAGTATT
This sequence comes from Mugilogobius chulae, assembly GCA_038363315.1. Lineage (NCBI taxonomy): Eukaryota > Metazoa > Chordata > Actinopteri > Gobiiformes > Gobiidae > Mugilogobius > Mugilogobius chulae. The sequence continues at coordinate 18,470,731 of CM076412.1, read as the reverse complement.
ATTCCAGCAGTATTTAAATATCTGTTTGAGTGAAAATTAGTTTTGCAATATCCTATTTACATAAGACTGTTGGCCCAGTTGTTTTTTATAATAATAATGATAATTTTATTTGTATAGCACATTCCATACTTGATGCAACTTAAAGCACTTTACAACATTAAAAAGATCAGAATACAACTTTACAAAATATAAATAAGCATTAAAGTAAAATAAAATGTTAAAACCAAATCAAATCAATCACAGCATTTAAAGCACATTTAAAAAGCTCTGATTTAAAAACAGCCAAAGTAGAGGCCTATCTCGCAATCTCGGACAAACTGTTCCAAATCTGCATAAAACTGAAACGCTGATTCCCCATGTTTAGTCCTGACTCTGGGCACCAGCAGGAGGCCGCTCTGTGAGGTCCTTAGAGTCTGAAATGGTTCATAAGGCACAAACAGAGATGTACTTTGGTCCTAAGCCATGGAGAGACTTACAATGGAAGCCAGTGCAAAGACCTGAGCCTAGGGATAATATGGTCGTACTTCCTGGTTTTAGTTAGGGAGCAGCATCATTCTTGTTATACTGCAGCTTCCTTTGAGTCTGTTTTGATATTGTTAGCATTTGTATTTTAGCAATTATTGTAGTTATGAATCAGGCTCTGTTTTCCATACATTAAATAATAAAACTGTATTCAAGTATGCAGAATTTTATATGAAGTCTCCCTAAACCTAATTACAATTATCTGGCACTTTGCCTTCAACGTTTGAAGAGAAAAGATCAAAAAACGTACTCGCACATTAGTGTCATTCAGTCATTCTAACTTACGGACGGCTTCTTATATTTGACATGGAGAATTAAGGCAGGAAGTAAATTATGCTTTTTTTTTTTGGTGCAGAACTTGTTCTCACTCACTTAGACATCAGAAGCTATAACTACAAAACATTTTAGGGGAAATAGATTGTTGATTGGTTGACATGTGGCCATACCTGCTTGTCAAAGCCTGATCCCCTCAGATCTCAGAAGCTAAGCAAGAAAGGGCCTGGTTAGTACTTGGATGGGAGACCGCTGGAACACCAGGTGCCACAGTGGGACGACAGAAATAGATTGCCGTTGTGTCCTTGGGCAAGACACTTAACCCACATTGCCTCAGTGTCTGCGTACACTGGCTGAGTGGATCCTTGACTGTAAAAGCGCTTTGAGTGCCTTGTAAGGTGGAAAAGCGCATAAAAAAGACCATTTACCATTTGACACAAAAGTTTGAATAAATGGAGAAAAAGTTGCTCCATATGTGCTTTGGAGTTGTAGTCCAGGCAGGGCGTCGGACTGGGGGGGGTAATGTGCTGGTTTCCTCCCTGGCTAAACCCAAAGCAGTCATTCTGCTTGTGAAATAGATTTTCGTAATTATTATTGTAATTCAAGAGATGCAAATGAACATGGTCAAAAAAATCGCCACCAATAGTTTAACACCAAAATGCATCATGTCTTTTTGTCGTAGATATAAGCTGCAAAACTGTGTGAATGTACAGTTAATTAGATAGAAAAACATATAAAAAAAAAAATGATCAAAAAATTACCAACTGTTTTTTGTGAGTATTACAATTATGGTAGCCAAATTACTATTGCAGCCCTACTCTTTTGTGATGTTGGACATGGATTGGACATGCAATTGTGTCGGTTTCGGTCTCTTGTTTAAAGCTTTCATGTGACATATCGTCACTGGTTTCACAATTTTGCTGCAAACTAAACAGTTTGTGATGCACTTTTAAAGCAAGTCAGATATGTGTGAATCCTAAAGTATGTTGTCTCTGAGTTATGAATAATATAAATTCCATTAATATCTTTACATTCACTAATCGCAAAGCTAATAGGAAATGATCTCTCCATGTTTTTTTTTTTATCATTCACATTACTTGTCTTCCTCTGAACATCAAAAGCACTCTACAATAATGAAAAAGCTAATGAGTATAAGCCAAGGTTATCAGCGTATGTCTTCTATAAAGAAACATGGCTTTTGAAATACACACACACTCGGCCTCCAGTGCCATTTATTTGGTTGTTTACTCTTCCTGTTATTATAAACTGAAATTGCCTCATAAACCTCCGGAGGACCATCATGTACTGCTTAATTTTATTTTTGATTATTTTTTACAGAGCAGTTATGAAATTAGTAATTTTGCAGCTGGAGTGCAGGCTCATCTCTTTATGAGAACAGCATTTATCAAGGTTGAAGCAGGAAATAGGGTTTTGGAGGTCGGGAAGAAATCATGCATACATGTTTATTAAAGAGAGAGTCAAAGGACAATATAGTGTAACGCAAATAGAATTCAATCCCTGCACAGGAGAAAAATGTTATGAATTATCCAAGGTGGTTTAGGTCAGTAAATGTGAGTATGTGCAGTGTTTCCCTTGCGTTTTTTACTGATTAAATCACAAAAGAAACATAATTTAATTTTTTAATGAATAAAGTTTATTTTATCTGTTTATAAATGAGTATAAAGGTCATATCACCTGAACCCAATATAAATACAGAAAAAAAACACCTGTTATGTCTGTATACTGCTCACTGTTCAAGTATTCAACGGCAAATTCATCTTTCATACAAAGTAAGAATTATGTTCTTGCAACTCAAGCTGTAGTTCTTGCTTCTTGTCCTTGTTGCAGTGCTCTCAAATGTCAGTGTTTTTCAAACTGTGGTACATGTTTCTCTGGGAGTGGTACATACGCTGCGTAGTAGCGGTTGGTAGTACACTGAGCCCTCTGCTTTTTGAGTATTTGTTTTAATTAGAAACAAATGTACTGTAGATTTAGAGCTATTTGAATGAATGAATAAAGGAATTGTTTATTTGTACAGCACATTTACAGACAGATGTCTTTTAAAGTTCTTCACACAGCAACCCACTCTCCCCACTCATTGAGCCCGTTTACATGCGCACGAATAACCCGGTTATGATCGGGGTTTTTAAATATCCTGGTTATGTGTGTGTCCATGTAAACACAATAACCTGATTTTAATAACCTGGTTATTCGAATAACCTGGTTATGAGAAACTAGGTTATTGTCACTGGAGTTTTCTGATAATAACCCGATTATTGTTCCATGTAAACACCATAACCTGGTTTCTCGCTGATGGAACCAAACTGAGCATGTGCAAACTAAAGGAACTGATCTGGCAGAAGCAGTAAATTTCCCAAAATGCCTCAAATTTATTATTTTCTTTTTCTTATATTCATTTTATAGCACTTTTTCTCATTTGGGTTCGGAGCATATGACACTTATTTATTAATTTTTTATTTGTAATGTGTCATCAATGTAAAACTTTAAAATAACTTGTAACACAACACAGTTATAACTCTGAACCAACTCTTCAAAATTCAGACATATTTTTTTACTATTAAAATCACTTTTCCCAAAGCTCTGACTGTGATCTACAGTCTGATGTTCGTATTCAATTGTATTTTGTTAGTTTCCTGCTGCAAACATGTTAAAAACCCATAAGTTTCAAAGTTTCATACATGCTTAGTTTCCTGCCATATCTGTGTCGTTGTTGCCATATTTACCAGTCTGAATAACCAGGATACTCCCAATGCACATGTAAACAGGAACATTAATAACCTGGTTTCTCTGAGCGCATGTAAACACCATAACCAGAATATTGTCATAACCAGGGTACTGCTCATAACCGGGTTATTCGTGCACATGTAAACGGGCTCACTGATGGCAAGAAGCCCTAGGGCAGCTCAGCAAAAGCAATTCGTCTCAACATTTGGCGCCTCAACCTCCGACCACCAAGTGTTCCCTAACCTGCATGTTATCTAGATTGATAATCTCTGTAACATTAGTCATACAGGTGTGGTTTAGCAGCAGAACTTCTTATGTAGTGACAAAATGCCCATTAGATCTTTGTTCTTTTCTAGGTGTAAGAACAAACTTCTTCCTTCTTCTGAAGCATAAATACATCTTCCCTGCTTCACCCTCTTCATGTTCAAGAATAGGTCAAAAGTCTATGAGATATAACATAAATAGGTATTTTTATTAATAATATTATTATGTTTTTTATGTTCTTTACAATACCACAAATAAATATAACGATATTCCATTTTCAGTTTTGTAGAAACATTTTACCATGAAATTGAGTCACCATAGTTACAACAAATTTTATTGTTAGTTACACGTTTTATGGTCCAATCCATTAAATAACTCAATGCTTAGTTGATTTAAAACTGTAATGCATGTGTAGAAATGGAAGTATGAACAACATTCAGATTGCAAAGATTCCCCTGTGCTGTGCAAACAATGTTTCTTGGCAGATTCTTGGCATTTTCTTGAAAAGATGTTTTTGTTCTTTTCTATAGGTCAAATTTAAAGTTGCTAAAACTTTGTGATTGTTCTTCCTTCAGAAATTTGACTTTGTACAAATAAAAGCCGAACATCAGAAAGCATTTCAAATCCTCCTAAGGGGAGGCGCACACACAGCCTTATTATTCCGGTAAGTTTCAGGGATGGCTGGACAGTATTTTGGGATCTTCAAGGGATTTATTTTTTCTAATTAAGGTATTAACAAATGGTTGCTAGGGGACGTTTCTTTGTGTTTTTGCGCTTAGAGCTCCGACGTCAAATATGTATTTAATCTAAGTATAATGTAGTGCCTGCACAAGATAAACACATTTACTCTGTGCTTACAAAGCCTGGGGATCGATATAAGCCACGCCGTTGTTGTTTCTTCTTCTTGTTTGTAGCCTGATTGCCTTTGGGTCATTCTGAGAAGTGCAGACGCAAAGAGGCCAGCGTGGTACAGAGGGGGCTTGAAGAAAAAGGCAAATATATTCTTTGTAGACATTCATAACCTCCACCACCCTCATCATCATCATCGAGAGACTCTGTGTGTGGATCAGATAAAGGTTTGTGCTGCTCGAACATCATATCCAGTAGTAGCCTCAAACTATATTGTTTGCAAATGGCCTAAGCTAATTTTAGCCTGAATGTAAAAAAAAACACTTTCAAATAGAAGTGGGCTGCACAGTGTTTAGTAATTATGTTGTCAGTGAATGTATTATGATGATCAAGTATAAAAAATGTACTTGAATTTTTATCACAACTGCTATTGTGCCATTGCCTGCTGGGGTAAGTGACTTTTTATGTTTTGAATGGGTACTTTTCTGGCCCCAAAAAGTACAAGAAACATTTAGCACTTAGTGACTAAATCAGATCACTGTGTACTGTCTGAACTAAGTAAGAATAATTAACAAAAGCAGCACTCTGATTGGCTGTGCTTGGATGGTCCACTCTAGTTTCACTTTGCTGTCTGTAAAATATATATTCTGTGTTGTGATTGCAGCCAAATATTATTGTGTATAGAAACTCAGGAACCCCAGCTTTAATTTAAGCACTGTGATGCTAAAAAAAAGACTAATAAAAATACAAAACGGTAGTAAAAGTATTAGTAAAAATCTCATCACGTGACTTTTGCATTCTATCCAAATCATAACTGGACTAATCTATTAGCAAAATTATTGTTAGTTGCAGCCCTATTGGTAATAATTGTAACATACAGATATAGCTATAATACAATAAAATGTACAGTATGCTGTTTTTGTAAATTGAAACATAGAATGTTTTAATTAAAAATGATACATATTTATTCTAAAACCCCTTTCCATTTTTTTACTGCTGGTATTGACTGCTGATAAATAATAGATACCTTACTATGATCATTGGCACGTTATAGATTTTTCTCTTGTATTTAAAAGCGAGCGTTTCTCTGCCACAGCAAAGCTTAAGGTAAACCGCAGCCTACTCAAAATGCAGCAGAACGAGTGTTGACTCAGTTTCAAATCACAGAGGATTTAGCTGGATTTTTTGTTAGTCTATCCTATCTCAGGCTCATGTCCAAGACTTAAGACCTTTTGCAGTGTGCCAGAAAATCAAAAAGTTGCTGACAGGTTTTGAAAACAGCCAGTCTACGAAAACACTGAATTTACACAATGGCACATGTCCAGGAAGTTGAGCCAATATTAGATTTACATAGAGCATTTGCTTGAATAGTAAATGTGTAAAGAGGCACTGCAGCAGCATTTATCTCATTTTTGATTCAAGACATAAAGTTGCCTGTAATATGAAACTGTTATGCTGGAATAAAAAGCACATAGTGTTAAAACTTGTACGTCTTGATATAAGTTGTGGATATTCTCCACAGTGTCTGACATAATGAAGCATCTTAAAGCAAAACATTGATTACTATCCTGCTTCCCTGTTTGAGAAGATAGATTTCAAGCCCTGAAGATCTCAAATGTTTACTCAGGTCACCCACTCTGGTTAGCGTAGGAGCTTCTTCCACAAGCTGTCGCAAGTCTGAACACTCTTTCACTTTACTTAGTTTGATATTTTAGCTGGTACTTTTGCAGCGGAAAAGTTTAATTTCACGTTTTCTTGTTAGTTTGATCAGTTTTATGTGTTGTCTATTGATTTCTGACACATGCTCTTTCCCATGTGGACTTACTACAAATGGTTTATAAAGAAGACTAAGCTTAAACTAAAAACATAAAGCTGCAAGTGTGAAAAACGTCAGGCATTTTCTGTCAGTACCATGGACAGCTCCAACTGTATGCTGCAACAGGCTAGGTTTCATTCATGTAACATCACAATACTCTACAAGCCGTTAAAATGGAATATGGATGAAGAGAAGCTCAAATGTATTTATTTTTTTTAAAGTGACACTGTGAACATTCAAACGTATGAACCAAATAGTTAAAACATAGTATGGTGTATTCCTAAACATATACTAGTTTCATGATAAAGTAAGATTTCCATGAAAACAAGCAAGTAGAGGCCCTTCTCTTATACACAAGACTGGGTTTTAACAGCAAAAACATTAAGTAAGATTGAAAATGTGAGAAATTGCGTTTCAGATAGGCTTTTAATCATTAAGTAGATCACTGTTAATAGACAAACTGCCTCCTACCACCACTATGCCATGTTCTAGAACGTGAATGCAAACTCTGTGAAATTGTTGAACGATGCATGTTTAAATAACAATCTTAAATTACAACAACTTGAATACATCCTTTCAATAGGCCTACGTAATTCACTCTAACCATCGATTTCATTTTAGATGTTTATAAATAAAACCATGCGGTCACATATCGCGACTCCATCTGCCTAAATACATTTCATGATTGCAAGTAACTGTTTTGGACATTTTCGGAAAAGTGGACTTTTTTACTCGGTGGAAGCCCAATGACAAATTCGTTGACAACTAATTTCCTTGTACTTTATTGAACTCTTTCTGAAATAAGAGATATTTATATGTCGTCACATTTAGCCTACTCGTTAATTGTTGCTTCTTCGCAGTTGGCGAAGCAGCCTCTCTAATGTGGCGCTTCACACGTGACTCGGGTTGAGTCCAAGGTAATTAATTGCGCACTAAAACAAAAGCATAATGGGATTACGTGGGCTGTATTTGTCTGAAAATGCCAAACCGCCGCCGACCCAGCCGTCTTCCTTCATGTGCGTCTCCCGAGGGACTTTAAGACTAATGGCTGTGTGGGTGTTGTGTGTCCCCTGTCAGGTAATTTATCACGCAGGGCAAGCAAAAAGCATAAGCAAGGGTCAACGTGAAGCGAGCGTTGCCGCGTACATTTTGTCACTTTGCGTTGCGTTTGTGACAGTGGGTGACGTGAAAACTTCAACTTGGGTGCCATTTTCACCCCTCCTCCTCTGCGCCCCCCATCCCTCTCTCTCTCACTCTCTCTCCTCTGGTGTTTGAATAGGCAGCCTACGGAGCGCTCTTTTGTTCAGTAGCGCTCAGCTGCTGGAGAGGTGAGCACCACTCCGGCTCCAGCGCTCGTTCACTCGTAACAGCATCGTTCTTTTCCACCAGATCCGCGGACAAGTGAGGGACTAGTGTGCGCTCCACCTGCCTTATCTGGGCACCTCTCGACCAGAAGTGATTTGGTTTAGCTCCACAGTTCTTCAACACGGCGTTGGATGGTCGCGCTGTCCTGTTCGTGGCGCTGTACACCTGCACTGTAAAGGACCGGCCGGCGCTTCCGTGGCTGTAGCAACGCTCTACATTCCTGTGGACTGGACTCACTCAAAAGGTGAACATTTTTTGTAATCTCAAGCTTTTGTTTTGCCGCATTTATTGTTAAAAAAAAACAACTCTTGATTTGTAGCCGTGTCAATATTCAGCTCACAAAGTAGCTTAATCCAGCTTTTTGCTTGTCGTTATTAAAGATCAATTTGTTTTAAATTGAACTAATCCTTGTATAATAAATATTTTAGCCAGTTTTAATTAAAACCTCCATAGCTTTTCCAATTATAGCCTGACTGACTTTAATGAAATGAACTTGGCTGATCTGGTTGGAGGATATCAGGATAAGGTAACCCACAATTAATTTGTCCCACAATGGGGAAATTCCAGTGTTGCAACGCACAAATGTAATAATAACAAAGGTTGTAGCATGATTAAGAATTTAGATTTAGCACATTGTTCAGATAGAGTACAAAAAGGTAAGATTGCAAAAACATTACATTGTGGATTTCAGTGCAACAACAATTCTACTGTACATGCATCCTTTCTGTTCTTGCATAGCTTTTTAACAAAGCAAAGGACAGAAAACCGCCTCCGAACCACACATTGGTGGACAATTTTCATAAATGCATTATCCTTCTTTGTCTTTGCCGTTTGGTTGGTAAATATTGGCTATCACAGACTTGTTCTAGGTGTTAAGCAATCTACCTTGAAGAATTATCTTGTTCATAATTGAAAAAGAATGGACTCTGGATGTAGTCCAAGTTGTTTACCTATCCGTTTTGGTTTTATAGTGTCACTTTCAAATAAAAATTTGCATTGAGGAGAATTGAGTGAGTCGCACATGGCCCAAGGGAAATTAAGCAGCGATTCAACCAAGCGTTTTGTGAATTGGTTACTAGTCTTCCTTTCTGCACTTGCTTAATTCTGTTTACCTACAATTTTTGCTTAAGCAGGCAGTTTTTCAGTAGACTTTTGTAGGTTGGAGTCTCTTTGAGAAATACTGTAATAGCTTTTGCATTGTGAATATGGTGTTTTATTTTTTGTAATTCTTTAACTTTGTCTTTTATAAGATATATGTATGTCTACAATAATATAACAGATATTACTTTTTATGAAATGCATACCCTGAATCCTTTGGATGCCTACCTGTCCCTGCACTTCCCTTCACCTCTTTTTCTTTCTTTTGTTGCTTAGTCTGGACTCCAGTGGTTCATGGACTGGGCTGTTATCACTATTGTTCTCCATTGAGGTGCTCCTTAACATGTTGTTGCCAGTTCCGTGCTTCTGTTTTCGCTCTGATGAGGCACTACAATGCATGAACAATATTCTTATAGTGAAAAATCCACTGTTTCTTTGTGGCTGCTATCCAACTTTAGCCATCCCCAAAGGCAACAATGCACACACCATAGAAAGACTAACAGCACCGCCAAAACACTGGGCCCTTTTACAGTATTATCTATTCACTTCCAAGAGGGTGCGCTTGTCACATATTTCAATAATGTGTCTTTCTGCCTGACTGCACTCAGTTTAGTGCAGACACTTGTAGTGAAAACTTGAATGGGCGAGAATTCAATTTTGCACTTGAGTAGTGTCCAAGAAAGTGATTCAAAGAGTGAATTTGTATTAAGATTACCAATTGTAAGCCATTAATGTTTCTCAAAAAATAAAAAATGAAAAAATAAAGATCTAAAAAAAAACTAAACAAAAACAAATAAAGAAACGCTGCTCTGGCACTTCATCAAACAAGGGTATTGAGGCAGGAACTCTGCTTCAGGAGAGACAACCTCAGACTGAGCTCTTTGATTGGTTAAGCCTCGAGCTATGTGCTACACTTTAAAGATTGTTCAATATGACTCTAAGTTTTGATTCGGCTGTGTCTCCAGGCCTGCACCCAAATATTTAACTGGTATATTCTGGTTATATGCTCTGCATCAGATACTGTATTGGCTTAGTATAATTCAAATGAATGTTGTGTTTTGTGGTGTGATGGTAGAAAGAGTAGGAGGGTTGTTGGAGGATTCCAGCAAAGAGAGACTAATTTGCAGATGTGATAACATGATCCAATTAAGCAGTAAAACACTCACAGCGGTCTGTGCACAGATCCATCTCTGTTTACATAAACCACATGGAAAACATATACATCTTTCTCTGTATATGTATATATATATATATATATTATATATATATATATATAATATATATATATATATATAATATATATATATATATATATATATATATATATATATATATATAAATTTAATAAATTATATATATATATACACACACGCACACACGTAGTTCTAAGGCATTCAAAGTGTTTTTGTTTGTCCTCTATGGTGCAAAGCACTTGGTCACAATGTCATTTTATCGGCTTAATGAAGCCTGCACCTTTGGCCACCAGAGGACGTCAGTCTGTTTGATTGACAGCTTGGTCTCTGCTGCAGCCTGACACAAACCAAGCAGATGGAGCGTATTCTAAAGAGGCTGCTGCTCGCTTTGCTTTGGCTAATAACATAATAGTTTGGCATTAGCCATATTGAACTAGCCACAGCCAAAGAGCCAAGCGAATGAGCAGCACAGCTGTGCCGTCAGGCCAGTGGCAGAGCAAACAAAGCCCAAGAGGAGAGCCAGGTTTACCACAATCCCTCCAGACGCAGTGTGTGAATATTCATCAAGCCCCTCCTCTCTTCAAATCAGCAGTGCACCCCTCTTCCACCAAATGTATTATTCAAAAGAAGCATTTTCCATGTTAAATACTATCAATAAATAATGACATCTGGTAACAGTTTTGTCTGCTGAATAATGACAGGGCACATGCCGGGTCTTCCTCTGATTGGAGGTGAATTTTTTGGTCACTTGTCTATTTAGTTTGAAACAGTTTACTCTTTGTTACGTTTGAGAAATGACAAGTTTTTACAGAAGTGTAGCATTACACAACACATGTATTTTATTCAGTGGTAAACCTGAATAGGAGTAAGAGGTTAGGAGATAGATAGGAGTTAGAGCCCATTGTCCACATGCTCAGGATGTGTGACGGCTGTTTGCGTTCTTGGTTCTGCTCCATGAATCTCACTCTTTCTTTTGACTCATTGATCAGCTTCTTAAACCATCTGCACATTCTCAACCTCCTGCTGTTTGCAACTCCCCTTTGGTCAATTTTCATGCAAAATCTTTGTGATTTTGGGTGCATTTATCAATTAATTATCTGAAACTCTTTTTATAGTATACCCATATACAATTTTGTATCAGTACTTCGTACGTGATATTCTGTTGAGACTAGACAGTTGGGATCACCGTTTCTTGAATGATAATGCTTTGTAAATATTAATGCACAAAGAGATCGAATATTACTTTATACAGTATATGAGTTGTGTATAATATTGCTCACATAGCTTATATGTATGCTTCTGTTTAAGTGAGCTGTTATCCTTTGTGAAACTTATGTCTTTTGTCATGTGTCAAGAGCTTCTCTTGAGAGTTCTGACTCACATAATTTTAAAATGATTAAAATCACAAAGTCATTTTACAATTACCTGAGGATGTCATCATGTTGCGTCCTAAAAATGTTGTTCTGTTGTGCAATATAAACACCATTCAATTACTGTTACCTCAAACAATATCATTGCTCATATGGCTTTTTTTGTACTGCTGCAGACTTTCTATTGCTTGTTGGACCTGTGATGCAGGTGCTTCATCCAACCTATTGCTCCTACCTGGACATCATACAGTACATAGTTCCAGGGTTTTCAAGATTTACAACCACTGTTATCCAGAGTGTATCTGTCAAGCTGTGATAGGGTGTAAGCAGGGTGTAAGGTTTTGATTGGCCTACAGATGGTCTATGTGTACCAATTCATATTCTTCTAGTCCCTGTGGAAAAGGTCTGTTTTGTTATCATGAGTCATGTATTTTAATTCTCCAAGTGCTAAACAACACTAAAACCTAACTAATGTATTTTGAAGCACTTGAAAACAACACATTCCTGTCCAGGTAAAGAAAACTTTGTTAGTGTGAGGGATTTCTGCCATCCTTCCATTCCTTGAACTCTGCAGGGCTGTTTATGCTGCTGAGAGTATTATAAAGCTCTCTTTGTTAATCAGACATCTAGCTCTAGGGTTATTCGAACCAATCACAGGGATTTATTGGGTAGAAGACAAAAGTAGAATAATTCATTTTATTCAGATCCCTTACACCCATGTCGTGCTCATCTGGTGTGCGGAAGGCGTCCTTTCATCCAGCTGCTTAGTCTGTTGCCATGGGGTTGAATGAAGCTGAGGAGCACATTCTTTGATTGCAGCTATTGATATGTTTTTTGGTTTCCTTGGGTTTTTCAAATCATTATACTTGGACAAGTGTTGAATTTCATTTCAATTTTTATTAGCATTGTATATTTTAAGGCATTTAGGCAACCAACATTTGTATTAGTTGCAATAGAATGATTTTATTTTGATCATGAGGATTTACATTGGACAAAAGCAGAAAATAGATAGTATGTGGTGGGCTAGCTCAAGATTTGGAAACCAATCATGAGTTTAATCAGCTTTTTTGTTTGAATAGACTTTTTCTCATTGACTTTTTGAACATAACCTGAAAGACACTTGTCTTCATAGTGCATTTTTGGTTGGATAAATTATCAAATCCTTGAGATACTGAAACATTTTGTGGACCAATCTATCAGCTGGGAATCTTAACTCTTTCCCTCCCAAAGATGGAAATATCTGTCATTGCGCGGCCAACTGGAGATCTACATCGTGAAGCAACAAGGAATCTAGAAATGTCATTGTATGCTTTGACACCATTTATCAAGCTCCTAACAGAGCTTACGTATAAGACAAGCAGGGATGTCCTGGAGGGGGACAACCAGACGGGACGTGTTAAAGATATTCCACTGAGTGAGTCTCGTCGCTGGACAGTACAGGTTGAGATCCTGGAGTATACAGCATGACTCTTTGGGGGAAAGATACTACCCCTGTTTTTTTAATGACACATTTTAATAATGGAGGAGTTATTAAAGTGATCAAAGTTAAAATGTATTTATTTTCAACAGTGAATGCACTACATTTAAGTGTTTTCCTCAGTTATTGCATTCTCTCAACAGTAGGTGGCGTTATTTCAGAAAAAATAAAACCGCTGCGAAGAAGAATGGTGTACATATTTGTGTTGAGCAGCTCAGATCTGCAGGAGTCTCCCAGCTGCAGCTTCATACTGCAGTGTGATGCACGTGCTTACTTTGTCTACAGTCAAATACATGATGCAGTTTCACAGATTCACCAGCAGATGGTGGAATTGGGTGGCCACTAGGACCCAGAGGAAGTCACATGACTGGGAAATGCATTTGCTCTTTAGTTGACATTTACACAGCACAGTCAGTCTTTTCAAATGGATTACAAGCAAATTATCTTGAACTAAAACATTGTTGAGTAAGTTTAGAGTACATATTTGATTTTTAAAATGAAAAAGACACAGCCTACAGCCAACTAAGTGTCTTTTCAGTAATGTATGTAAAATCAAATGCAAAAAAAAAAAGTCAGGCAAAATCCACAGACTCAATTCTTTAAGGAGTTTTTTGTTATGATCTTGCTTACAAGTGACAAAAGGCTTTGGCAACATGATTAATATGAATATTCTGCAACAACAACTTGCATGTTACCTTCTTTGGGTCATCATTTGCCAAACTTACAATGCGATACTGGTAGTATAATTACTGGAGTTATCGACCAGTTAAAGCTTGGCTGTTGATTGCTTCAGTTATTAAATAGATTAAAGGCAAGTGTCTGGTGTGCCATCATTTATTCAGTACAATTTGCTACGGATGATTTTTCCTGGAGCAAAGATTGGTGAGAAATTGCAGACATTTACCAGACTGTGCTATGCAAATGAGAGGCACACATTCCTTGCAGGTAGATTTAGACCAAAGTGTTACACATTGGCTGCCAGTTCGTTTATCTATCCGCACAGATATCTGGGGAACTCGACTGATTTATTTGGCAGTTTGCATCAGGGTGAATCTTTAGCCATCGCATTAATCCCCATCCCAAAATGTGATTCGCAGCTCTGTAGCCTAAGGGAGTGGAGTGAAAAATTGGAGACACCATCAAATTGATTTTAATGTGAAATTTATAAAGCTCATAGGGGCTGCAATGTTGTGCAAGTGGTATGACTAGTGGTTCTGCCATCTTTGATTTGACAATATGTGCTCCTCTAATATGGGTCAAGTGCCAGGTCAGTGTGATTTTAGCCGACAAACAAACATTTAATAGGAAAACTCTGCACTGTGCTGTTAAACTTTTATTTTATTTTTAAAATACTTTTGGTACAAAAGCTTTTTTATTGGATTGGACAGGACAGTGTGAAAGGGGGACGGAGAGCAGGAGAGGTATTCAGCAAAATGTATAATGGATGTCACATTTTTCTGAAGCTAGATTTGTATTTTACCAATTATTATTGAATTACTAGTTTATTTTTATAATGCCTTGAAGATATTCTGCTTTTAAAGAAAGCTCTAATTTCTTTGTGATTGGTTAAATCCAACTGTCACACACTCAGAGAATGACTAAAAGAAGAGATGATTTCATAAAAAAGCAGATTGTTACCATGATGAGCTCACATTTGATTTTTAGCACCATCTTGCCCAACTTTTTTGCCAGGAATTGTACTGGTGATGCTGAAGCCTAGAATATGTTCTGCATCTTAGACTATAGTCAACCTCCAAATGACATGTTTTTTTTTTTACAAGGCATGTTGAAAGGCAAATAAGAAAAACAAACAAACAGGTTAACTTAAGGGTCTTTCACACCAACAGCTCCGCAGCGTTGTTCAAGTTTCGTTGGAGCGCACAGATTTCCCGCCACAGTCCAGTTTTCATAGTGCAGTTAGCTCTTCTCCGTCTTCTTTTTTCTCTGTCCAAATAGCCATTCTCTTTCATAGTTTTGTCCTGTTTGAACCCATGCAAGTACTTTCGTATTCTTAATCTGCTGCAGTGATTTGCTGGTTTGCCAGCCATGGGCCAATCAAACAGCTGCATATACAGGTGACACAGACTCTGTAAGTAAGTCTTCCAAAGCCCACCTCCACAAACTGCTCCATGCTCCTCTGAACCCCGACATCCTCATTCACACCAAGGTGAATTCAGTGATGCAAAATCATGACAGAAATCTAGCAACATGTTTACAAAGTAGATTTTGTGTTGTAGTCCCTCACTCATGTCCTCTCCATCTTTGCGCAGCTGTGTAACTGAATGCATTGCCTGTTGATAATTACCCTTGTTGAGCTGTGCTGTCGCCCTGAGGTTCCCTTCTGGACCTCATTTGATAAATTTGGCAATTGGTCCTGGTGCTGTTCCTGGGACCATCTCTGGTGACAGTGAAAGCCCTGGATGTGTGTATGTGTGTGTTTGTGCCTGTGTGTGTGTGAGATAGAGAGGTTGAACCCAGCCTATTGCCTGTCCCTTGTGTCCAGCTCAGATTGATCGGCTAAAGTCGTGATGGATGTTTCTCGGCACTGGACTATTGGCTGAGCTGTTGATCACTGGCCTCTGCTTGTCACTGTGTTTTAGGCTACAGCATTGGTTCTCAAACTGTGGCACTGGTGCTCTCTAATGTTTCCCTGCAGCTATTCACAGCACAGATCATGTCCATTTTTGTTCATGTAGAGCCTGATGAGATAATTATGTACTGTCAAAATTATTGCACAAATAAAAGTCAGTTGTTGTGTTTCTCTGCAATGGTCTGTTTGCTCAGGTTGTCTTGCAATTCAATGTGCTCATTCATGTGTGTGGACATAAAGTAAAAAAATATTAATTTTGAATGCTCAGTTTGGAAGTTTTGTTTTGACTGAAATTGGAAATTCACATTCTTCAAACATTTGAACTGAGACTAGAAGCACACATACACTGTCAGTGTTTCTGTAAGCTTCTGTAATGTCAAAATATTTATTTCCATCCAGTGTTGCACATCTAGATCTTGTATTGATGAGAAAGCGTGATTGTTGTGGGATTTCCGTGTTAACATTTAAAAGAATAAATAAACTGAGAGGAATGGTTAGAGTCCAAGTATGGTCTTGACTGGTTATTATGCATATTCACCAGCTACCTCTCCTCCCTTGTCCACTGGTCCAGTCTTGTCACTGTCCCTACACTCTAGACAACATAAACAAACATGTGTTTTTATACCAAGGGCAACAGCCTTTCACAGTACATCTTACTGTTGGCTTGAATAACACATTAGCCAGGACTCTCATCTCAGCAAGGACATCTCTGAAGATATACTGTGATTATGTAGATACTCACTGGTTTTTAATATTGGGTAGAACATGCAAACTCCACCCAGAGAAATTATCAAAAGCTCATTTGATTCTATGACCCTTGTTGTTACATTAATTTAAGAGAACAAACAGCGAGAAAAACACTGTATCAAGCTTCACCACGTCATACAGGTTCATACCCGATTAAAAAAGCTCGTTCTCGTCCCGTTTCGTTGTTTAATTCAAAGAAGTTTCCCCATGTAAGCAGATGGAGAGGAGCTCTTTCTGCATAATGGATGCGCAGTAGGGCGGAAAGTGACGTTGACTGAAAATCCCTCTATACCGTGTATCTCTTGTCTTATTTTACATAAAAACAGCTAACTCTGAAGTTTAAAACTGCACCCCGTTAAAAAACATTATTCTTTCATTAGCTTGTCTACTTTTTTGTCAATTCTCTAAGACTTTTTAATATGAGCAGATCAGATTTTTAAACATAAATCCCACTCCAGACAAATAGGATCTATTAGCATGTATACTACTCATTTACTTTTAAAAAAATGGTTAAACTAGTAAAGCTACACATATTTCAGTATTAGTCGTTTTTTGTTTTTTTTTTTTCTCAGACATTTTCCTGAATTTGAACATGTTTTTCAGCCTAAGCTCTTTGTGCAATTTTTTTTTTTTTTTTTTTTTTTTTCAGATAATGACTCTATTTCAGTAATATAGTAGATTATGGATTAAAAGCATGAAGGTATTACTTTGAAAGCCATGATTTAAAAAGTTTGAGATGGGTGGGTTTGATTGAAAATATGCCATGCTGTGTGTGTGTGTGTATTGCTTTAATAAATAATAATCGCTGCCTTCCTCTGACTCTCCTTATCTGTGTTTACTGCCTCGGTCCAGCTGTTACAGAACTGTCCTATCAGCTTAGTGAAATACGTGTGGGAAAATCCAACAGCTTGTTTCTGAAGAAGTAATTGTAGTAAAATAACTCACTCAGTGTTGATATCTCTGCTTTAATGAACTCTGGAAAGCCTCTGGATGCTGGCTGCCCACTGTCAACCATGCATGCAAACTAGGCTTAAATTTACACCTCTATGCACACACGGGAGGATTTTTCTAAGCAGTCTGGGCTGCAGCACCTTAGGCATTCATGGGCGATTCCTAATTGGGGCTCGTCTTGGCATGACCTTCATTGTTTTGACAGGAAAAGACTCTCCGGAGCTGAGGAAAGCGTCTCCTTCTACACCTCCCTTAAAAGCGCTGGAAAACCATTAAAGTCCGAAGCTTTCTGAAACCTGCTCAAAGATGTTCTATATGTTTTAGCTCTCACTTCAATGTCTTAAGTGGTTGTGTGTGTGCTCTTTGTGCTGGCAGGAACTCCAAAGATGGCCCAAAATAGCTCGTCAACCCTGAGCTGTGTGTGAGGTGATTTAGCACAGAGCCATTAGCAGTCAAGCTGTGAAAGCGCTTCAGGTGTTTTCGAAGGCAACAGTGAGAGAAATACTACCACCATACCGCACACTTATTTTAAAGGCTCCCATGTGATTTATTAGGAAAACATTTCATTCGACCACCCGCCTTCACCACACAGCTTTACAACTTATAAGATGCACAGGCTTATATAGAGCGGGTGCTGAGGAAGCAGGAGTGCAATTTCCACTGGATTGGAAGATGCCAGCGGATATTTGCAGGTTTTAAAAGTAAATAATTTCCCGCAGGCTGTGCTGAGTGTGACTGTGGAGGAGAACATTTTCAGGGAGTGCGTCTATTCTAGAAATGTATGCAGTTACTCAACATCCTTAGAAACTCAAATTTGAAATGGAATGTTGATATTGGAAGAATATGTCAATATGTCGGAGGAGTGCTTGCCCACTTTGACCTCATTAAAAAGATTATGTTGACCTGTGATCCAAACAGGTTCTGTCTGTATATTTAGTTGTGGAACCCTTTGCATTGCAGTTTGATGGAGATTGGTTTTGTATTCATATCTATGAATAAGCCCAATTTAAGATCAAATCAAATTATTATTAGTGAAGCCCAAAAACACAACAAACACTGGCTTCTGGGGGCTTCACGAGATCGTTAATTTAGCAGAATTTAACAGAAAGTTAGAAAATCAAACAATGAAACAGTCATTGGTCATTAAAGATGGGATAGCTGATTTTCACGCTGCAAACACGATTAAGGTTTGACAACTTCCTCTCATAAAATTTTCGACACATGGTTAATATTAACAATATTTATTTCTTTTTGGTTACAATGTTGACTTAAAACCTTCTTTTTACAAACAACAAAGTGAAAAAAGAGAGGACCTTCCAAGCACAGCCAATCAGAAAGCCTCATTCAGCTCCTGATTACAACAAACCATTTTCATTATTCAGATCAGACAGTAGTCAGTGTTCTAATTTTTTTTTTTTTTTTTTTTTTTTTTTTTTTTTTACAATTTTTATGCAGAAGCACAGTAAACAGACAAATTGACTGTTGTCCCAGAGCATCCCTTGTCCTTAGGCCCTGCTTCTTGGCAGGAAAAAAATCCAAAAAACACAGCAGGAAAAAGTGAAACCTTGAGGAGAACCACAATGAAGGGAAGATACACTCCCATGAATGAACAGGCTGTAGATGTGACAGGGGTGTTTCCCAGTATACTTTCTCCAAAGACCACTCTGCAGCACTCCTCCAAAATCAGCTCCTCCAAAGCACAGCCAAGTGTCCTGTTAACTACAGCTTTTGAGCTCAATTGGAACAGGCTCAGGAGAGAATGATTCTGTCGTGTCACATGACCAGAACAAACATGACAAAACTTAAACTTATAATAAAAAACAGTGTACAAATAGAAATAAGCCCTAAGTGCTTGTACATTTCAATCCCCAAAAATTGGGAATCTGGCAAATCTTCTTTCAACAATTTATTTAAGATTCCATTTTAGTTTTAAAGGTAGCTCTCTGGGTAGTACGGCTAAGAACCTCTGTTCCAAAGACTGCAATGGAGAATAATGTCTTTGCTCACCACAGAATCCAATTTAAGACCCATATTAGCTCAAGATTAGTCACACAAGATAACTGAATATATATTTGGAAACCAAAAAAATGGCACATAACTAACTACTGTTTTGGTTAATTTAGAATACAATGAATTTAACATTTGCATTAGCTTCTTAATCTCACAGTCTCTCCTCCTTCTGTTTTCTTCGCTTAGCTCATCAAGGTCACACTTGAGCTTTGGCATGTTTCGTCTTCCCTCTCACAATCACAGTCTTTGATTGTGCTATTTATTCCTAATCAGACCGGGCTACATCTTGAACACCTCATGACACTGAAGAAAGTGTCATTTCTCATCTGCAGTGACAAACTGCTCTAATTGGCAGCTGTGTTTTCCTCTTTTTTACCTCTGCTGCTACATTTCTCTGATTGTGACAGTGTTTAAACGAGTTATTTGCACAAAATGGAAATTTGACCCTAATGGAGTTTGTGTAATGGTTTTGGTGTGCAGCACTTGTTTCTGGGTTAGAAGGTCAAAAGCAGGAGCATTTGATACTAAATGTCTTTGTATTTTGGATCAGAAATGGCAACAAGTAAGTTGTAAGTTGTTTAAAAGCCAGACTATTGTAAACAGTAAAGATATTATTAGAGGTGGGTAGTTCTTTTACGTAGTATGTTTGCATGATTATCTTCTCGGAGAAATTCAATTTTTTGAATACTTAAGTAACAGTAAACTAATACTTGAGAATATTTCTGTGTTTCTATTAAAGCAACAGTGCTTTTACTTGGGTCCAGGTTGTCAAAAATGACAAAAGTTTATGTCGACAATAAGAAATAAATGTAGGAATTGCACCGCTCTTTTAGATTTGATTTAGTTTTTGAAATGGTTGCACAGTAATGTTTTGTCTGGTTCTTCACTTAATATTTTTTTTTTTTAGAACTCAATTTTTATTGGGTTTTATAGTTGCATGTCTTGTACAATAAAATAATAAACATTGCAAAATAATAATTAAAAAGCAGGTACAAGTTCAATGTCGTTTGACAGAATTCAAAAAATCATAAAAACGTCAAAACAATATTAGAAACAATTAAATAACTAAAGATAACACATACAAATAAAAGATTAAAACAAAAATAAAATAATATTATACAAATAAAAATAATAATAATAAATAACTCAAATAAAACAAACAATATGCACTGCTTATTGAAACAGTAGAGGTACCATAGGACGCCATCTCTTATTAAACAGGTTTCTTTGAATTCTCAGAGAATATGTTATTTCCTCCATCTGATAAATCTCTCTTACTTTCGCAATCCAAATATTATACGTGGGGGGGTCATGTTTCAACCACTTGATAGTGATACATTTCAATGCAGCCGTCAATAAAATTCTTAGGAGATACTTTCTATCATTCCCAACAAAGTCATTTGGAAGAATACCCAAAATGGCCAACTGTGGGTCTTTAGCCAGTGATTGCTGAAACACTACATTGAGGACATTGAATACATCATTCCAAAAGGCACTGATCTTTGGACAAGTCCAAAATATGTGAGTGTGAGTTCCAAGATCAGTGCCACAACTACGCCAACAAGTATCAGGATTTACAGGGTTCATTTTTGCAGTTATTTCGGGAGTTCTAAAGAATCTTGTGATGGTTTTCCATTTGAACTCTCTCCACAAACTAGAATTAGACACAAGATGTGCTTCCGTGAACATTTCTTCCCATTTTTCGTTAGAAATTTGAGTGCCAATCTCAGATTCCCATTTTGCTTTTATAGTAGTAGTAGAATTGATATTTAAACTCAAAATGCTTTATAAAACTGACTCACTGCTTTTGGAAATATGTTACCCTGTTGGATTTTTAAAAGCAACCCCTCAACAGGTGAGGGTTCCAAAATTTTCTCCCACTCTCTGTGTTTTGTCAAAAAGCTCCTTAGCTGAAGGTATCTGAAAAAATCTGAAGAGGGAAGCTGAAATTGACCTCTCAACTGCTCAAAAGAACTCAGTTGACCATTCTTTACAATATGGGAAACTTTACTAAGTCCATAATTTGACCAAATTTTGAACCCTGCATCAGTAACAAGAGGGGCAAAACCCTGGAGGAAAGAAATACTTGATAAAACCGAAATTTCTTGTGGTAATTTAAATGACTGTTTAATTTTACGCCAAATACCTAATGTAGCCCTAGTCCATTCACCCACACCCACATCCTTTAGTGAAGCATTTGAAAAGGGCAGAGCCTCTAATGGTCTGTCACATAAACCTTTTTCAATATTAAGCCATTGCGTATCAGACAAATCTTGCATCCATACCATCAAGGGTCTCATTTGAGCTGCCCAGAAGTAGTATTTAAAATTTGGGACTGCAAGTCCTCCTTGTGATTTTGATAGTTTTAATATTTGCCACTTGATTCTTGGGCGGTTGCCCTGCCATACAAATTTGGAGACAAGTTTGTCTAATTCAACAAATGTTGAATTTGGAATGTTAATAGGCAGCATCTGAAAGAGGTATAAAAGTCTTGGTAATACATTCATACGTATGCTCTCTATGCGACCCAAGAAGGACAAAGGCAAGACCGACCAACGCTCCAAATCTTTTTTAATCTTCCCAATAATAACTTTGTAATTTACATTGTATAATTCTGATAATGAAGGAGGGATCTGAATGCCTAAATATTTAATACCTTCTTTTGGCCATTTAAAGCCACTCTCATCCTTAAACGATTGTGGAATATTTCCCCCAATATCCATTGCTAGTGTTTTGTCAATATTGACTTTATAACCAGAAAAGTGACCATATTTACTAATTAATTCTTTTAAAAGAGGCATTGTTGTTACTGGGTTTGACACATATAACAATACGTCATCAGCATATATCGACAATTTGTGTTGTTCTCCATGAATTGTTAGTCCCTTTATATTCTCCTCATCTCTAATTAACTGCGCCAACGGTTCAATACTTATATTGAACAGCAGGGGCGACAAAGAGCACCCCTGTCGACAGCCTCGTTCCAGTGCAAATTTGTTAGACATTGTACCGTTTACCCTGACAGCGGCCATTGGATTAGAATACAGTATTTGTATCCATTTAATAAAATTGGGCCCAAATTTAAATCTTTGAAGTGTATGATCCAGGTACTGCCAGGATACCCGGTCAAATGCCTTTTGAGCATCAAGAGACAGGATCATTACTTCTTCTTTTTTATTTTTATGAAAAGACATCAAATTCAGCAACCTACGAACATTATCCCCATAGTGCCTTCCTGTTATGAACCCCGTCTGGTCTGGATTTATAATTTCTGTAATAATTTTACTGACTCGTTTTGCTAAAATTGTGGTAAGAATACGCAAATCAGTGTTAAGCAATGAAATTGGTCTGTATGATTGACAATTTGTAGGATCTTTGCCCTCCTTATGAATTACTACAATTGTGGCATCATTCCAGGAAGGCGCCATGGTTTCAGCCCACGATGCATGATGATAGGCTTTCAACAATAGCGGGGTTACTTTACCCTTAAATATTTTATAAAATTCGTTAATAAACCCATCGGGTCCTGGGCTCTTATTACTTTTGAGGTTTGAAATCACCTGCAAAATTTCTTGTTCTTTAACTGGTTCATCCAGTTCTTTTGCTAATTGTTCTGGAAGCGTTTTTAATTTAATATTTTCCAAAAAATTTGATAGTAAATTGTCATCCTTACATGTGTCTAAATTTTTGTACAGTGATTCATAATAGTTGGCAAAACAATCTGCAATTTCTTTTGGCTTAGAAATTATAGTTTGATTAGATTTTAATTTTTGAACCATGTTAGAAGATTGCTGCTTCCTAAGCCTTATTGCCAGCAGCCTGCTTGCTCTGTTACCATGTTCGTAATATTTTTGTTTAATAAATCTCAAATTGCCCTCAATTTTCTCAGTTATCAGACTATCAAGTTCTCTGCGCAAAGATTTAAGCTCGCTAAGCAATTCAGCTGTCTGTGTCTTTTTGTGTTGTTGCTCTAATTCTTTTATTTTAACCTCTAATTCATGCTGCCTAGTCTCCTTTTTCTTTCTCCGTGCACTAGCAAATGCTATTATACGACCTCTGAGATAGGCCTTGGCACAATCCCAAACAATGAGGGGTGACATCCCTGGAGTGTCATTCAGGTCCAAGTAAGTGTTTAGTTCAGTATTTATAAAATCACAAAATTCCTTGTCATTCAAAAGGGAAGCATTTAGTCTCCAATGTTTTAACTTTGGTGTCTGCCCTAAATCCCACAATACTTCCAATGGGGCATGATCAGATAAAGTGATAGGTAAAATTTTAATACTTTCAATTCTATGTTCATCTGCTTTAGAGGTAAAAAATAGGTCTATTCTAGAATAAGATGCATGTCTATGCGAATAGAAGGTAAAATCCCGTGCCCTAGGAAACCTGTTTCTCCAGATATCAATGAAACCTAGTTCTGTTGTTAAATGTTTCAAAACTTTACTCATTTGAGATGGTGAGTTTCTAGAGCTTGGCTGTCTGTCCACATGGGGTGACATGACGCAGTTAAAGTCACCACCAAGTAATAAAATCCCAGAGCACTTTTGAACCACTACATTGAAAATATTATGTATGAAATTTGGCTCATCCTCATTGGGAGCATATATGTTAAAGAGGGAGACCGACACTCCATCAATTGAGCCATTAACCAAAATAAACCTTCCATCAGGGTCTTTATAAGTATCAAGTGCTGTAAAATTCACCTGTTTATGTATTAGGATAGCGACCCCTCGTTTCCTGCCAGAAGGGTGGGATGAATAAAACACCTGTTCTGCCCATGACTTTTTAAGTTTGTCATGCTCTACATCAGACAGATGTGTCTCCTGCAGGTATGCAATGTGACAATTAAGTTTTTTTAGTTGGGTTAGAATTTTTTTTCTTTTTATTGGGCTATGCAGTCCTTTAATATTATAACTTATGACCTTAAGAGAGCTCATTTTTAGACTTTAGATATAGGTAGTATAAAGATTTTCTTTCTATGATACCCCAAGTTTGTTTGCATAGTGAAAAAAGAGAAAATAAATAAAAATAAAAATAAATAAACAAACTAAAAGTGAAAAAAGCAACTTTTGTAAGAACACAGTAACTTTGTTTTTTCCTTATTAGGCGATCCCTGGGGAACAATGGGATCTGAACAGGAACAACAAACAATCCAATCAAAAAGGCCCTGAGCACTGCAAACTTAAACTTTGACTTTTCCAAGTCATACATGCTCAAAAACAGTTCAGGACAAATGGCTGGGCGAGCAATCACCAAATAAAAAATAAACAAGACAGTCTTGTCCATAAAACATTTTAACCCAGGCCCCTGCCTAAAAACTAGATGACAAATAGACACACTTTGACATATACTCACTCATGACGTTGTTTACCTCCTGCTTTGTATTCAAAGTAACAACAGTCACTGTTCACCTTCTTCTGTGGACTGCAGGATGTTTTCTTTAACATAGTTCATGGCCTTGGAAGCGTCCACGAACTCCTTTTCCACGTTGTTGTAAGTGACACGAAATCTAGCTGGATACAGGATCCCATAGCGAATTCCAGGCTTGTCGTGGAGCATCTTCCTGACATCGGTAAAGGCTGCTCGGGCTTTTGCAACGCTGGCGGTGTAGTCCGGGAAAATTGCGATTGGGCTTCCTCTGTAGTGGAGTTTACCTCTGCGCGCTCTTCTCAGGATGTCCGCGGCGTCACCCTCGCTGTTTAGTTTGGCGATTATTGCGCGTGGAGCATCTCCTGGCCTCCACTGGGTCAAGCTGCGGTGAGAGCGTTCCACCCGCACTTCTCTGTCCAGTCGAAACACCTCTTTAAGGAGTGAGGAGATAGTCTCCGGTGTGCTGGATCCCTGGATTTCAGCCACACCGACTATCCTGATGTTACCTCTTCTCATTCGCCCCTCTAGGTCCTCACACTTGTTTTTAAGCACTTGCATTTCTTTTTTAAGAGAAGTCACGGTTTCTTGCACAGCCACCATCTCGTCGCTCCATGTTGACAAGCCATCACCAACAGACTTCACATCGGCTTTCACTTGGTCCAGTTCCGCCCGAATGGCGGCGGTGTTGTTGTTGATCTCAATTTTCACATCGTGGATATCACTTTTCAGAGATGCAAAGTTGTCCGCAAATGCGTTCTTGATTTCTTGCGTGATGATGGTGGAAATGTCCTGCCGCAGTGAGGCAAGAATGTCCGCTTTGATAGCCGTTACATCCATGTCAGCTATCGGCGCAGGGCTTGGTGTTGTTTGGCTAGCTGCGGTGCTATCAGAACTTTTTGCCGCGGCTGCACTGGTCCTTGTGCTCGATGAGGCCTCGTACTTGTATTTTCGTAGATTTGCGGCCATAAATGCAACTTCAATTTACTTTTCGTGCACTTAAAGTAGTTCGCGATCTTAGAAAAGTCGTAAAACACAAGGAGGCAATCAGAATGTCTATTTTGATGGAATTTAAGCTGAAATGTGCAGGAGCTCTAAAACATGCGTCTTCACTCCATCGCGCTCGCTAGCGCCCCCCCTTCACTTAATATTTTAAAACTGATGTTACAGTGTGTTACTTTTCCCCCACGCTCAGATTGTGTGCGATCTAGCTCCTTTACAATAATAGGATTGGATTTTTCATGGAATGACAAAACACATCGCAGCCCTTTTTCGTTTACAGTGAAGCAGTTATACCTCTTGCGAGGACCATGGTCAAAGGCAAAGTCAATCCTGCAGGAGCAGTGGGCTTCATGTGAGCTATCACTGTTATTGTTTGAGTGCTTGTTTCCTAAAATGCTTTTTTTTAACACATTTGAGTTTTTTGTTTTGCACTGTTGTATTTTTGCTTTGGTAATATTTTGAAGTAATTTTACTGTGACTTGAGTAGTTTCTTAGACCATAATTTTGTACTTTGACTAATGTTATTTTGAAGAAAATTTAGCATAATCTTTGGCTTCCCACCTCTGGGTAGACAGTTAACTTGTAGAGTAAGCTTCATGGAGGAAAAGACAAAAAGACTTCCAGTATAGAATTATGCTGTTTTGGATCTAACCCTAACCTTTTATGTGGTAGCTAAGCTTTGTTTAAATTGCCCACCCGTGTTGGTGCTAAATCTAAGCTGCTCCTAAAGCCAGCAGCTCATGCCCCTCGTCTTGTCACAGTCATGGATCCAAGTGCCAGCTTTCCAGGCCGCCAGTGGCATCTGCTCTTTGTATCGCAGCCAGATAAATGAGGTGTTTGCTTTTCTTTGGCAGAGCACTACCTTTCAGAAGGTCAGAGAGGCTAGGTACACCAGGGAAAAGCCGCGCCGCTAATGCAGCTCACTTCTTTAAGGCACCGCTGGCTCTCCATGTGTTAGCCCATTAGCTGCAAACCATATAGGCTTTGGTTTTGCATCAGGGCCAGACATTTCTTAGACCTCACAGCATTTGGACTGCAAAGAAACTGTTTTACTTTTTCCCTTGCTGTGTGGTTTCAGTGCAGAGTGAATGCCAGTTCTACTTGCACATTCTGTGAGAATTTTAGATTAAGTTGTTGAGGTTGTATTGGCAAGACTGGGCAATTTTCTTCTTGTAGTAGAATTGGTTCCATGAATAATTAATCATCAACGGGGAATAAATTATACCTTTCATTATTTTGTGTATAGCAAAGAACATCCTGAGCTTGTGAACTAAGTTCACTGATAATAACAGCAATTAATGATTCTGATGGTTGCATGAAAGTAGTGGATCTCGTTTTTTATTTCATTTCAATTGTTGTGCCCTTGTACAGAACTTGTAAAACCATCTATTTAGATGAAAATTATGCTGCTTTGTTAGCTTTACAGTGACTGCAAAACTTGCTTTGAGCACTAAAAATGTTTGTGATAAGCTCTTCAAACTAAGTATTATCTTAAACAATACAGCAAATAATTAGGATGATGTTAAGAAGACTGTGATAAAGAAGACTGTGACAGAAGATGTTTGTGATCGGAACAATTCATTTTTCATTATTCATTCTTTAAAAACAGCAAAAATAGAAACAGTGCCTTTAGTAACCAGTAAATGGTCATGATGAATTGATTTCAGCCACATGGTTTGACTTGTATCATAGATATTTTTCTGTTTTTAAGACCGGTTGACTTTCCAATTGCATCGCTGTCTTAACAAAACAGATGTGTTGCTATTTTCTTATCCTCCATGCTACATCTCCTCCCCGCTCATCCATTCTCCCCTCCCTCCTGCGTTCCTTTCAATTAAACCTTGCGGCTGATCATTTACTTAGTACTCCTCCCCAGCCCCCCCGACGCTCGCCGCGCCTTTGTGTCGAAGTGTGCTTTTTGAATTACAGCCAGACGCTTGTTTTTGCTCTGTGTGTAAACATTGTTTGATGAGGTAAATTAGGTTTGCCTTGCACCTTATCTTTGAGAGGAGAGGCTCACTTCAAGAACAACGGCTGAGGTGAATGTGCAGGGAAAACAAAGCCTCTGAGGGTCATGTTATAGCTTTGATTAGTGAACACACTCAAACACCTTTTAGTGTCCCTTTGTGGATTTTTCTCCCTAGGTAACATAAACCCTCTCTTTTTCTATTGTTGTTAGCGTGCACTTAGCTTTTACACTGACTAGAGCCTGTTGTTGTTAATTATATGAGGCCATGTAATTAATGAGCATGTATAGAAACATAAGACCTTGAGATTAAGCTTTTGTAAGAGTGACTAGTCCTTTGTTGGTGTAATAGGCCATAAAGAAACACATGCTCATAGTGTCATTAGTAACAGGATACTGAAAAAATCTCGACAAATAATGCAGCATTGTGAGGTCATTCTTCAGTTATCAGAGCATATCTTTGCACTCACAAATGTGCTATACCATGACTTGTAAATTTGACATATTTCAGTGTTTTCTATTATGGTGACGTGGCACATTAGAGAATTTTAAATCCTCAGTCTTATAAAAATGTTAAAAAAAAAAAAAAAAAACTGTTTTCACCGTAACTAGGCAGCTGAGCCTGGCACTGTTTGGCTGCTTTGATTGGCTGTGTTAAAATTCTCATAACATGCTTTTAACAAATAGTTGTAACTAAGTGGCACACTGACATGACCTGTTACTTAATAATATTGCTCTTCTCATTTTATAAAGAGTGATTACTTACTACATTAGATAAACATATATAAGATAAGACAATATATAAGATAACATTTTTCAAATAAAAAACACAGGAAACATTTAATCACGCAGAACCAAATACTGTATTGTATATTCCACAATCTCTCTATATAGCTAACATAAATATTATTTAAATGCCTTTTTTGTTGTTTCTGTAATGCAAAAATGTGAATATGTCTAGTCACTAACAGAAATTACCATTTAAAAAAAAAAAATGTGTTAAATGAACTTTAGCTCTTTCAGTTCAAAATACAATCTTATTATTAGGAATACCTGGCTCTTGCCCACCATAGTCCACCAACGTGAACGCCACCTATTGCAATACGTACCATTATAAGAAGTCCTAATGCTGATGTTTCTTGTGTCAGGTAAGGTTTTGTGGGAGCATAAGGCCAAAAGAAAGGACCAACTTCAGCCCTGTAGAGCAGCAGGAGATCATGGAAAGCACATTTTAGCTGGAAGAGCTTTACCTGAGCTCATCTTGACCTGTCTTGTCAAGTTATTGTAGACGTTTCTTCTCTATTCTTGTAGCTTTCACAGAAAATGAAAAGCGAAAAACTTTCTATCTGAATTTACAAGGGGTTTATAAATTCACCTCATCTACAAAATTTGAACTTGCATAATACACCTTCAAGGCAAGTGCTCAGAAAATCTAAAAATCCAAAGTTGTTTATATGAAATTGTGTTGTTTCCACATCCTAAAAGAGCAAATGTATTTACAAATAAACCAAAACAACAGAAAAAATAATAAACCTAATAAATGTCTTGCCTTAAGCTCAAGTCTTTATGAAGTGAAGACACAGCATGATTTTGATGAAACATTGCTTGATTTTAGAGTAGTCTGGAGTTCTTGCGTATTGCGTCGTCACTCCTCCTTCTTAAGCCAGTGACAATGTGATAACATTCCTTTTCATTTTGCCGGCTGTTCTGATGCGTTTTTGTGAGCTCGTAGTCCTCTATAGCGAGTGTAAAGTCTGTCTGAGCCGATGTCTGTGACACATTATCCACACCATGGGCTGAAAATAATGTCTGACTTCTTAATGCTCCTCTGAGTCTTTGGGGCTTTACCTCTTCCTGTGAGTCTCCTCTTTTCCTGGAGCCATTTCTCCACATGACATCTCCACCAAATAGTACTTCAAGATATATTAAATTCTGTATTGTAATCACAATTTTAATGAATACAAAAAGGAACAAGCATTTTTTAATTTCCACAAAACATTAATTTTTTCCTACATAAAAACGGCTAATGGTGAAGTTATATTTGAAAAAACTGCATATCAGAGACTAATCAAAATCTAAAACTAGATACTCATTTGAGAAAGTTTTTCTGCTAAAAAAAAAAACCCAACAAAATCAGATTTTTCCTGAATAATTTTAGAATGATACTGATACTAAAATTCAATTTCCAATTAAGGAATGTATTAACAGTAAAGATTCTCTATGCTGGTTACCAGTTCACCAACGCATATATTTCAAAGTTTTGCTTTATGTCTACAAATCCCAAAATGGTCAGAGCCCAAAGTACAGTACATAGAAGACAAGTTTACAAAGTACACAAAAAAGGTCCTCAGATCTCAAAATTTAGATCTTTTGACAAGCCAAGAGTCTGAACAAAATCAGGTGAATCAGCTTTTAGTTATTATTAAGTTGCCTATTAAACTCAAATCATCTCCAAGCATTAACATTTTTAAAATAGAAACTTAAAACATTTCTTTTACGTCTGCCAATGGCGGATAGTATAATTTATAAATATATATTTTTAATAAGATTATAAAAATTTCTTAATGTCCCAGATCTGCATTTCTACAACATTAGCAAATCAGGCAAGTTCGGTTTGATTACTCAACCAATGTTGTTTTTTCGCTGCCATTAGATAGAGCTCTAACTAAATATTAGATATTTAAACCACCTGACTATTAATATGCTTTTTCTGTGTAAAAGTTCTGAAGTTCTTGTTTAAAAGAAAATGTGAATTCCTAACAGTATCTGAAATAACATACGAATAAGGAATATTGAACATATATGTGCTTCTTACAGTAGGTCTGTGCCTGAAGGCTTCATCAGCTCGTGATTGATCTGTAGAGATTCCAAATCTTAATTGACTGAGCGACTTTTTAATAAGACTTATTTGAACATGTGAATCACCATTAAAATGCGGTGCCCCAGGGCTGTCAGAGCTCTATTTGGATAAAGTGATTTGAAGAGATGGCAGCAGAGTGATGAGAAGCTGTCTTTGCTTGAACAGTTGGCTGAACTGACAAGACGCCATCACTCAGAAGTCGATGAGCGTTTACCAGGTATGAGCCCAGTGTGAGATGAGTCGCACGAGTGAACAAACACCTTTTAAAGAAACGCTGTGTAATATTTGGATTTAATAAGTAAGTGCTAATTCTTTTGGAGCCAATAACCTTTATCACGCTGCTGTTTAATTTTGATTTTCCGTCCGTTCTACATGAGAAATTTGCAGAGCCTAACTAAAATTAACCAATGTTTAAAAATCACACAGCGGAGAACAAGTTTCAGATGATTAATCACTGGCAGCCTGTCCTGGCCTTTACATACAAAGTAGATACTTCACCAGGGAAAAGCTTCCATTTTAAATATTGAAAAGCTAACAAAGAGAGTAACTTAAGTGTAAAACCTTATAAAAGTGCACTAAATACCAGGTTTGTATTTTTGCAACTAAGTTAGTTCAGTTTGTAGTATGGCTGGATCAAAGAAGAATTGTCCACATCCAATTGTCCACTTTGGACTAGACTCTGCTATTTTCCTTCGACCATCATTACTTTTGAGACAGCCAGAACTTTGAGCAGCTCAGGACAGTACCAAAGAAACATCCAGAGTGAAAATTTCTATCCCCAAAATTTTTAAGTTATTTCTCAATTTTGTGATTTATGGAAAGCAGTTCGGTGTAGGCACAAGATCTGTGCTAAGAAAATAAAGTTTTGAGAAGAATTCTCCTAAAATTGTATAAATGAGACCCCTAAGACATCAAGTGAAACATTTAAAGAATAGAAATTTGCTGCTCAACAACAGCTTCTTAATCAATCATGCAACTGCAAAAAGTAAAT
This sequence comes from Mugilogobius chulae, assembly GCA_038363315.1. Classification (NCBI taxonomy): domain Eukaryota; kingdom Metazoa; phylum Chordata; class Actinopteri; order Gobiiformes; family Gobiidae; genus Mugilogobius; species Mugilogobius chulae. The sequence continues at coordinate 18,439,275 of CM076412.1, read as the reverse complement.
TTCATGGCTTGATTCTAGGATTTGAACCTCATTTCAAGCATTTTTTGCTAAATTAAGCTTTATTTATTATCAAGATCTAGATCATTTTTCTTGTTTTAAATAGTTTTGAACTAATTTCAAGACATTACTTATATTTCAAGCCAAATTATTTGCCAATAGACTTGTTCTTATCCATTGGCAAGTCTTTGTTTTTCTTTTAGCCAACATTTCTTATAACCAGTCTGAAATGCTTTGCAACAAGCATCTATATACATACTTGTATATAGACATCTTTCATAGGCCTAATACATTAAGCTACATTACATTCACACAAGTTTGTTTCTGTTGCTAAGATCTTAGCAAACAACATGGGAGTAGTAACACGGTGTTGCTTTAAGACACTGTTGCTTGTAAAATATGAATAGTGGCTTGTTGTTTTTTTCTCCTCGAGGAAATCATGCAGCGTGTCTGTAATTTCCCTAAGCTGTTTTAGTGGTGATATTATTCGAAGCATGACTCGCAGTCAGAGAATCCGGTCCCACTACAGCAGTAACGCACGAGGACAGCTGAGGGCCCGTGGCTGTGTGCGCTGCTGATGAGATGTGTAATTAGCCAAAGCAGTCGGACAAAATGCTGCAGGTGCACGAGACATAAAAGGAAATGAGCCAAACGAGAGGTCAGGGGAGTGGGAGACAGTGCAGAGAGATGCTGCTGCTGCTGCTTCTCCAAAGTGCTGCATTTCAAGTGTGTTTTACAGGCTGGCAGTCTCATAGGCATCAACATTTATTTTTAATGCAACGGCTCTTGGATCTTTGACATGCAAACCCAAACACACCTTTTATCTCTCTTGTATCTTTGATGGATCATCTTGGCCAACACAAGTCTAAAGAGAAAAAAAATCCTATAATAGACATGAATATAGAGTCTATATGATAACAAAGCTGTAACTGAATGTAAAAAAGAGAGGCATTTTCGGTCGATGTCACTTTCCGCCCTACTGCGCATGCGTTATGCTGAAAGAGCTCCTCTCTGTCTAATTACATGGGGAAACTTCTTTGAACTAAACAACGAAACACGACAGCTAGCTGTTTCAATCAGGTCTGAACCGGTCTGACAGACGTCTGTCTTCTGAATCTTGAGACAATGTTTTTGTCACTGTTTTTTCATTCCTCTGAATGTAACTTTTAGTTGTAGGATTGAATTTCATTCACAAATGTTGACTTGGCAGCATAACTTTTGTTTTCGCACAGTGATAAACTCTTGTAGTTAGCTGACAACAATGCTTTTTCGACTTGTTTCCACTGTTTGTGTCTATGAGCGAAGGCTCTTTCTACGCATCGCCCGTGTTGATAAACAAAAAAATTCCAAAAGTTGCCCAAAACCTTTATTTACTAAGAGCAATGCCTACTTCAGAACAATTTTACTCAAGTAGAAGTATTTGGAGAAACTTCGTATAGCTAAGCTAGTGACTTTATCCACAACGGGTTCTGTGCTAGCTTGATGTTTCTAAATAGATGTACTTGTGGATTTCGTTTTGTTAAATTAAGTGCCTGTGGTCTTCACTGCAATGTTTAAGGTCTACAAAAAGTATGAAACTAGCTGTTTAATGTAACGTATATGTCTGTGGACTCACGCTACAGTTAGCAAGCTATTATAAAGACGGACAGTGTGTGGAGCTGTTTACCCACCAGAAAGAAGCTAGCGGTAATCGGCAGTTTTTTTAATAAAACACAATCCTTCCACTGTTGGCAGTTATCTCACACATCCTTAGAAATGTGCGGCAGTTTTTCTGTGGCTCCAGCGTCTGGTTTTCAATTTATTTGGCCAAAAAGGAGAGAACTGCACATTTGCTACACTTCCGCATGGATCACCCAGAGTGGGCGGGTACTGCAAAAATGCCCGTATGTTGCAAGTCAAATGTTGGCGAAGTGTAGCAAATGTGCAGCACTTCTCTCCTTTTTGGCCAAATAAATTGAAAACCAGACGCTGGAGCCACAGAAAAACTGCCACATTTCTAAGGATGTGTGAGATAACTGCCAACAGTCAAGAAGATCGAGTTTTATTTAAAAAACCTGCCGATTACCGCTAGCTTCTTTCTGGTGGGTGAACAGCTCCACACACTGGCCGTCTTTATAATAGCCTGCTAACTGTAGCGTGAGTCTACAGACATATACGTTACGTTATTCTGATACAACAATTGATTTTTAATTTAAAAATGTATGCTACTGACTGTGTGACGTGTATAAGTATGTTCATGTTTCAAAATTGTTAAAGGGACTGTACCTGATTTTTTGCATCCTTAAAAATGTAAACAAACAGAAATAATTCATTTAAAACATTAGTCTACATTACTTTCTCACTTAGCTAATGCATTATGAGCTTCAGAATTGTTCACCATGATGCATTTTAATAATTTTTCACAGCTGTTAGAGGCGAGGTGAGTCACTATGCTAACAACAGTTAGCCACAATGCTAAAAACAACAACAGAAAAAATTGGACAAAAACTGAATTTTATTAGACATACACAGGACTTTGCGGACTAATTTCCACCTGAATAGATACATTAACAAGACATCAATGCTAGGGGAAAATTGTTTTTAAGTTATTTTGTTGCAAAAAAAATCGAGTATAGTCTCTTTAAGCTTAAGCATTATCTGAATTTTGTCTATTACATAACTAATGTTAATAATTGAAAATTTTAATTATTAATAAGTCAGTTGTGCTCGGATACAGGCATTGTAGATAAAAATAACATTTAATAATTTTTTCTGCATGAATAAAAAAATCCATTTGGCAGATACAAAAAACATTTTTTAAATATATTGAGGGAATTGTATCGGAATATAGTGTATCGGGATGTATTGTATCGGAAGGTTCTTGGCAACACTCAACCCTAAATCAAATGACAGCAAGCCTGTGTTTTCTAAGAAACACACTAACACGTCTTGATAAAAGTTTTAGATTCATGTGCGCACACAAATCCCTTTCCATCTGGTTGGTGGGGTGTATGAAAAATAGCCTTGCTTCAGTGACACTAAAGAATTACTGGGCTACTGTGAACGAGCACCTTTGTTAGCACTGCCAAGAGCCCAGGTGGGAGAGGTGGAGGTTAACATCACTCATCACTGTAATTAATTGAACCAATTTAGCCATTTAATATTGAGCAGGAGGGAGACAAAGAGGTTTGGAAAGTATGAGTATTGATTGGCCAGTTCATAAACTAACAGCTGCTCCTTTAGGCTTTAATTACCAGCATTTATTTAGCTGATGTAAATTACAGTTTCTCTATACCAGTGGTTCCCAACCTTTTTAGTGCCTCTTAAATTTTGTCTTCCAGTCCAAGTACTCACTAAACTGGGGTTTTAGGTAAATAAAAATGTTTTCTAGTGATTAGAGAACTCCACCAACTTCTGCAAATGAAAAAACACTGATAGCATTAAGCACTAGCCACAGGTGCAACTCCTGTGACTTACCAAACAGAACCGAGAGTCTGATGTCTGCTCATGTAAACTTATATTTCTTAGCTTTGACTGATCATACAAAACATGACAACACATCTGATTTATAATGCCTCATTCAGAAATCAGAATAATTCAATTGCAGAAGACGCCCAGGGGTTTGCCACGTTTGCCAACACAGGAGTTGCATTAGCTCAATTCTAGCAAATTAATGTCAGAAAGAACCATAACTATATTTACTAATACAAAATAAATAGAGACAAAAATGTAAATTTGCACAAATTTGACAAAAAGTAAACCTATTTGTAAATGCGTGAGTAAATAATCTGTCACTTCTTCTGTAGGGTGCATTTGAGATGAAATATGTTGCTATAATAACCTGTTTAAAAAGGCAAGGCAAAATTTCCCAAAATCCATAGATCGTGCTTTAGCAAAGTGAGAATAGTGGGTCTGTCACCACGCCCCCTGCCTCCCCGAAGGATCAGTAATTCTTTTGATACCTAAATGTACGTTGACATGGTGTATGTGAAAATATTGTTTTGTGTCACTCTAGCACATTGTCTTTTACTCAAATCATTATTTGTATGTGTCCCTTCTACAGTTTTGTCTTACCTCTCTCACTGTCCTTTAAAACCAAAATGAGGATATACTCTCATAGCTGCATTGTGCCAACAGTTTTGCTGTAGTAAAAGTTCTGATGAAAGCATGTGGTGGCAGAGGGACAGTCTGATGGACCCCATGGAGAGACACGTCCAGACACTCATCAGTGCCCCCACAGAGAGGACCGAGATGCTTTGGGAAAGTGGAGAGATGGTGCTAGATCTGTCTGACTAAAAATAAACCAGTCATGCACAGCTACACAGGAACAGCATTTTTAAGTTTTTTTAACACCAACCACCAATCACTGATAACAGCCAGGCAAATATAAGTACTGGTAGTCATCACTCCTCGTCATGGAAGCAGTTTGTAGAAACGCTAAAATAGAATTACATACATAGTTAATTTTAGTGCATCACTAAACAAAACAAATTGCGACAGTTACTAGCTTCTGCTGTTCTGATGCTTTGACCAGTCAGTTTTAAAAATTTGTCTTGACATTCTGCTCTTTCTTTTCGACTTTTAGATTGATAACTTATCAAACTCAGTTGAGATCAGTGTGAGCCTCGTTATTACAAATAACTACTATCTACAATGTTGTATTTCTATGTGAGCCACTTGTTGTTGGGAGTTGTCTAAAGATATTAGCTGCTTGAGGCATTACTGTTTTTCAACAGATGGTGTGAGGATTTTTCTGCTTTTTCTCATTGGCCTGCAAAGAAAGAAATGAACTAAACTCCATCTTCTCCAATTTACAAATGCCTCATGTTTGTATTGTCCTCTCCCTTTCCCATTTCTCTCCATCTCTTCCTCCTGTTGCCTGTTCCCGTGTCACGGCATCCACAGCTGGGTAATTACTGCAGAGGCTGAAGGAGGTTAGGCGGACATTCTCTCTGATATTCAAATGAGCGTTTGTAAGCAGTTCAACAGCGGTGTGTGTGCATGTGCCAGTGCCTCTAATCTCATATCACACGGGAAAGGCATTTACATCGGCCGGGTGAAGAAATTAGAAAAGGGGCTTGATTAATTCCTGGTAAAAAGGGTTTTGAAGGGCGGCGTTCCACTCAGCTCCAGTGCTATGGGACCTGCTTCTACCTGCGGCGTGATTGACAGTGGCTGCTCTGCACTGTTGATGTCGTCAGTAATGAGCAAGCTTCAGGAAGATTCATACTGCCACAAGCTCCATGGTTCATAACACTTAGCCATTACATGTGACACTCAGGGTTTGATATATGACAAGCTAATCACAAGCCACGCGCTGTAATGCTATAGAACAATAATAACAACCATTAGCAATCATCAGAGGAACAAGTAACATGTTAACACAAAAGGCAGCTGGATACTTACATCTGAACATTTCTGTCATTTTAGCTGACAGAACAAATTGAGACAAGCTTATTCAAGTCATTACAAGCCATTGTTTTATAGAAAATGTGCATTGTTACAGCAGAAAACAAGACCACAATTTGCTGTTGGTGATTGGATAATTCGTTTACCTGTCATGCAAAATTCCACATTTGAAAAGCAATAATTTTTTTGTAATTTACTTAGTATTTTTCATAATGGTTGTGTCACAACAAAGTTAGAAAAAGCAGTGAAACCAAATTAGCTGGCATAGTCCAAATGCTGCAGAGATTATTGTTTGCTTGCTTAGTTCAGCAGAAGCCTTTTAGCTCCACTAGAGGAGTTTTGAGTCAACTTTAAGCTCAGTTTGCATCTTCACAAGTTTGGAGAAGCGTAGTGTAAGTAGAAATTCTATTGTCATGTCTATAAAACGCTGTTGCATTTTTTTGTCAGATCATAACGTAAGAGTTCAACATTGTGCTAACTGTGCAACAGCCAATCACAGCAGCCAGACATTGCTAAGCTTCACTGTCTGACAGCTTCTAAAATGTATCAAAAGCAGCACAGAAGATGATGGGTTTATTAATGTAGCACATTTACACAGAACAGATGTCTTCCAATATAAGTGCACAATTTAAAATAAATTTTTTTGGAGTGTATATTTTGACCCATTACCCTTTTAGATAGGACAGTAGGAAATTGGGGTTAGAGTAGAGGAAATTCAGGAATCAATCCCACGATACTGAAGCTGGCCGCACAGAGCTTTGCCTACATGCTGCTGCCTATAAAACACCCAACAACTGGGCAGCACGTGAATGGAATTTCAATGCTATTTAGAATGTAATATAATTAGTTCATGATATTTGAAAAAAACTAAAGAAAATATTACAGTAACATCTAGAAATGAAAGAAAGTCTTCCCTCTTGAGTTGAGTCGACTTTAATAAATGTGATATAATTTATAGACGTTTACAGCTATTCTTCTTGGTAAAGCTGCTTAATTCACATCGGATAGAGCAGCGGTGGAGGCTAAATCACTTTATTACTTCACATTTGTGCTGCGGTGTCTTAATTTTCCCATGACTTCTTTAGTAATGGCTGGATTCTGAGGAGATGAGTAAGCACTTTGGAGCTGGGCTAATTTTCCCTGGTCAAGTGTGAGGTTTCAGGCGCTAATCTATTTCATTACATTAACTCAGGTGATAAGAACGCTGGGGAGGAAAGTAAAAGTGTGGAGCTTTGTGGAGGAACCAGAGATGTCGGCAATGTTATTAACAGAGAAAGAAACTGTAGTCTGCTGAGAAATTTAAGTCCTACTATGTGTTCTCTGCTTAGGACTGGGCATTATCATACCACCGGTTGTGTATTGTGATAAGGTGAAATAATAAATTAAATAAGATAAATAAATGAGGGAAATGAAAACAGAACTTAGAGGTATCAGAAAGTAGAAAATTGCTGTGCTGCCTTCTCGTCTGTCACACTGTTTTTGTTGGTTTAAAGATGAAAAAACAGTTATCTTTGTTTTAATCATGTAAACCTAACTTTTTATCCTTAAGACATTATTTTATTTAGTAGCTCATATTCTTTCTCCAAAAAGTAGAACAGACAAACTGACGTGAAGTTTGTATTAGAAAAGTGCCTTTTTCTCCAGTTTGTTATTAAAAACGTTGAAATTTAATGAAAACATGAAATTCAAATGCCTATTAAAAAGGAATGGCATAATGTTAAATAACAATTCTTCTTTTTTGTTGTTTTTCATGGAAATAAACACATGTATGTCTCTTTTCATTTATAACATGTCATCATTGCATAAAGTTTTTGGTGGAGCTAAATTGGCCTGGCAGGGTAGAGAGGTCAAAGCGAGCACAGGGCTGGCAGTTAAGACATCTTAGATTATTCCAGATATTTCAGATCCATGAAGTGATAAACATTCGATCATTCAGACAAGCAAACCAGACTGAGCCCAAACGTGAGGAGAAAAGAGAGGAACACCTCTGTTTTGCCACAGTGGTGAAGTGCACAGCTCTCGGTCCCCTTTTTGCTTTTATTAACTTCTCTAAACAAAGTTACTATACTCCGCGTTCATGAGGCACCCGTTGCCGTGACAACAGTAGAGACAGCTTTATAAAACGTCTGAAAGTCCGAACTTACTGGAGGCAGTGTGAAACTAAACTCTGGAGACCAAATTAAAATAACAGAACACTTTTGAATGTTGTATGTCCTTGTAAAACCTTGGTGGGGACTTTCCAGTGTAGCTCTTTACTAAGACGAGCACCAAAGTCTGTATTAATAATTAACAACACCAGCTTAACACGTGTAACATAAACAACAAAAAACACTTATTTATTTTTTATAGCAGACATTGTTTGGTTTCAGGTTTTATGATACAATAAAATTATAAAAATAAAACTGTGAGACAACATACTGCCCCAGCCTGATAATTCAACTAATTAAATCCATTAGGATGATCTGTATTAACCAACTGTGAATTAGCCTTTTTACTTTGAATGGTTGATCCACACCCAATTCTTTTCCGAATGTTTATTCAATTGCTTTTGTCAGACTTCTGCGACTTTTCGTTCTTCTTCTTAAAATTCTGTCCAACACCACTGTGATGAATAAAAAGAAAAAGAGAAAAAACATGATTTCTTAGAACACGGCAATTATTTTATCAAACCAAATTATTCCTTGGCAGCTAGTTTTTATTCCCACAAATCTGGACTTGTGCTGACCAGTCGGTAAAACCAATAGAGATATAAAAATCCCAAAACTGTCTTTTGTCTATAATGGTGGACCTCATGTGCACATTACAAGAAAACTCTTCCAAATCCAAGCCCTGTCAATTACCGATAGAAACCCAATAGAGGCGCTCTGATCAAAGACCTGCCTGATGCGCTCCGGCCTCTTTGTTCTTGTCTCCTGGGACGAGGGGGATGGTGGAGTATTGACGCGCGGCTGCATCTGCTTCACACACGCTCCCTCGGCAGACAGATGTGTCCAGATCAAATGCAAATCCTCCATATTCAAAGGCACTGCACAAAAACCTTACAGTGATGTGTTACAACATTTTGGGCGCCTGCAAAGTTTCCATCTGTGCAAAAAACTGATATCATTATTTTCCCCCCGGCGCTCCAGAGACACCTGCCTGGCCCAGACGGATCATCGGCCAGCTCCAGATTGATTCAGAGGTCTTTGCGCTTAATTATTTTATGCCTTCCGTTTGAACTGTCTGATGAAATCCAATTATCTGGCAAGTCTTTTGCTTTTTTGACGAGAGGAAAGGGGACAGGACTAGGGCGGAAAAATGTTGGTAAAATTTATTACAATAGTAAACCGATTTTTCTGACTAGCATTGTGATTTGAATTCTGTGTTTTATTAGGATTCAGTTCAATGTTCACCTTTTATAATCCATGCAGGGGCACGTTTGAGACAAGACTAAGCAAAAGAGGAAAAACATGATTTTTTGAATGTTCATAGGAATTCTAACTGTTTTTTTATTCAGGATAATACAAGATATTTGTTGTTTGCAGGCCATAGATAATATATCTGTTGAAACTGGCATTTTGATTTGATTACGATTAGTGTGGCTGGATAAATGTGTGTGGTGTTTCTATGTAAAATTTGAACACTGAACATATTGTTTGCAGTAAAAAAAAAGAAAAAGAAAAGTGAAAAAGTCATATTGTAAATTTTGAAATGAAAGAATATTAATGAGTTTACTGCACTTTTGTTCCAGTACTTAAATCTTGGTGCATTGTGCAAGATGTTTGATTTAGTCACTTGTCTTTTTCAGCAATAAAAACACCCATAGTATATGCAATAATAGATATATGTTTAATACTGTAATAGGGAACATTCTAGCTAAATCAATAGGAAACCATAGAAACTGTCAGGGGGTGGAGTTTATATCAGAACAGTGCACCTTTAGTAACATTAAAGGTACAAAAACAATCAATCATTTATAAATACTTTGACAGGTAAATTCCTCATAATTGCATAAGAAGATATTGTTAGAAATAAGAAACAAAGCTATTTCTGTAACACCAAATAAAATAGGGATATCCTTTTTGTCAATATAACAGCTCTATAATTACGAAATATCAGTCAGGAAAGGAGAATTGAGTGGGAAGGTTACAAAGAAAGCTAAATCTTTGTTTTTCTTTGTCTTGTGAGTACACAGGATTCGAAGAAAAACGACCGAAACTGTGGAGCTACCATTAAGATGTCCAATAATGACAGGCTGTAATTTAAAGGCAGTAAACTTTTGCAGTGGGGAGTAGTGGAAAATGGCTTTGTTTTAAATTGATCCCTCTGGTTAAGCACTGACTGGTTCATAATGACACTGCGAAAACTGCCGTAAACTAACAATCAAGTGCACCTCGGATCAAGCTACGCCCCTCTGTGAAAATGTCAATTTACGTCGCCCGCCTCTATTTGATTTATGGAGCGGGGTCCTCGATGTGGGTGGCCATCTCGACTTCTGCACATAAACACTGAAACGCCCTCAAATGAGTTGTCACGTCAGGGAGTGCAGTGTGCAGCAGAGGCTCAGCGGGTCGCCCATATCCTCAGACAGATCGGGCTACTGATAAATAAGTAAATAAACCTTGGCCTTGGGCAACTCATCAATTTTGATTCTCCCAAATGAGTCTGTTCAAGAATTTATACTGTACCTAGGGATTGCAGTCTGTCAACCTCCAAGGAATTATGCCAGATGAACAAATATCCTTGCGAGAGACAATAATAAGGCATGTCTCTATATAATGCTAGAGCATACTTAGAGATGAGTTAATATGGATTTTGAATTTTTTTTGTGTTGACACCAATATTCAGTGTGCTACTGTCAACTGCTGTCAACTACTGTTGCCAAAAATCAACCAATACCAACAGTCTCACAAGAGACCGTATATTTACCACAACACAAAAATGGCATATTATGAGCACAATTTCATGCCTTTTTTCCGTATTTATGTTATATAATGGATTAGCATGATATGAAAAAGCGTAAAAAAACCCACAAGTATTCACAGCATAAAAAACGAGTTTTGGTTGAAGCCACGTGGGACATTTTCTTAGCCATCTACTAAGCCATCTTACTAATATGCGTAAGTTTAGGTCTGGGACTTGACTCAGGTTAAGATTAGGATCAGGATTTTTAAATATTCATAAATAAGAACACATCTTAACAACACCATAGAAATGAACTGGGACTGCGACACGTGGCATATTTAAGGAAAAAAGCGGTGAATTTGTGTTAGGTATGCGCAATTTACATGTCCTGTAATGTCATGGTATATATATTCTTTCTTATGAGATCGGGCTCAATAATTAGTGTAGTAGTCAAGACTACACAAATTGAGACCAAGAACTTTCCGAGGCCACAGTGTCTAGAGACCAAGACAAGACCAAGACCACTGAGGGTCAAGACTTACTATATCGAGACTTTTAAAAGTTGGAGGCAATGAACTCCCAGTTTAGCACAACATGCTGGTAATGAAATGTGGTCTTGGTGTCAGACCCCGAGTCCAAGACAAGATCAAGTCTAAATGCTCTCGAGTCCAAGATCTTATAAAAGGCAATTTTGAGACCAATCTTCAGATCACGAACATTCTTAAGTACTACTACGATAATAGAATCAATATATTGGCAATCCCTAATTATATCTTTTAGTTAGAAGATAATATGAAAATACAATTGAATACCAAAGTTGAGGTTCAAGTAGAATGCACAGCAAACATGTGATATAAACTACTATGACAATAAAAAGGGCTGAAATATTACTTCCTGCTTTTTTAAATCAGTTTTGTTGCAGCTTGCATATCTCCAACACAAGCATTGCCATATCCACTGTCATTTTATCTACAACCGCTTCATTCTTCTTCTATTTTAGCTTCTAGGTTTTTTTATTCCAAACCTCCACATGGCTCCTCATTCAGCACCTTTCACGTTTATTTTTCATCCCCATTGAATTGGCAAACTATGCTGCGGTTTGGGCAGCAATTGCCACATTTTGACTGACCCTGGTTCTTTTAATAGCAGAAACCATTTCCATATCAAGGGCCTGGCTCTGGATAGTGAGGCAAATACCTGCTACGTGAGCGGCTGACATGAGCCAAACATAACAAATGTATTCTCCTTAAATGGAACTGGAATTCTCACTTTTTAATTAAAAGGGTGATGTCAGGGATTTACAAAAAGATCATTCAAAATTTGTGGTGTTGTAAAAGTACTTTTAGTTAATAAGCAGCGTTTTCTTCCTGCATTTCATTTGCCTGTGCCTCTGTGTTTTAGTGCCTCGTTACCTAATGCATTGGGTTTTGATAATGGTCTTGATAAAGGCGCTGGAAATGGCCTTTACTTAAGAACCATCTGTCAATAAACTGGAAACAGCTGATCCAGGTTTATGTTTTTAGCATGTTGTCTACATATACGTTTGGTATGCTTACACTGGCATGTCACAACATCCTGTCCCAGAAAGTCACAAAACTAGAGGAAATAGTGCTGGGCAATTACACAAATGTTAGTTTCAGTTATCATTATTTCAAATCGATTACAAAAATTGAGTAATCATGAATATCAACATTAATTTGTGTTCAACTAGTGTGTACATAATTGCACATAGTTGGAAGTTGATTCTCACACTACAATTACAGTGCACTAATGCTCTGCCTTCCGTCTAAGCAAAATAGCATTTGAGTAAGTGTGATCTGAATTAGGATTTAAGTATTTATTGATTTTTTTAATAATGGTGTAGCTATAGTCAGACATGACACCGAGTATGCACAGAAAAGTTGCTGAGTGTAAACAAAAGGTTATTGGCGATTCGTCTAAATTTAGCTAAGATTCTGAATGTGCAGCATAGATAAAAACCAACAATTAGCAAAGATTTAAAATAGACTTAAAGAAGAAAAACTCTATATTGGATTTAGTCATTCATTTCAACTTTTGGTTCAAAGTGAAGTGATGGGGAGGGTTCTGTAGTAAAAACATTACATTATGACTATGCAGATTGGACTTAGCACTGGGGCAGTGATCAGAGTTGCCAAGTTGCTAGCGACTTTTTTTTGAAAAGTCGCTTGTGAATTTTGACGGTTGCAGGTTGTGTTTTTTTGGCTTGCTCCTGAGCTTCACTGTGAAATTTTGTTGTTGTTGCATTTTTTCAGGTTTTATTCACAAAAATGTACACACTATCGACAGAAATATGACTTTAGCATATTTTCCTGTTTTAGAGTCTTTATTAATGATCAAATACTATTAAAATGTGCCAAATGTTTTGCTGTGACTTATGTTTATAATTGTTTTTTTAACAGTTTTTTTTTAATGATGATCTGAAGTCACTTGTTTTGGCTTTTTCTAAGATAGGTTGCTTGTTGCTATCTGAAAATCTGGCAACCTGACAGTGATGCCATCCACTTTAAAACACTGCAACTGAGACGCTTAAATGGCCTTTTGTGGTCATTGCACTCTGGAACCTGGTTTAAGAACTCGTGGAATTCAAACTTTTGAAATGTCGGCTTATAGTGAATGAGACATAATTTTAAACATGGATTTTTGCAGATATGCCTGGGCTCAACTTCGTATGGACAGCTTAATCCACTCCAAACTGAATCAGTCGAAAGATTGCTTAAATTTTTATGAAAATCTTGAGGAAAATAAATGCGATTTGTGACCTTGACCCCTCGAATAGTTCAATTTCTTAACCTTTTGACTCGATGTTTACCTAAGTCAATTGTCTGCATCTATCTCTTGCATATTGATTTTTTTGTATTCCCTCTTCACTCTTTGAGCTTGGAATCAACATTAAACTGTAATTATCTTTCTGTCTGATCCACCGCTTTCCTTTTAATGCTACATCAAATTATTAGCTCTTTGTGCATTATTAATTTACAGTTTACACAAAGAACTACTGCTACAATGTACTTTTTTTCCATTTTCTCCCTCTAGCATTTCTTTCAGCTACTTCTCTGATTCCTTTCTCGTTTCCTTCTCACACTTCCCCTCTGTGCAGTTATCACAGCTTCACTGTTGTTTCACTTTCACGCGTGTTCCAACACTTTTTGACTTGAAAATGACTCCCTGATCACACCAGGTTATAATAGGAACCTTCATCTAATAAGAGTACTATTTTTTGGTTTAAAAGTATTACAGAATACACTGTTTCTTTTCCTTGGTCTTCTTCTTCACATTTATTTGTCTGTCTAGATGTGTTGTCTGCCTATTTTCCCCACGTTTCCTTTTTCACAGTCACATTCTGTATCTATAATAGGATCAAGACAGTACAAAATTGAACGGCAGGGGTTGTTTTCTCTGTAATACAATTTTGAGATTATGAGCTCTTTCTTCTTGGCATGAAGAAAAGATTGCACTCCGTTCTGATTTAGAGAACTTGCAAATTGAGGTATGCTAGTTAAAATTTCCAAAACATTGGACTTTAAAGCAGGAGTGCTCAATCTTTTTAGACCAGGACCCCCCAAAATAGCCATGTAGCCAGCTCGCGACCCTCACAGCAAACTAAAATTGATGGCCCTAAAAATTTCAAGTTAGAAAACCAAATTTTGACCAAATTTTGAAACATCGGTAACGGCGTCAGCCAAAGAAATTATTTTCAACGTTTTTAAGTTAATTTATCCTCCAGACTGGTATTTCTGTTGCACAAAATCCCTGTAATTATTTCCTCTACCTAAATTCTTTTGTGGCTGGAGCTCCAACTGAATTCTTGTAGTGGGAAACACATGACTGTTATGAGTGCTACACAATTTTTGATGTATAAGAAGTAAGAAAGACAAGAACAGTACACCTAATGTATTATGTTGGTCCTTTATGGCTTCTCTAAGATGTTTTAGTGAACAATTAATGTTTGGGGGTTCGAATAGGTTTCTGAGAACTATGTTTAATGTATTGTTTTATATTCTCTTATCAGCAAGATAGAGTTTCTGCTTTATTCATTTCTCACCTTAGATTTCAGCCAAATTTTATCTGACCCTGCCTCTTTGTACTTTACACGCATTTTTTACCAACAGTAAACTAAGAAAAAACTTATACTGTATGTTAAACGTTTTTCAGTGTGCGTATTATGTGCTGATTTGTGTTTGCCTACTTTTATTTGTGAATTTGTGTGTGCTTTTATTTTAAATGCCAAAAGTATTGGTAATCGTCTGTTTAACAAAGAACAAAAATGCATGTTAATTAAGCCATAGTTATCAGTAGTCAGTTATTTTTCCATAGTTTCCCTCACAAGACTTAAATTTGGCCTGGTGGGCACACATAGCTAATTTTGACATATCCATTTATTTTGAATGACTTGAATGAATCTCCCTTCCCTGGAATTTGTCTGAAGTGGAGTTGAAAGTCCCTGCTCATTCCTTTGGCTGCGCTGGTCGGAGGTACAGACTCAGAAGTCTGTGTGTTGAGAAGCCAGACTGTTTAGCTGCTGGCTTTCGGTCAAGTAGCAGCAGTGAAAGGACACGGGCCCGTCAGCATGGGACCTCATTGGCTCTGTATGTGGATCTCAGGTGGCTTCAGCTAACAGACCCCTCTTTACACACAACCTACATACACATATGCACAAACAGACTTGACAAAAAGTCCCATCTGTCTCTTTGCTTCACGGTCACTCAGGCTCGCGTGGATGTCGTCCTAGGTGCCTCAGATGGAGTCAGTGTCTGGCAGTGAGTGAAGCGGGAACAGTGATGAGATGCAGACTGATTTAACTGCCCATCAAAGCAGCAGCAGCAAACGCAAACCGCCACTGGGATCTTCTGTGTATCTGAAGTCTGTGACAGAGAGCCATGGGGAAACACGTACTTAGAAGTGCATATGCTCTCTGCGGTGTATCTGCTGGCTAATGCGGTTTACTGAGATTTGTATTGTGATTTGATTTGTGTGTCATTCAGTTAGGATCTATGAACAAGTGCAAACACATATTTAATGACAAAACAACTTGCATTTTAATCAAATAATAAAAACATAAGAACATTTTGTTTTATTTCTATTAGCGTCTGAGTAACCCGCTAGATATACTGTGCGTTTGCAGTATATGCTAAAATGCTGAACTGTAGTAAAAGATCATACTAGGCCTGACTTCTCTATAAAAAGCCACATGTACCCTCATTTACAAACTGTAGTTTAGGGATTTAGGTTCTGAAGAGCTCCTACTTAATCACATCCAAGAAGTTAAATGAAACTAAGTGTGCGCACATTACATTGTTTTGATTCCTAGCACTAGTACTCGCCCCACAAAGAGGACTTACAGGCAGTAAAAATAAAGGAGAGTGCACAGGAAACACAGGCATGATCCATGAAGAAACATTACAAAGAAGAGCTGGATAGAAGAAGAAAAGAAAAAGAAAATGTAACGCTGCACATTATGAAAGCAACCTTAGAGGGTGTTAATGTGTCTTTTACAGTCCCTGTTTTAACTGTTAAGTCAAAGGACTTTCTCTCTTTAACTAATCTCTAAGTTGATAGACAAGGATATAGAGATAATTGCATTCATTTGTTGCTTTAGATTTACACATTCTAGTGCTTTTAGTGCTGTCCTTAAGTTTTGACACTGAAACTGCATTTGCCTGTAAAGTAAATAGCAATGCTTACTATGAAGGTGTTTTTTTAGTGAGCACTCAGCCATCAGCCTACATGGCCATTTTAAAGTCTTGTGTACAAGGTGTCCAAACTATTTCTTCTGCTGTAGCGCATTTATATTCTTGTTCATGACAAGCAAAAGGCCGAGGGACCTTGATGTTCCCAGAACAAGCGGAGCATTTGCACCACATAAAGTGGCTTTGCAGCGGTAAATGAGGAGCTCCAGACATTTGAAAATTGCCTGGCCTCTCTTTCTCTCACGTAAAACGCTCTCTGTCACCTCATTTTTCAGCCCAATCTCTTTGTATGTCCTGTGCTCTTTCTGAGGCGCTACTTTCTCAAAATGATTCCTCTTCCTCCGATTGGATCTACACAGTCATTCTCCTCTTTCCACCTCTCATTTAAAGTGTTTTATTCACATGTACAGGACAATCAGCTTACCCTTTGTGGCCTTGGAGAGAGAGAGTGTGTGGCCACCCATCAGTCGCTCCCGGACACCGTGTCTGGATAAAATAAACCTGGGTGGCTTTCACCTGTAAGTAATAGCTTTTTGTATTTGAGTCAGACCTAGAGCCCATTCTCTCTTTCCACCATTTGCTATTTCTCTTTAAAAGTTGTATATCTCAGCAGCAAAAATCTTTCTTTCAATCAATCTTATGTTTAGTTCCTGCAGTCCATATTGAAAACCTAAAAACGCAAAAAAATGTATCAAAAATGCACCGCCCTATCTGTGTGAGACACAAATGTCAGTTGTGTTAGGTTTTTGCTTCCCTTTACCAATTTTGCATGTGAGCAAATGCTTGATACATTTTTTGTTGCTAATCCAGTTTCTATTGTTCAGTTCACACATTACATATCATTCATATTACATATATGACTGCTTTAGAAAGTCTTGCAGGTCAAACCTAATTGGCAGCTTTAGCAGCTCTTGTGATAACTCTGTCTCAGTCTTCATTTCCCTTTTCATTCCTGGAGCCTTTACACAGCTCTTGATTAATCGCACATTCAGCATGAGTAGTTACTCAGTCACGCATAAACAAGCTCATTAGTAACAACCTACTTATTGATGAATGCACAGAAATGTCATTTAAAGATTATCTTTTTACCAAGTTAATAATCTTACATCTGTTGTCTGTGGCAGACAAAAAGCAATGGGAGAACAGTAAAGGGACACACTTGAAGTAAGATTGATTAATTTATGCTTTTTTGGAAGTTCAGTGGTGAGAAATCATCTTTGCGGTATATGCAAATCTGTTTGAATGGTCTGAAGCAAATACTATAAATTCTGGTTTATAAGAGAGGCTCTTTCTTTTCTTTGTGTGTTCATGTTTTTTGCTGAAACAAAAGGTCCAAAACAAAGAGACAAATGATGCTCTGGAACAATTGTCCATTTGCTTTTTTGCTTTGAATCTCCTTTTGTATTACTGACTATTGAATATTTTAATATTAAAATGTCCAACTTGGGTTTGCCAAGTCAGCAATCTTGTGCAGCCTTTAGATGTAAATGTGTTGTAATTATCAATTGAATAGATGTGTGTGGATGGGCAAGCAGAAGACAGATTTCAGTCATAGTTTGTGACAGACAAATTAACTCAGCAAATCCTTATGTCTAGGTATAACACATCCTGCATTCAGTGTTTGGAAGAAGAAATATATGTGTTGAAAATATATTTGGCATTGTACTTTGTTGTTTGTGTTCTTAAATACTTTCATGAAAGTAGCATGAAAATGTGAAAAAAAAAAAAAAACATAACTGATTTTTATTTTTGGTATGTTGTTGGGTGATCTGAGAAAATAAAATATTTCCAAGATTCTGCCTCACATGATGTTCAAAACCTAAATTGTGTGCTTAAATATCAAAGATCAATATCTTTAATTTTAGAAAAGTAACTAGTGTTTTATTTACTTTATTTCTTTTCATTTTTTTTACCAGTATACTTGGGAGCTTTTCTATATATTGTCAGTGGTTTTATTCTACTCACCAGCAGCACATACTGTATTACAAGGTTGCACATTTTCTTCTTGCAAGTGCCGACCTTATGAATTTTGCCCAGTACATCTCTGACTGTCACACTATGTCCTTATAATCACAGTTACATTAACAACACATCACTATGTTCTCTCTTACCGTTCTTTTTTAGTCTTCTATGAACTTTTCTTACGTCATCTTCAGATCTAGGATAAAAATGTGCTGCCTTGTTGGTTACCTAATGCAGGTTCACCATCAGATATTCCTTTAGCTCATTTAATTTAGATGTTATACCGACATCATACATCTCTTTCACCACTGAGTGGCAAAAGACAACATTCTATTTAGAGAAGAAAGGTAAGGAGTTCAACGATGTGTTATCCCATAGTCAGTGTCAATGAGAAATGTGAGAGGCTCACATGTTCCTGTTGTTTATCTGGTTTTCTACGACTAGTATATATATTTGTAGACGTGTAGATGTTTATTTTTTCTAAGTTGTAGCTGCTTCTTCCCCATTTTAGTCTTTGCACTTTTACAGGAGAAAATGTCATTTCTGACCAATGGCACACATGTGTTTCTGTCACTCATTCTAACATTTTGATTGCTCTAATGCAGTACTTCTCAAATAGTGGGGTGATGCGATGCCAGGGGGGGCGCGTAACAGTCCATATATCGATACGCTCCAGCCCTATGGGTCCTCCTGTCTGTCCTGAACGCTGTTTCATAAAATCTGTCCCTTTCACGTGCCTTGCCTGCCCTGCTTTGATCGTGGTGCTGGTGTCGATACATTTCGCGTTTGCGTCTCTCTGCTTGTGTTTTTGTGCAGCTGTCCGGGCTTTTCGCGCACCGCGCACACACACACAGGTGGACAGAACGGCCCCGGCACCGCTGCCGGGATAGAGCAGCGCCAACAAGAGGTCGCGTGTCCGCGGTAAAACGCCTAGCCTGCCACATCATTTCACCAACTTTACTCAACACAAACGGTGCGGCTCTGATCATTTGTGGAATAAACACAGCGCCGCTTTCAAAGCCTTTTCAATTCAGCCTGCGAAGCTGACTACACTGTAAAAATAACACTGCAAAAAATATTAATAAAAAATGATATAAACTAAGTTGGCAGTTAAATGCTTTTGCAGTGCAAAGTGTAATTGTACAAAATAAAGGTAATATTTGTTAGATAAATATACAATTTTTATAGATAATAATCTGATTTTTAGTCACTGCGGTGAGTAGGGGGGGCGTGAAATATTTTCTCCTTCCCAGGGGGGGCTCGGCAAAAAATAATTGAGAAGCAAAGCTCTAATATCAGGTGCATAACCTGTGCAAAGACGCAAACCTCTAAAACAATTTATAGATGAATCAGATTGACAGATTTTGCCTAAACCATGATACTATGCTCCGGGGATGAAATAATAGCCTTTTGTGCCTTGAAGGGTAGCCTCATTTTTCACTGTAGCGCATAGGTTTGATTGGTGAACACACAGACAGAAGGAACAGCAGCCTGACAGACAGACAGCAGGCAGACTGACCGAGACAGACCAGCCGTGTGATTAATGAGCGTACCTTTTAATGCAACATGTTCAAGAGAGTGACAAGACCATTTTAGTGGGACTAAAAAATAATTTAGGTAATACGTTGACTTGATGTCATAACATCAAGCCCCAGACTTGTATCTTTTGAACTGTGCCCAATCTTTACTTTTTAAACCAGTTAAAGCAGGGGTGTCAATCTGGGATATCAAAGTGGTCATACAGTGAAAAATTCAAATGGATGTATTTGGAGTAAACGAGCGCAATACATTCATTGAGATCACAAACCACAATATTCCATCGTAAAATGTAGTGCTGTAGTTCTCGTTTAGTCGATTAATCGGTTGATGGAATCTTTGTCGACCAAATTTTTTTTTGTATTTTTTTTTTATTATAAGGATTTATGATTGACAGCGACAAAAAGGGGTGAAACATCTAAAGATTTGAGACCAAATCATTGGTTTAATCTGTCTTCCTAGAAATAAATACAGGTTTCTATTTATTTTCTGTATAAATTGTTGTTTTGCATGAACTCAAGTGCAGATTGGGTTGATCAATAAGATACTTTGTAGTTTCAGAGCTTTCGCCACGCCTCCTTTTAGTTGATTAAATTGGACGATGAAACATATCTTTAGTCGACCAAGAACTTTTTTGTTCGAGGGCCTAGGAAAATGCTTCACATTCAAAGAAATTAGTTCTTACAATTGTATTCTGATCTGATCATTTCAGTTTGCAAATTGATTTTAGTTTGTCAATGAACAGATGTTTGAAAACAAGTGAATGCTGTGTTTTGGCAGAACTTGACTTGGTAATAGAGACAGAATAAATATCTTCACATGACTGCTTCAAGTATTTCTTGTCCATTTCCAGCGTCTTGTCAGTTTGCAGCTCTGTGTCTCCCTGCAGCTGGCCTTGGGTTGGCCCTCGGGTCGGCCCTGGGGTCTCTGCAGAAAGGCTCTCAGGGGCAACTTTATCAGGTGTTCACTGCTTGTCTTGAGTGTAAAGAAGAACGTGAGCAGAAGCAGAAGAGCTCTCCATTCACAGTGAAGAGGGAGCAATAGAAATACGACCACTAGAGTCATGTTATAACCCCATATCATAAAGGTGATTTATACGCTTTGTGGCTCTGTATATACCTTTATGCTCGTGTAAGTTGGCCCACTGTGTTTTGACCTGAGAAAACCTGCACTTTCTCATGCTGTGTTCACAGAGCACTGCAGATGAGATATGTGTTTTTGTTTTGTTTTTTTCATTTGTGTTCTTTCATTTTTTATTGTGAACGGTCTGTTTTTATATATCTGCACCGCAGCTTGAATACAAAACAAATCGGCAATTCTTCTTAAAGCTCACTATGACTTTGTTTCGTGGTGATAGTCTTGTAAGTTTTGAAAAATAAAGGTTGAAAATTACAGAAAGTTGTGCTGAGTATGTCCTCAAAAAAAAAAAAAAAAAAAAAAATAATATATAATATATATAATATATATATATATATATATTATATATATATTTATAATTATTGCGTGATTTACATTATATGGACTGTTTTTGTTTGAAAAATTTGTTCTAAAGCTGTGCTAGAGGACAAAAAATTGTGCAGGTGAAGCTAGTGATGTTTGGTTGAAAAGTCAATTAACTATTTTATTTTTTCCAAGGTTTGAAAACCTTTTCTGTATATTGACTCTACAACAATGGACACAGTGGTCTGACTGGCTTTGACCTTTGCTTCACTTTCTCTGCTTCAACCCCATCTGAGTTTGTGACACGAGTTTCCCATTTCCCAAGGGCATTACTGTGTTGTGTAGCTACACTGTCGCCTGTAATTAGTTGGTATTCATTCCTACAGATGCACAGACACTGGAAGTGGCCCTCTTGCTGTACCCAAAGGCCTTTAATTCAGCCACATTCTGCCCAGAGGTGTTTGGTATGAGGTCAGTGCTTTTGTCCTTGGCGGTTCTGTGGAGATTGAGTCCGAGTATTGCTGTAACTGACACTGCTTATCTGTGTCCAGCATCTCCGCTTGCAGCTGGTAAATCCTCCCCTGCAGCTCCCTCTGCCCCAGAGCCGTAGCCCTCCCACCCCTTCCCTTCCTCTCCAGCCTCCTCACCCACCTCCTGCTCCCCTCCGCCCCCTCTTGCCTTCTCCTGCTGTGTCTCTAGAGAGGCTTTATTCATTAACAGTATTGCTGCTGCTCCATAGCTGGACCTGACCTCACTCAGACTCTCCCCAGGCTGTTGTTCCAGCCACATAATGGACAATGGGCACAGATACAACCAACACACTATATGATTTTATCTGCCATCAAATTAGGATCACCTTTTACAGCATTTGTGAAACATAAGTAATGATGAGTGAACTAGTACGTATAGATATCTGAGCTGCATGATTTATCAGTCAATTGTGATAAGCTTTATGTGAACTATATACACAGAAAGATGCACATCTATATATTTTCTAATTACAACTTTATTTGGCTTATGATATTTTATAAAGACCCAATGTATAATTGAACAAATCATTTAAACTACTAAAATATTTTTAGTTCTAGCCTAATGTACAAACAATAATGTGCTTTTCTTACATGAAATGTCACACAAAGTGTCTTACAATGCATTAAAAACGAAACTTAACAATTGCATTCGACAAACCATCGCATTGTATTACATGTTATAGCACAAGTGCTATACTACATGGCTGAAAAAAGTGCAATATTTTGAAATGCTCCTAAAGGTATTTGTATAGAAAGATTTTCGGGTCGACGTCATTTCCGCCCTATTGCTCATGCGTGTTCTCCGTTCTTTGAATGAAACAACGAAACGGACGAGAGCTAGCTGTTTGGATCAGGAATGAACCGGTCTGACAGACGTCTGTCTCCTGAAGCTTGAGACAGTGTTTTTCTTGTAGTTTTTTCACTCAGAAAGTTACACAGTGTCGATTTAAGGTCTTAATAATTTTTCAGAATGTGCAGAAACAGTGTATAAATAAATCAATGATTGAGCCTTGTGTTCATTGACTGGAAATGCAATATTTAATGGACCCTAATGCAATGCACTGTTGAGTTTTATATTTTTCACTTCCAAACAAAAACAAAATTGTTCCCCTAAATAATTCAGACAAAATGGAAGCGATGCTTTGTCGGTTGCTGTTGACTTTTCCAAATCTATTTTATACAAATCCTCATCCTGTCACATCCACAGATATCTTATGGAGCTTTCCTGTCAGCATGTTTGGCAGATAGATAATTTTCAATATTTTATGTGGCAGCATCAACATTGCTTTCATGTCTTTCTGCTCTGGGGAATTTTTAGCATGCAGTGTGGGAAGGGAACCCAGATGTCCATATTGTTGGATTTGGCCTCACAATTTTTCTTCTGCCTTTTTTGTGTTAGAATGCATTAGAATCATTGTCTGCCTTGTAAACAGACAACATTTTTCTAGTTTTTTGGCAACCAACTTCCGCACTTTTCTGGAATTTTTAAATCCTTCATCACAGTATTGTCTCACCTGTTTCCACAACAATGGGAAGACTTAACCGCCTTGACTATATCCATTAAAGCAGCGACGTTTCTCTGCATAACACCCTTGGCTTGTCGTAAGTGTATGTTGAGTCCACGGTGGTGTGAGGCAGGTGGTGTTGTAGCGCCGCGATAAAGCGAGCATCTGTCTGTAAAACGCCTTGGGAAATGTGCCAGCCTGGTCGTGCAGCACCTTTTCTTCTCTCTCAATGCATGCTGGGATGATTTTAACCACGCGGTGACCCTGAATAACAACAAAGTAAAGATGTGATTTGACAGAAGGCTTGGGGAAGATTATGCACCCTTGTAACAAAGTTTGTAAAATGGTTTAAGCCTGGAGACCTCATCAACAGCCAATGAGGACACAAAAAGGATGTCTTTATGAGCTCGTTAAAGGGCACTGTGTAACTTTCCGGAAGTAAAATGATAATTACTCAATTCGCTAGAAGTAGAAACTTGAAGCCATGCTTTGGATTATGTCTAAGAGTTATAATGGTCTGTTATGCCATAATGACAAATATAACTAAAGGAATGTCTTTTCAATGTAAACAAACAGGAAGAGGATTTTCCAGGTCAAAAGAGTGGTTCATTTTGTGATCATTTAAGTCTGCTCAAAGTAAAGACTCATATTATTATGTGTTGGTACATCATCTAAAAAACATCTAAAATGACAAAAAAAAAAAAAAAAAACCTCACTCACTCCAGGGAGATTTTGGCTTGAAGATTTTCTTTTAAGATCAAAACAACAAAAAACACACTTAAAGTAAAGTATATATTTCTAGTTTACGTATCTTTGTGACACTCTGACTTTGGTTTGACATAGCTTCTATGGCCACCAAATATAAGGTAAGGTAAGTTATACTTTATTGTCGCCATAGGGAAATTTGTCCTCTGCATTTGACCCATCCTTCAATGCCTCTGGGGCATCTCCTCAGGAGCAGTGATCGCTGCAGTGCAGCGCTCGGGGACCCATCTCCAGATGTTCTTGCTAGGCTTGGTCAGGACTACCGTAGCTGGAGGTTATTACCCTAACATGCATGTTATTGGTTGGTGGGGAAACCGGAGTGCCCGGAGGAAACCCACCCAGACACGGGGAGAAACATGCAAACTCCACACAGAAAGGCCCGGCCGTGCGGGAATCGAACCCGCGACCTTCTTGCTGTGAGGCAAGAGCGCTAACCGCCATGGTGGCTGAGCCACCGTGTTATTTACCAAGAACAGTTTGTTTCAAAAGAGAAGTGGCTATAGGAATGTTTTGAAGAAGAATTTTATCTTTTTGTTTGTATTGAGCTGTGCAGTTGATTTTCATGTGCAGAAAGTTACACAATGCACCTTTAGTCGACTAACCAAACATTTCTGTAATCGATTGAAACAAGTACATTTGTATGAAAAACTAGAGCTTATATTTCAAATTACTTGAATTTTACTTTTGAAATAGTGTATTAACCCCATCTCCATGTCTGCCACCCCAAAAGATTTGCCTCCTTGATACTTCACTATTACTAACTTAAAATCAGAATGCTTTTATTTGGATTTTAAGCAGCATAGTATTTGTTTTTGGTACTTTTTGGTAGCAGTCAGAGGATTGTTTTTAGCGTCTAGTGGTTTAGTTTCCTGTGGCATAGTGCTCTCCAAGCTATACATGTAGTGTAGAGCTCTGGCATTTCAAAAAAGTGGTGGTGGATGTTGACCTAGCCATCAGTTGTGCAATAATGAACATCTCACAATCTTTCTGGGGTGGACATATTATCATGTTCTTCCTCCACCCCGTGTTACTGGTGGGATAATTTCATGCTTCCTCCCACCTCCAAAAAACATGCCATGTAGCAAGTTGGCCATTGTCCAGGGTGTACTGGGGATATAGCTCCTGACTGTGGTGAATTTAGTTCCCTACTGGTAGAAGCCTCCAAAGTCACTGGGATAGGCTGCTGAGTAAGTGGTAGAAAATTAAGTAATGAGCGGTTGTTGTAGTGTGGTCCTTGCTGGAGACTAAGTTTTTATATAGTCAGTTCTGTGGATAGTGGTGTAGTGGTGGCCATACCAATTTTGATACCGCATAAAAGCAGACTAATTTAGGACTCAATTTCTACAGAAAATTACTTTATTTGATGCCTGACCAAAGAAAAAGTAGTCAAAATTTGTCATGTTTTATATTTTGATATTTTAATGTTTACTGCTTCAACTGTCAAAAATGAATTTAAAACCAAAATAAATCAAAACACAGCTGAATTAGGATTTTTTTTCCCTGCATATTTATTCAAAATTGTGCTGTTCCTTTTTACCCTCATGTTTGTAATGTTTATACAGTATTGACAAGTTTCTAGATTCAATACTAATTTTAGCATCAGTTAGTATCTGATTAAAAACACTTCTGACAGCCCTATTTAGTTCATTTTACTGCCTCATAAACTAGCGAACAACAAAGTTTTCCTTCCAAAAACACGACTTTGACAGAGGTGAAATTCAGTGTGACTCATTCTCTTCACAGTTTGTCCCAGAGCTGATGTGAGTTGTGTTGGCTGACGTGCTGTCCTGTGTTGTGTTTGTAATCCAGGTGCAGCGGGATGCGGGGCGGACTTCGAGTTTGTGCACTGGCGCCCCTGCTGGCCCTCCTTCTGCTTCACACTGTGGACTGCGGTAAGTCCTCATCAAACCATTGGCAGTTCCCATCAGCGGCCTGCGCCACTGCCACACACATTACTCCAAATCCCCCAACCTTTCATCAGTCTACCTCGGCCCAAATGGAGCATGGGACTGCAGTGTAATTACAGTTAAAGCTGGAGCTATTACCGCTAATATCTTCCCCTATTCTGTTCTGTGATTTATCGTTGTCGTTAAGGCAAGAATTAAAGCATAATCACAATTTAGATCCTCGTTTGCAAAAGGTAGTTGTTCACCACTTCTGCAAATCAGATCTGCGAGTCAATCTTTCTCCTGTCACAATGGATTTGCACATATGCTAAGCTAACAGACAAGCCCTGATTCTTTAAAGGAGACATATTATATTTAAGTAATAAACTCTAACCTATGTAGATCAGTCATTTACATTTTGTTCATTGTAAAACACAAAATTGAAAGAGAACTGCCTTTGCATTGTAAAATTTGAGGGATCACAAGTAAATACAGACAAATGGCAGGGATAGGTGGTAGGTGAAAAAAGACATTTTCTGAGCACTTAAGCATCAGCTGCAGGACAATAAAAAATTACTCAAACATGGTTGAATGAATTGAAGTAGTAAACTAATGATGAGAGAAGACTGTTATGACATGGTAAAAACTAAAAAATGTCCACTTTAAATACAAATTTCCACATAAATGTATATTTTCTCAACATCAGTGCGCTTTTGTACTACATAACAATGGTTGCTCTATATTAGAATACATTTCCACTTGTCACTTGTTCATTTTTGGGTGATTTTCACAGTTATAATTTAATGCTCCAGTTATTAAATTTATCGCTGTAGAGAAACTGACAAATCTTTATTCTTTGATCTTTTGACGTTTAGTTCTTTGTTTTTATTTTATTCCCCCAAATAACAAATGTCAAAACCAAAATGATTAATCCATGCATAATTAGAAAAAGAACAATGTGGACAAAAAAAAGTTTTGTTCTTAGACTGAAGCGAATTGTACATTACCTTTTAAAGTTTAAAGCTTTTAAACTTTATTCTAAACTTTTGATTCTATCACTTCAACATTTAAATGCCAAATAGGTTATATATTTATTTCTGGCATGTGTTGCTTTGTCCTCAATATTTTTGCCCTTATTCACTAAATTGATTTCTATTTATACATTTTTTTTTCTCTTTTCCAAGACACTGCATGCACTTTTACCACTAGTAACCAAGCACTCATTCTCGCCTATTATTCACACCAGTGTAGCAGACACTAGGGGAGATGGGATAAGTGTCTTGCCCAAGGACACAATTGACTCCTGCCATCCCACTCTGGCTCCACAAATGTTCCAGTGCTCTTACATGCAAGTTCTTACCAGTCCCTGTCTCGTCTTGACCAAACCTGACAAGCTTGTTATTGTCTTGTGTTGATGAGATGTGATAAATATTTATAATGCTGATTGGCTTCAGAAATCAACCATGAAATCACATCAAAACATGCTGCACTGTATGCAAAGCCCATATGACAGGTTCACACGTTTGCTGTGATAGTTTTTGTGGTGAATGTTTGTTGTAGTTTAAAGATGCTCCGTGTAACTTTGTAGATGTGGCAAGTCAACTATTGTACACAATTCACTAGAAATAAAAGCTAAAACCATATTTTGTAACATTGTTAATAGTAATAATTTTGTGTCATGTCATAATGTGGAAAAAATAGCTAAAGAACTTAAAGGTTTATACCAGATCCGTCCACATGTTTCACTCAATTACCTAATCGATTATGAGCCTCCGAATTATTCACCACGATTTGTTTTTAGCATTTTTCACAACTGTTAGGAGCGAGGTCCCCAACCTTTTTTCTTGTAAGGATCGATACAGTTACAATTTTTTTTCCAGGGTCCTCTCGAGGTTGGGTAGCAAAAAAAACTCTCATTATTGTGTAGATTTTTACCTCTGGTTCCTGGTTGCAGATAGCCACTTACCGGTTTTGGGCCCCGGACTGGTGTTGGGGATCCCTGATTTAGCGAATTCATCGAAAACATCTAAATGACAAAAACTAGCTTTTAATCAAGTTTATTTTTGGTCAAAAGGTACACAGTGCATCTTTAACAAAAGTCAAGATTGAATTTGTAAAAAAATTGACAATTAGGTATTTTTCTTATTCTTGAAAATCATAGTTACTGTGCAAGCATTTAGAAAAGTATGGTATGCATTGTTGGGTCAGTAGCACCTCCCCTTTACTTTTGGGATGATAACTTCCGAGATTCTTATTTTTTTTATTTTATTTTTTTTTTTTTTTACACAGTTTAAATAAACTTTCAGCATTGCAAAAAATATCACTAATAACAGAAGAATTGACCATGAATAATTAATGGTCCTGGAAGTTAACAATGTTGTGTTGTAACATAATGCCTTTTTTCAGGGCTATAATAGGAAAAATGAACAGTTTAACCAAGAGTTGTCAGAGTTAGAAAAAACGTGTCTTTAACAAAAGAATGAAAGATTATTAATTAAAAAAAAACTCACTTCGGCACACTGTTGAGCTGCGTTTACTATTACAAAGGTAAATAAATCGTTCACTATCTACAAAGATGCTAGATTTAGCCGCTTTGAACTGTAGAAAATTGCCATCCTTCGCAAAATGCTGAAACATCAAGTCTCTTTGCTGTTTGTTGTAAGAACCGTTATAAATGAAACTTGTCCAATAATTATTAGTTCAAAAAGTTAGCATGTCAGACTTTTTTGCTGGCTGTTTATTGAGTGTTTGCTTAATGAATCAGTGTACTGTAGATAATTTGGCAAAAAGTACAGCGTTACTTATTCAATGAGGGGATAGAGTCTAGGGAGGATATTCAGATTTATCCTTCTAAACTTCAGCTAGACATGAGTTTAATGAAATCTTATGTTTGCTACGTTTGACTAAAAAGAGTAGTCTTTCACATGCATTTTAAAGATGTGAAAGTTGATGATAAATCCCTACAGAAGCCTCGGTGAATCCAACATCAGCTGCCTGTCAGTTTGATTTGTTCCCGTGTCAGTGCAGTTTACTCAGCGTCACTTCAGAGCGTTGGCCTGTGTGAGCTGTGCTTGTACTCCCCGCTGCGTGGCCATGTGGAGACTCATGTTCTGGTGTGACCAATGCACAGAAGGCACGCCTCCTCACAGACTGCAGTGGCCTCCCTGACCGTCTGCTGCTCTGAGCTTTGTACCAGCTAAAAAATATAGCTATACCCAAAAAAAAATATCAGCGTCCGGATCTGAGCGAGGGGATTTTGTGGGCTCAGAGGCGCAGAGATGATGAAAACCTTGTTCTGTTCTGTGTGCATACAAGCCCTGAGGTTACATCTGCCACATAGTCTGCACAGCCAAGTTTGCCAGGCATTGAAAACTGTTGTTGCCCACACAATCTCTGAAGACCGTCCAAGTTAGTGTCATGCAAAATAATAACGTCTCCTGTTTGGACTTGCCATGAAAAAGTACATGTTATAGATTATTTACTGTTTATTTCTGGATAAGATGCAAGTGGGTGGGAAATGTTGGGCATTGCTGCAAAAATACTTGTTAATGTTTAGTTGAGAGGATGAACTAAGCAAGCATTGAAAAAAAAAAAATGGCTCAGCCAAATGTGTGAATATCTCTGCTTTTTTGTGGAGTGTATCCAGCAAGACCTTTGTCAGTAATGTTAGGGTAAAAACAAAGTCGAGTGGTTAATGCAGCAGCACATACGTCATAGTCTATGTGGCCAAGAATTTGTTTATTTGATAGAAGATAGTGGAATTTTTTAAATCACATGGCAAAACATAAGTAAAAAATGCCACAAAAAAAAATACTTTTCATCTCCTTATGGTGTAAAAAAGGCAGATAAGAGCATTAACAAGACAAATCTGTACAAGGGTAGATACAAATCAGTAATATAAAAGCTCCCACTTCATGCTAAGCTGTTTTGTTTAATAAAGTTTATAGAGGAATAAAATCTCCAATAATAAATGAATAAATCTGAACCAATAACAAGTGTAGGTCCAGCAAATGTGTTTTGTACTTAAAGTAGCTCTAACTCTTATAAAGTATTGCTTGTTCTGATCATATTTCATACACTGCAGTTGTGGACAGTTGGTCACAAGATTGCTGACAGATAGTCACAAGGTTATGTTTGTCACAAGTCTGTAAATTATGCATTACTTTTTGTTAATTACTCTGGAACTAGTGAGGAGGCGGTCTTTGTTGCTTAAATTGCCCTGTGACACATGCACTGACAGAGACTCGGAGGAGGCACATTGAGGGGGTTGAGATGTTTTGTATTTGCCCATGTGTGTGCCATGTTGATAGGTATTTTGCAGCCTGTGAGCGTTTATTTATGAATTTGAGCTGCAGGCCGTGTGCCACTCGTGATAAATGTATCATTATGCCTCAGAAGGTGCAGAATTAGTCACAGCAGCAGCAGCGGCAGCAGCCTCAGGGGAGAGCGTCGTGTGATGGCCCAGGACGAGTCTTCTCCAGAGGGACAGAACTGCAGCAGGGTGCTTCATATCTGTCAGCGGGACAGGGGAACAGGCAAGAGGGCCACTCAATACCAGCCAGGCTTTGATTGGGGAAAAAGAGATGGAGAAAAAATTAATGTTTCACTGTACGTGTGTGGGATTTTTTAGTTAATTGAATATGTTAGTGAAAAAAGAACAAACAAACAAACAAAAAAAAAGTTTAACCTAGTACACAGCAAATTGTCCTCCGAAACTGGTTCTTTAGATAGTAAACATAGCCTACTTAACGTATTACATTTTTACGTTTACAAGCACTTTTATGTTACATACATGCAGTATAAGCTATAAGTTACTTTTTGCACAGCAAAGGATTGTAATATGCACTTTTTGTGTATGTTTCAGCCTCTACAATTCACATTAAGAAACTTTAGGCAAAGTAAAGTAGAGTTTTATTTATTCATCTCTTTCCGTTTAGCTGCACATAGACCAGTATCACAAGGACAGCACAATTGATATTTGTTTTTATTATATTATATTACATTTAATACTCACTTGCACTATACCTTTCTTTCAATCAAGGAGAACCTTAGGATCTTAGCACATGGGAACCATGAGCCTTTTTTATCTTTGTTTGTGCCCTTTTGTTTATATCGTTTAACTAGAGAGTCTGCATTTAATATGAGGACTTTACAAGGAATAATATGATATTATTTATAATATATATAATATTATTTATGATATATTCATTTGAAAGTATTGTGCATTATTTGATGTTTTATTTGTCAATTTGCAAATACCAACCTGTGGGTCTGGATTATTTATTCCCAATCTTAGTTTTGGGACTTAGTGACTCCAAAGATTTTCAAGAACCTCTAACTAGATTGTGTAATTTTATTTTATTTTAATTTTAAAGAATTTAAGTGTTGACACATCTATTTAAAAATAGTAAATTATTCAATTTGTTTTTTTAGATAGGAAAAGGATCTGTGGGTCCCCAACATATGCACAAGTTTAATAAAAAGTGATCAATCACTGACTAAATAACAGTTGCAGCTTTGGAAAATCAACTCATCATAGAAAACGAATAAAAACACATCGGCTAAAAAGCTATCTGGAAATTGAACAGTTCCTAACAGACTCACCAAACGATGTTCCTCAAACAGATGCAGGAATCTCGTGTGTCCTTGTTTGTGGATTGTCTGTTAGCGTGTGCGTGTGCGTGCTGCCTGGCATGTTTGAGCTAACTTCCTGTTGCGAGAGAACGCAACTAGCACTGCAGTGAAAGCAGTGATCAAACACAGCGGAAAGAGAAGAAGGGAAACTAGTTCTCGCTCATTTAATTTACATTACACAGCCCATAGCCTCAGATGTGCGCTTTGAAGAGGCCACCCCTAAAGCAGTGTGGATGTGTGCCCTGATCCCTGCCTTTTCTCACTGCTGCGCCACTGTTGCTATGGTTATCAAAGTTGGGTTATTAGCATAGTTTGGTTTAGTTTTAGTCATCAGTATCAACAATATTACTTTTTAATCGAGATGGAGATTTGCTTTTTCTGCTTGGGTCTTTAATGCTTCTGCTTGGAGCTGCAGCTACAACATGTGGTTTCAGAGTTCAGGCTTTGCAGAAAGAAATAAAAAAAGAAGAAACAAAGAAATTAAATGCTCTGCTCTAAAATGTTGTCAACTTAAAAAAGTCGTGCCAGAAGGATCTAATTAAACACCTGATTTAAACTGTACTTGCAAGGTCACACGCGCATTGGAATCCATGTCAAAGTAACACTTTTACTGTAATAAATAAAACAAGTAATTTGATTGCCGATGAGTGATTGATTTGAAAGCTAGCGTGCAAAGGTGAAGGTTCCAGGCAAAGATACTGTAAATTCACAATGTATTCCCAAATCCTTTATCTCTGTGAAATAATTAGTCGACTAATAGAAAATTTTGATTGACTAAGACACAAACCAATTAATCAACTAAATGACAAAAGACTTACAGCCCTAAACTGAATCAGAGGATAAAAAGAAATAAATTGCGCCATTGTTGTCACATAGTATCTTTAAGTCTAGCAATCATGTTTCTTCCTTACGGTGTGTTCTCCTGTCTCGTGTACTCTTACTATAGTATGTGTCACAGCAGAACAATAGGAACACTGAACAATTTGTCTGTGCGTCGGCTCCAACAACAGCAAACCCACACCGTCTGTCCTTGTCCTTCAACAAGATGTTTTATTCAACAGCAGATGAAATCGTTCCACTTCTCAGAGTTGGCTTTTTTATTTGTTGTTTCACACTGGGTGCATCTGTGTTTCACAGCATCAGAATGAAACAATATAAATTATCTTGACTTTTGTCATATGATGTTGATTGTAATTATACAATAAGTGATGAATAGAAATATGAATATGACGACTTTGAGAAGCTTAAGTGTGCCTGCCTTTCATGTTGGTCTCAGACTAGTGCTGGTTTATAATGGCTTGGTATGTCAGAATCTTTAATATAGCTGCAGCATTAAATGTTATGCTCAAGCGCTATGTCAGGGCTATTCAATTATATTCACCAATGGGCTAGATTTTTCGATGGCTATGGTCTCAGGGCCGGACTACAAAAACTGAGCTACAAATGCAGGTGTCATTATCTCAAAATGTGACAAATACAAAATAAAAGAACAATGCACTGTCATATACAAACAAATTAAAACAGAGGTCTGACAAAACCAACCCAATGTCAATGAACAATTTGAACTAGAACAGATCAGCGCAACAGTGGGACTAGAAAGAGTTCCAAACCAAGACTAAACCTAGTCTTTATTTGGTTACATCAGATGTAAACTACATCACCAGGACAGGCGTGACCATCTAAATGGCATAATAGAATCTGGATCAAATGATGCATAGGGCTACTGAAAAACAGACAATAAATCCAACCCATCAAACAGTATGAGGTTCATGGTCTGACTTTATTGTGCTGAGCCAAAACAAACTGCTTAGTGGGTCTCATTTGGACCCCCCCATTTAGATAACCCTGCGCTATGTGATAACAGTGTTTTGTTTTTAATGACTGTAGCATTTCACACAAATATTTTAGTTTAAAGTTGTGACATAAATTGAAGAATTACATATAGAAGATAATAGAAAGTTAGACAGCTGACAACTTTGAAGCCTTTCTACTATGGCTCACCTCTGGACAATGAGGCATTATACTGGCATATGCAATACGTTTTTTTTTCTAAATGTAGTATTCATTGAGTGAAATGACAATAAACCTTTGAAGTCTGCCTTCAGCCAAATGTCAAACAGAGCTGTCAATCTGTACAGTACCAGAGAACTACAAGTGAGAGAGGGGGGTGTAGACTAAAGTGTTAGGAGCAGGGTGATTGGTCAGAGCAGATATCTGCAGCAGGTGTTTGCAATCAGGCACTTGGCTGTAATCAGGATTGTCCAGCCTGATGTCACGAATGTATACATTTTAGTATAATGTGACATATTAACGAAAAATGTTACTGGCCACAGTCAAATTGGGACTATTTTAGGTGCAAATTTGCTCAGATTACGACTCAGAACAGCTATGTATGCAAATTATTTAAACACCATATGCACAGTTTAGCAGCCAAAAAAAGCTGGTTAAGTGTTGGGTCTACTTTTCATGAAAATATAAATTATTACTAAACAGTCTTCATTTTGTAAACCATTATTTTGTCTGTTGGCCTGCATGAATTAACCCAAAGCTTGAATGTAGATTTATACCAGATAAACCCCAAAATCTATTCACAAGCACTTCTTATGAATACAATGAGAGTTTTAAATTACAGCCCCATCCAGTGAATAAAACCCAACACATTTTGACCTAACAGACTCTATCTAACTCTCCACTGGAAGCCAAATCGAACATTGTGATATAGTCATCCCAGATTTGCTTATTTTCCTTCCGCTGGTTCACAGTGGCACGGACGTGATCATCATTGTTAGCCCATCTGTCTGTGCTTTAGATGTGTTCTGAAATTATTAAACACAGTCGGAGGGCCTTTATTCGGCTGGCACTGAGCAGCGCACTGACATGAGGGGGCGTTAATGGCATTTTCACTGTAATAGGAACACAATTGCAAACATCATTCCTTATTCTGGGGCTCTCTCTGGTGTAGTGAGAGTTTGCAAAGATAAAGGTGCGGGAGTTTATGCTTTATGCACATCTGCACTCAAGATCCAAATCACTGGCGGAGTGCATCCTCTCCATGGCTGCCACTTCCAGTCCCCTGATGACTCGCTGGTGCAAACCTGTGTGCAGGTCATAAATCAGAGCAGATGAGCTGTCTGACAGGGGTCCGGGCCATCATTTGATCACTGTGTTAAGAAATGTCAACTCAGGCCAAACAAACATCTGGACTGCAGAGAAACAAGGTGATTTTTCGGTCACTGTTGTCATGGCACTGAAATTAAAAACTTGATTTTAATGCTGCAAACTGCTCGATACTCAATACAATCTGCTCTTTTCTATTAACAATGACAAATTATTTTGAAAAAAAAAAAAGAGTAATAAACAAAATATTGTGGCAGCTCTTTACTTGTCTGACCACCCTGTCTCTAATACCTGATTCCACTACATGGAGCTCTTCTCCGACCGTCGGAGTAGCTACGCCGAACTGTTGTCATTGAGGACCGTCACAAACTTGTGTTTTTGACGCTTGCTCCTCTTGAGCTCCTTAAGACTATGCAGCCCAGCAGAGCAGACTAGTGGAGGCAGTGGGTGAGGGTTTTGCGGCAACTTTTGGAGGCGGACTGGAGCGAAGCTGCATGCAGTGGTATCATTGTGAAAAGGCAAACTCTAAATGCAGAAGACTGACCCTTCAATTCAATATGTTTCACAGATAGATAAATAGATGTTATCAATCCCTCAAGAGGGAAATTAATTATCTGCATTTGACCCATCCTTCAGTGCTGCTGAGGCCTCGGTCAGGATTGGGAGCAGAATGACACTTGTGGACCATCTCTGTGATATTTGCTGGGAATCAGATTTAGTGCTGTTTGTGGGTGAAATAGGAATTTTCACTGCCCTGTAGCCCAGGCATCGCAGTTGAGTTCAGTGAAAGACGGGTGAGTTTGTTGCTCTGTTGTTTCAATCACTCCTAAGGCCATATATTCAGGGAATATTCTTTCAGAGTATTTCATCTGGAAGCTCTGCTGTAGCAGATCATTTGTGGCATTTCAGAGGTCAAATTGTGGATTTAACAAACAGACAACAGTTACTTATCAATAATACAGAAGCAGATTACCCAATGTTCACAGCAAACAAGCAAGTGGAACTATCTTAGAGGACTTATAGTTAACAGATTTTTCTCTCAACAAGGAAAAACACATTGGAAAAAGAAGAGAACAGCTGTAAAGAAGAACCCACTGCCATGGTTGGACAGGCTGTAGGACGTGTGATGAGGACTTTGCAGTTAAAATTCAAGTCTGTAGAGTCCACTCAGCCAGAGAGAAAGACGTTCATCCAGCAGAGAGGTCTGGAACTAAATATTGTGCGTCCAACAACTGCTGGTTTACTTTATAGCTCACAAATGCAAAAAAGAGATGGAAATGTTATATATAGCCTATAGCTATATTGGCTAGCTATAGCTTTGACAACAATACCAACTCTATTCTTCTTTCTTCTTCTTGTTCTAACTGTGTAAATGTGGTTCATTGAAGATGCCTTCTTATTGAATATTTTGACTTTCTATTGTAGTTTTACCAAGCTCGCTAGCAATCAGTTATTTCTTGCTGCATATACGCGCTGTCTGTCTTATACAAATGTCAGATGAGCTTTTTTGGCAGATGGGAAACCAGAACATTGTGCAATATGAAACACAAATAGATATCCAAACAAAAGAATGTCTTTTGGGGGTTCGACACGTGATAACATTTCCATCTAAATGCAGATTGTGGTGGTGGCAGTGGGGCACCTTTGAGCTCCATTCATTACACTGGAGGACAGACAGCTTCTCATTTCCACCAGATTTTCTTTAAGATGTAATTGAGAATATTCAAAGGAAGAACCACAATTGAATTCATTTGATTCAGTTGTGCAAATCACACACAGCCGCCAGGAAACCAAGATCAACATTTGTCCAAATAAAGTGGACAGAGTGTGAATGAGATTGTGATTGTAAGGCTTGGTTGCCTTCATCTGTGCGAATGTTTTGCTATTGGCAACATAAGAAGCATAATGTTACCCAAATGGTGCTTGTTCAGGTGGAAACTGGGAAGAAACTGGCACGCACATTAAACATTATTGATGCCTCACAGCTGAAGAATAAATATGGCTGTTTTTGTGGGAAGCAGCTTTTTTGCAAGGGGCTTTTAAAGAGCACTTTTCTGTTTTCAGCACAGGGTCGATGAATGTGAGGTGAGCCAATACACAAGTGCAGTGTCCTTTAGCGACGAGATATTTTTCTAATGTGTTTGTGAAAGCATCAATGGTTTAGTAAGGGCAGCCAGTAATGATGTCTTTTTATTTGTCACTTTATAAATAGTATTCCATTTGTATTCCATTTTGCGTTTCCCGAGCAACAATTTTGCAAATGCCCAATTGTTTTAGTGAATGAGGAATTATTATTTTTTTATTATCTTAATTTAGACACTAACATTTAACAGTTTTGAACAGTTATAAACCTCAGTAAATGTAAAGTTAACCCTTTAAGGCCCAGAGTAGTTTCTTTACTGCAGGCTGTCCTTTTTCAGTCTTAACTCTGTATCAGCGATTGTGTAAAATAATACAGAGAGAGTTTCAATACTCTAGACTAAAACGTACAATCTTTCTGTTTCTTATAAAACAGTATCTTCTCTATCATCACAAGAAGATAGAGATGAACAATGAACACTGGCATTGTATTGCCGAAAGTCTTACAATAATATTGTCGTCAAGAAGCATACATTTTTTGACTTCTTTGCTTATAACCAGTGTTTTGTTGCAGTAACAGCTAAAAATACAAGAAACTATAGGCAATGAGATTTTGCTTCATTTTAGTGCCTTATTTCGACCTGTTTTAATAATTAGTACTTAAATGTTATTACATTTTTGTGAATGGCTATTAATATTTTTCTAATACCATAAATGTAAAATTTTGAATATTTTAAAGTAGTTTTGTAATGAAAAAGTGTATTATTTATCAAATCAAGTGTGCAAAGACAACGACAGAGTCAAGCACCTGTATATCTTTTTTTTTTTTTTTGAGTGATGAATACAATTTGCTTGCCTGACCAGTCCTTCCCTCCTACATTCTGTTACATTCTGTTTGAATGCAGAAGGGTCTGAAACCGTAGCCTCAGCCAATCATTTACTCGTCCAATGTTAGGACGATCCAATCAAGCATGGTGATTCTGACACGTGACACGAAAAAATCGGAAGTTGCTTTGCAAGTCCCATTTCAAAACATTCAAGAAGGCGAACGTAGCTGATTGGCTCGTGCTTCGGTTTTGAACAATGAACGTATCAATTCCTTAAAACCTCAGCAGCAAACCGTGTTGAGGAGCTTCAGACTGAAAAAATCCTCGCGCTACATGTTTACAAAAGCATCGTGTCGCTGTTTTGGTGGAATTTCCGGTTTTCTGTAATTGGTTGACTCAGCGCTCAGAAAGGCGCCCACGAAATTGAACCTCGGCGCTCCGCTCCCAGACCCTCACGGTTTGTCTGTCAAAGCGTGTAGGGACTGGCTGGTCAGGCAAACAATTTGCACTAATTGTTCAACAATTCTGCTCACCTCGTCACAAAATCACAGATTTGCATATCATTATAAAAACATCTTGACCCAGTCACCTTTCACACAATCACTAATGGATAATAGGACTTTCAGCTTTTGCTAAAAATACACAATTTAAACATTTTATGTCATGAAGAAGGGCACATTGTTAGTCTCCTTTACTTGTGTATTCCTCAGATCTCCTCTCGCTGCCGCTTAAGCCTGTGATAGTCTGTCTGCATTTAGTTTTACAGGTCACTACACTCCACGGACCTGAACCACTTTCAAGTGCTGAACGTGGGCCTTTTTCAGAGCACAAATCCTGTTTGATGCTGCCACATGGACCAAGCTGAGCTAGTGAGGTGGACAGGTAGAGGGAGGGCCAGGAGAAAAGGGGGAATTATATGCATTTATGTGTCTTTAGAGAGCACAGATGTGTTACTTGCTACTGATGCTCTGCTATTACAAACAGGCTCTGCTGTTCTCAGATAAAGCAATCTAATGGTTTGGAGTATTGACAGTTCACAAACATACTTTGATCTTACAGGAACATTAGGTTTCCAGTAAGCAATGAAGAATGGTGACATTAAAGGCTGTGTGTGTAGGTGATTGTATGTGGAGGGTTTAGTGTCCCATGAATAAAAAATAAGAGAGAGAAAGATGTTTTCGTTTTACCAAGCACTCCTCTAACTCAACACTGTGCAAACAAAGCTCAGAGTAATGGATAAAGAAGGAATTCATTTTGCAGTCTGAAGTGTTGTGTTTCAGGTATTACATATCACATATACACACATTACATTATTACATTATGACAAAAGGGAGATTAGAGGATTGAACATGTTTTTTGTAGTAGGGGAAACACTTAGAAGAACTTGTAAGCACTACATACATATAAAGAATCTGTGCTGCCTGCGTGTTGCTATGCCTCGTGCTTAGTTTCACTTTAAGTACTCCGGAACTATGTTTTTCTCCATGCATTATGCTCAAACAATAACAAACTTTGTCTTTGAATCTAACAACAGTTCTAGTATTTGTTTGTAGCATTTAAAAAGAAGTATGAATCCATCCTTTTTCTTTCACTTTGTCAGGGCCCAGGTCACAGGGGCAGAAGTGTGAGGTCTTTTCTCCAATAGAATTAAACAGTGACAACTTTTTGGATGTTCTTTTTGATTGTTTATATAGGAAAATACCAGAAAGTACATACAGTATTTGCTACTGCCTCCATCTGAGAGAAGAACACAGCTTAACATCATCATCGCACACATTTATCAGTTTTGTGTCATTACTGAGTGAGAAGAGAAGCATTTCCGCAGACTTTCTCGCAATGCAGTGGAAAAGATAATGATTTTAAGGCCGCATCAAGCAACTGCCGAAATGTGATGTCAAGCTATAAAGAATAAGAAAGCTGGAAAAACAGAAACTAGAACAAATCTATCAAAGCTTGAGAAAGTGGAAACAAGACGCTGCCGATGTGTGCTGAAGGCATGCTGAAGTCGAGCATTAGTCTATTAGCTTTCGTCTTATTAGTGTCAGCTCACCACACTACAACGAATCAACGTCCTTCACAAGTTTGGTTTGATTGGGCGCACATTACGACAGGCTCCAGGTGTAATTAAAAGTGAATGAGAAGAATATTTTATGGTTTTGGAGAGGTTGTTGTGGACCAGTACCTTTCATTGGTGTTGTACTGTGCATTTTAAATTGTTTTTGTGATACTGGCAATACAGTCAAATCCACCTGTGCTTGAAGAGCTGGTTAAAAGAGAGAAACAGTCATATTTAGTTAGGTTTTGAAAGTTGGTTCTGTATACTGTATTTATAAAAACAGAAGAAAAGAAATAGCAAAACAGACTATTTAACTCAAATGATATCAAAATAGCTTAAAATATGTTTCACTGAAGATAAATAAGATTCATTTAGGTTAAATGAACACACTTAATTAGCTTAAAATAGAATAGGCTACCACTTGTACTTGGTTAACAAATTAACCTTGATAGTAGACGATTAAACCATATCACAAACCTTTCCAAAGTCAGACACTTTCTTATTAAATCATCTCCCTAAATAAACACATCTAAAATGATTTTTTTCATGCATTTGTTTAGTGTGTGACTCAAGTAATGTGATCTAAATAAACATCGGCTCATAACTGTACTGCCGCTAAAGGAGGAAGAAGGCTTTGGAATGGACAGAGATGGACAGAGATGCTATTATTGTAAATATAGTTCGTTTTCGCTTCCTTCCAACAGAAATAATTAATTTTAAACTTCTTTATTCTGTCTACATGTTTTTGCTCACTTCCCTAAGTTTTTCACATTTATTTTTTAATGTTAACCTGGCATAATGTCATAGTAGGAGTGCACAATTTGGAACAAATATATAATTGCATTTTTTGATGACCAGTATTGAGATTGCTATTACATTTTTTTATTCAATTCCATCTTAAAAACTGTTTGAAGCCTTTATGATTTGCTAATTGGACCATTGCAATTGCATTCCGATTTCGATCAACTGTGCAACCTTATTGTATCATAGTGTTATTTTGTTGGGAAGAGGTTTGTTTAAAATCAAATGTTTATAAGAAAGCGTGATGAATTTTGACATCACAGTCTGAGCTACTTTAAAAGGATTGTGTTTGCGTTGCCTTCTCGCAGTCTCATATCCGTGGATTTTATACTCGTATCTGTGAAAGAGCTGCTTAAAGCTTCCACGAGCTGGTGCAGATATTGATTTCACAACGCATATCCAGGTTTGATGTATGGCTTATGAAAAGACTTGTGATATCTCTCCCTCCTCGACGTAACCCTGCCTCCCACTGTTGAGCCAGCGCAGTAATAGTCTGTCCGATCAATGACCAATAATCAGGCGGCCGTCGTAAGCCTCTGTGCACTTTTCTTCTCAGGTCTATTACCGGGAAAATGACATGAATGGAAATACCAAGAAGGAAAACACCTGTCGTCTTGGATAAATGCAATCAGCTAATGGCTTTGGGAAATTATTTTGAGCTTTTTGTAACACTTTCGATGAAGTGCTTATTGATAACCAAGCAGAAAATCCACAATACACCTAGTCTTGTATTCTATTGACTCAACTTTCATGATGGGTCAATGAACATTGAAAGAACATGCTTTATCGATACACTTGTTTGTGTATGCTAATGTGTGTGTGGATTTTTTGTCTCTGAAGTGCAATAACACAGGCAGACCACACACAACATGACATGATTGCAAAGATCTTTTCTGTAACCAACCATTTCACCACATATCCTTTTTGTGTATTTTGTAGTTTAAAAGTTTTGTACCCATTAAAGTAAAATCTCAGTCAAAGTATCTATTTGGATAAAATTGGGTTTGCTGTGTGACTTCTACTTCAAATAATAGAGCATCGTTTTTAGCATGCATTAATTGTTAATAGTAACATGACTCAGCTTTCACTGTCTGTCATTACTCAGGTTGGAAAACAGTCTGATTTGGCACATTCTTCAGTTAGTGTACATGGTTAAACTACAAAAATGTGTTTATTCTGTGTTCTGTCTAGTGTGTTCTAAAATAGTATCAATGTAGATGCAGTTATATAAGTTGCACCACTGAAAGGTGTTTATTCTTAGAAAGAAAGCACAAGTTAATTATCATGACACTTTACTCAGCTCTGCTTTAAATATTAATAAAAAATATATATGCATAGATTTCATTCTGAGAGACAACTTTGATCATGTGAAGTGAAGTATGGTAGCTAATGTAATATCAGTGTTCAATACATTTACCCTGCTGCTGTCATTGCCATTCTTAGATATGTGGATATATATATTTTTTTATCTTGATGTTATCAGGTCAGCATTTATTTATTTATTGAATTAATATTTATTCATAAGCCCATATTTTCTGTTGTTGTTGCTCAGCAGTGAGAAATCTGACCCCAATCAAAATGGATAAATTATGTTCCCCCTATAGAATAATGGTGAACTGACTTCTAAATTGTTCATCCAAAACTGTGAACTGCTGCATTCATTGTTGCATGAAAAAGTTTTGTTTTGTAAAAGGCAATGTCTCTCATTTTTCCAGGAATCACTGGTGAGGACACTATGGTGAACATGAGGAAGGTGATCCATAAGACCATCTCGGAAGAGCTGTCCAAAACTGTGATCCTGCCCTGTATCTTCACCCTTCGTCCAGGGGCCAGCTCCTCCCACGAGCCCCCCAGGATCAAGTGGACCAAAGTGTGGGGGCAGCGGGGCTCGGACGGCCTGCAGAAGGAGCAGTCGGTGCTGGTAGCCAAAGATAATGTGGTTAAGGTAAAGACTACTTCCATGATTTAAGCATGGCATGTGAAAATGTCACTAGCAAAGTTTTGTTTGACAAGGGTGTATCTTGAAAAATTTAGTTCACACATAGTTTTTTCATCTTTTATCATTCCCCCCAAGGGATTTTTCACATGCCTAAAACAGCTTAACTATATGGGTTTTGTGCCCATATTGCAGCAAAACATTTCAGTGTGCTTGTCATTTACTGCTTAGATTAGCCAGATTACCCATGTATATTTTTACTTTCAGGTGAAGAAGGCTTTCCAGGGCCGAGTGTCGCTGCCTGGCTACAACGAGAACCGCTACAATGCTTCTCTGGCTCTGACTGGGCTGAGATCCAGTGACTCGGGGCTGTACCGCTGTGAGGTCGTGGTGGGCATCAACGATGAACAGGACACTGTACCCCTAGA
Source organism: Mugilogobius chulae (assembly GCA_038363315.1). Taxonomy (NCBI): domain Eukaryota; kingdom Metazoa; phylum Chordata; class Actinopteri; order Gobiiformes; family Gobiidae; genus Mugilogobius; species Mugilogobius chulae. The sequence goes on along the minus strand of CM076412.1, from coordinate 18,396,796 downwards.
GGTCACAGGTAAAAGCACTGCACTGATTATGATCTTTAAAGTTCAATTGTCCATGATGAAATTATCATATTTCAGATGACGTAATATTATAGGATGATTTATTCTTATTTATTCTCTAGAGGGATATTTTAACTCTTTTAAAAATATGCCTCTGCATTGTTCCTGCATAAGCCATTTGTTCCACCCAATTGAAATCTAGTTTGTGTTAATGGGAAGAGTCGTTGGAAGAAGTGAAATACATTAAGCATACACCGAGATTTATTTATTTGTTCGCAATATGTTTAATTTTCAGCATTAAACAGTGTTAAGATGGGAAAGGAACAGATTAGAAGAAAACATTTCTTACATTTGTCTGTAACCTGTGACAAAAAACAAAACAAAAACATAGTGAACATGAGTATACACAGTTCACTTGTTTTCACACAAATGACAAGTAGCCTCAGATATGAATATGCACTGTTTTTGTTCCTTATCATCTGCTAGCATACTCACTTTGCACGGACCACAATAACGCTGTCAAACAACCCAATTAACCTTGTTCAACTGCCATGCTCCTGTGTTTTTATCCACAAAAAGACTGGTCTAAGCAAACAGACCTTTGCCTTTCGTGTGTACAGCTCCCTTATGGCGCTCATGTTATGCCACTATGAATAATAATCATTCTGTTTCTATGTCAGCCTTAAACATCTGCTACATACAGTCCAGTGGGTTTGCAAAATGTATGATGGCGTGGGCAAAAGGTTAGGAGAACAAGCACGCATTAAGCATCATTGACCTGAACTGCTCCGCTTGTGCAATAGACCGTTAATTAAACCAATAAGGCAGACAAGAGGCACTGTATGCCTCTGTCATTTAAGACAATATGTGAATCCAGGGCACGAATTATGTGAGTATTTTAAGAGCAGATCATCAACTTTTTTCCAGGTCAATCTCTATTTTTAATAATAATCATGTCTTTTCATAATGGCTCTATAGGGATTTGCACTACGCTTGGACACTCACTTTGGCTCGTATGAAACCAGCGCTAATGTTGCTGGCATAAGCAACCGTAAAAGACTCAAGAGCTTTTCAGACTCATTCTTTTGCACAGACACAGCACATTTAGCTGTATCATCTTTTATTCACTGAAACTCATGTAGGGCCCATAATAACAAGGCACTTCACAATTTGACTGCGATAGGCTGTTGGAGCACCTGATTTTCACAACAAAAAGTAGGTATTTTAATCTGTTCAACTACACTTCCTAGCTCTCGCAAATCCTTTGGGACATGGTCAGTATTCGCATATAATAGTTTTTGGCTACAATTATAGTTTATGAACATAGTTAAACTGTTCTGGGTCAATCAGAGTGGTGCTTTCAACTCTTGAAAAAAACTAAAATATATTTTATGGTGGAAAAGACAAAACTGACAAATTTTGCAACAATAAAAAAAAGTCAAACCCATCTTCAAGTGTAGTAATTAAAGTGCTACAAATATGATCTATTTCAATTTTTAACCAAATAATTGTTGTTTTTTTAATAGTAAAATTTGGTTACTTGGAGCCCGCCATCTGCAATTCTTTACAACAAGTGTCTGGTCACCATGCACTCTGTCACGTCTTAAAATGAACTCTGCATCGATTCTTGCAATAAAATTGGTTTATTTTTATGACACACAACAAAAAAAGCTCAGCGGTTGTCTGCCTTTTAAAGCATTTTTTTTTTTGCTTCATTCATTCATTGATTGAAATCTGCTACTGCCTTGTGATGATTTTACAAGGATGATGAGCCTCCCTAATCTGTCTGTTCTTGCACACTAAAACTCGGTAGACGAACATGGCGATGTATTTCTAAAAACAAATGATTATGGCACCTTTAAGCTCATTGGTATCACATGAAGAAATATATAAGCAACAACATATTAGTCCTGCAAAATGTACACAACATATTTCTATCCAGTCTGATTTAGTAACAACATTGCATGTAAATATTGATATTTTGTAATATCTGTACTTAGTAAATAAGATTATTTGGTTGTAATATGATGAAATAGAATTCCTTAAGAACTCCTTACTTTGTATTTTTTGATCCAGACCCTTTCGTCCTTCCTCGACCAATCGATTTGCACCGCATGCAAACCTCTCCTTTAGAGGGAAACCAATTATGCTGGCGGTGAGGAGTAGCCATCTCTAGGGCCTAGTCTTAATTGGCAGGCTCGCTACATGGCAGACCGCAGCATGTCCACACTAATTCTACTGAGTGCCTAATGTATTAATTAACAGGTATTGATGCTCTTTAGCTATATCAATATCACATTACTCACATTGCATTCACATTAACAATGCTCGACTACATTTATACATAACCTATTGTCTCCTATGTATTGACCACTGGGTTTGTTTTATTTCTTCAGTCCGAATACAGAGTTGTATGTGTCAGAGCCAACTATACGAAGTGATGTAAGAACAGTTGGTTTACAGTCATGATGGATTCTGTGAGTGTATTCATTGTGGCTGTCACAGGTGTGTCAGGTATAGTCTGAAACAATGAAAATAATCCCAGCTGTTTCCATATGGTTTAGTGCTTTGTCTGTTGTGTTGTCTGTGGACTGTTGATATTGTAATCTCTCAGAGTCACTGAAAGAAAATCTTTAGAAGAAATTCAACACAGCATTGTGCTGAATTATTGAGCTGTTTTGCCCCCAATACAATACAAATAAAAATGATCAAAGTTAAGGTCTGAAAGAACAAGTTATGATGTTATGGTGCTCCATTATTAAGCTTGTCTCGCACCTCATCAGGCTTTGGGGTTTTGGAGGCGCAATTTGTTCTTAGTAACATATATTGTGTGCTAGCCATTTTTTCCCAACATTTTTGCTTTTTTGTTGATAGCATGAGAAATAAGCCCCACTTAATTAAATATTTAAAGGGTAATTTATCCTCATAATGTAGTATTTTCATTGTTCTTTTGTTTTAAGCATATCTAAAGAACTTTTACGATGCCATGTTATGTTATGTAGCATCAGAAATTGAGTTAGAGCTCCATCTACTGGCTGCCAAGGAATTACATAGGTGAATTAGTCACGCCTATCTTGCCAGATATACTCAAAACAAGGTATGTTTTATAAAATTAAAATAGTGCAGAATTTGTCAGAGATTTGTCTAATCACAAACATGGATATTCAAAATTGTGTTTTCTAAAGCTCAGAAGGGAAAGAATAGTATCTCACAGACAGAGCTCTTGCTATGTTTTAATGAGAATGCAATGTTAAGATTCGATTAAAATTTAAAAGATAATTTTGAATCATGCCGTGTGTATACTTTAAACAAGCAATAAATTACACCAGAAATAAAACTGTTCTAATGTTCTATTGTTATCCCAGTGTGACTTTTTCAACATTTTACTGCTTTTTCTCAAATTGTAACAATTTCGTATCTTCTTTAACAGCTTTAATGATGCTCCTTTGGGGTGATTATTACAATAGCTTTGTGCTCCAGTTATCAAATACAGCACATTCGTAGTAGTTGTGACTGAATTCCTTATTTCCCAGGAGCTGCTCCCACAAAATGCCCCTGTGGATTTCAAATATGATTCTGCTGTAAGCCACACAATGACTGTAAAGTGGGGAGCACAGTGCATTACGGCTTCTGTCTGAGAGACTCAACGTTCTGGTGTGCTACAATGAGGACATCATGCAGTCATAAATGGTACCTTCCTGCTCTTCTCTCTGGAGACTGGACCAATGTGTGTGGAGGCTCTGGGTAAAATAGAGCAATGAGCTATTGCTATACTAGAGCCTCCATAGCCCTGGCCTTGCTTTCCCATACTGTGAAAAACAACATGCAAGAGCCCTATTTGTCTCTTGTGAGCGCATCAGCCTGCAGTCTTGTGTTTCTATCAGCACTATTCCTCTTGTTCTTTTTCACATCACTTACTAATTGAGCACAACTTCTTTTTCATATTGGCAAAAGTACTACAATGGCTCACTTTGTACCTCTGGGATCAAGGAAACACTGTTTGCATGTACTACTTTGCACCTTTTTCCCCCAAAATGTGAACTTGCCACCCAGTCCTTATCAAGTGCTTCTGTCCCTCCAGTGGTCCAAGTCAAAGAAGATAAAGAGGAAGGCTTTGTATCCCACAGGCTTTCATATCATCTGGCTGCAGCCTTTTACAGAGTGTCAAAACATAAGACACTTTTGAAAGCTGCACTTGAAATTTAACCGAGAGCAGAAAGGGCTTAGCTATTTATTCGTCATTACAGTGGCAGCAAACCATTTGTAACATTGCCTAGTTTTGACAAGAACTGGAGTCTTCTTGATCTACACAATAATGCAAAAATCAAATGTTATTGTAAGAAAAAGTAAGGAAAAATCTTAGATCCAAATCGAACACTATCAGTGTGAATTTTCTACTGTAATTTACTCACATTCATGTAAGAAAAAAATGCATTACATGATGTAAAAAATACTCATATTTGGAACAGCCAATTCTGAAAAATGGACAGAACCAGATTTAGTTGTATTAATTTATTTTTGACATTTTAATACATATTAAATACTTAAGGTACTGGTTTGGCATGAACAAGTGTGTGTAGAAAAGTTTAAAGGTATGTTGAAAATAACACGTGGCAGACATCAATTTTCTCTCAAGAAACACATTTTTATGACCCTATAAGCATTAATTTAACAAAACAAGTGTGTTCTAGTGTATTTTATGACTCAAGTATAAAAGCCTGATGCACTATGGGGTATTGGTCCAATTTATTGCATGGCTGCTAGGCAACTTCCTTTTCCTGGAACGCAGCCCACGCTTCAGCAATACTTTGCCAACATTGGTGTGGTCACCACTTTCCCATCGTGTCTCAAATCCTCTTCACAACGAACTGTGCAATCAATTTATTTTTATTTGTGTGACACATAGAAAACAAACAAGTTAATTTGTCGTCTGTTATGTAGAACAAAATCTAACTTCACTCACCTCACATTAAAATAAAGGTTTTTGCTTTGCTCATTGATTCGGCAGAAATCCATAATGCTTTTTTCACATAGACAACAATTTAATATAGACGATAAGCATCCCTGATGAACTTAGCAGCACAAAAACTTGTAATCCTGAATGGTTGAACTGGGATGAAATGTGTAACATGTAAAATCTTAAATATTAACTTAACAATAAAAAGTAGTTTGACTTGACAAAGTTTAGCAGCTTTATCAGAAGGTATCATATCATATTTGAACCAACAATATCCCTCACATTCCAAAATGTTTGATTGTCAACGTACTCCTATTTGCTTCTTCTCTGCTGTAACTGAGTGCAAACTGTTTTACTGTGTGTCTTTTAAAAGCAATAAAATAAACATCGGTGCTGTTTGTCATCCACTGTATCCAAGGGCAACATCACTTTCTCTCTAATGATGAGCTGAGCGAGTGTCGGATGCAAATGAGACAAACCAGAGCTGCTTTTGAACCTGGATACTGCTGCTTCCTCCTGCACAAATCCAACAATGTCACTATCATGATAATGTCTAGAGGCTTTGTGTTCGTGAGCCTAGTTCAAGGTTATGTGTCATGAATCTGCCATAGAAATAAATCGTAAAATGTTTTCCTGTTCTCTGTGTAGGTGTGGTGTTTCACTACCGGGCGCCTCATGACCGTTATGCCCTGACCTTTGATGATGCCAAAAGGGTGTGTATAGAGAACTCTGCCAACATCGCCACTCCGGGTCAGCTGCAGGCCACTTTTGCTGACGGTTATGACAACTGTGATGCCGGGTGGCTCTCGGATCAAACTGTGCGGTAAGAATACTGTATAACACTACCTGCAGCTGGATCAGTGTGTGAAAGTTAATATTTTGTTTCTTCCGCAGAAATGTTATCTATGTAACGTTATAAATGCAAAACATAATGTTCATGACCAATTTTTCTAAGCTACTGTTCACTGTGCACTTCTCCTTTTCTGAGATAATCCATTCCACAACACAGGTGTGGCATATCAAAATGCCTATTTGACTGCATGAATATTGCATAGGTGTGCTTTAGTCTGGCTACAATAAAAGACACAGTTTAAGCACACCACAGTGACACAGATGTCTTAAAGGCTTTGGATATTTCTCTACTATAAGTTATACAGCTAATGGCTATTTTTTTTTTTTTTACAATTATAAGACAAAATGTTGTCCAATTCACAAAAACTATTTTTTTCATATATTTTTTTTTTAAGAAAAGAAAACATGAGTTAATTTGTAATATAGTTAAAAACTATTTAAAATCAACTTTATTACCAGCCTTAAGTTACATTTAAAAATAGACAAGCATATACAAGCAACAGTTAGAAACTGCCATGTCAGTGTTGTCATAGTTTTGACTGGTATCCAACTGTCCAGAATATTACATTATTGAGTGACATCAGGATTTCATTTTCAGACTTAGTCAGTCTGCAAACAAAGCTCTCGCAGTTGCACTACTCCATTGTGCCTCCTCATGAGCACCTGCAAAGCAATGTAAGCCTCCTGCAACTTTTGCAGACTGGTTTATTAATCCAGAGGTGGGCAGTGCACAGAGTAGTTCTGTAGTCCTTTAGTCGGTCAGTCATTCGACCAAAATTTGTGTTAGTTGACTAATTCTTCTATTTAGATTTGTGGTATATAGATTTATATAAAACTGCAACCAAAAGTGAGTTAGCTAGCAGCTAATTGATCAGCAGGACATGTCATTAGTCAACAAAGAAATTCTTTGGTCCAATAAAGCCTTGGTACAGAGATGTACAATCTGATTTTTAAAGTTAAATTCAACTCAGTACATGAACCAAACTTGTGCATATGTGTATTTGCCTAATCATAAAACATTCTACCTTGTCTGCCAATATAATTCTGTCATTATCATCATGTGTCATAGCTGCTTTGTTTTAAGCCAAAGAAAAAAATGAGTCTGGTTAAGGTTAAAACAATCTCTAAATATTTTTTATATCAGCGTCTCCAGTGTCTGAATAATCGACAAAGTGCCAGTATCTCCNTATTCAAACAAACCTTTTATAATTTTTATGGCATTTATATTTTGGATGGAGTGTCATAATACATCCAAACAAAGCTAATTTTTCATTGTTCTTTGAACGGCTTTTTTGTCTGTATTTTATTTTATTTTTTACAATTATTACTGCAGAGCAAACTGCAATACTAGAGTTCTGATAAGCACGTAATGTGTGGATTTTGTTGTAAAGGGTTAGTTCATTATCACCATGTTCCTGTTGGTGACGGTTGGGGAGGGATACCTGTTGCACCTAATGTGAATATATTTTTACGTCCTGTATTGATTTTTGTAAGAGTGAGGGGACTTTTTTGTTGGATATATTCATTTATTCAAACTAATGCTATAATGTCTTTCTTCAAATTATATGGCTAGGCAGTTTTTAAATGTAAGACCTGGTAGTTGCCAGGTCAACTTTGTAAGCTGGAATGTTAAGTCTCTAAACCATCCAGTCAAACGCAGAAAGGTGCTTGCACACTTGCAGCAAATGGATGTAGATATTGCATATCTTCAAGAAACCCATTTAAATACATTTGATCACTCCAGACTCAGAGGAGGTTGGGTGGGACAAATGTTTCACTCTAATTTTCATTCTAGATCAAGAGGCACCGCCATTCTCATTAAAAAGTCAGTTTCTTTCACTATGACGAAGGTAGAAGCTGATCCATCAGGGCGATCATATACAGTAAAAAGTAGTGGGCATTAGATAACTAAATTAAGATGATCCCTGTTATATCTAGCAAATATTTACAAAACTAATCTTGCCCCTTAATTTAGGGATGACACCTGCTCAACTTTTTGGAATGTTAAGTCTCTAAACCATCCAGTCAAACGCAGAAAGGTGCTTGCACACTTGCAGCAAATGGATGTAGATATTGCATATCTTCAAGAAACCCATTTAAATACATTTGATCACTCCAGACTCAGAGGAGGTTGGGTGGGACAAATGTTTCACTCTAATTTTCATTCTAGATCAAGAGGCACCGCCATTCTCATTAAAAAGTCAGTTTCTTTCACTATGACGAAGGTAGAAGCTGATCCATCAGGGCGATATATACTAGTAGTGGGTAGACTAAATAATATCCCTGTTATTCTAGCAAATATTTATGCCCCTAATTGGGATGACACCGCTTTTTTTAATACAATTTTTTCCCGTATACCAAATATAGACACGCATCATCTTATTCTCGGAGGTGATATAAATTGTGTTCTCACTCCTTCTCTTGACCGTAGTTCACCCAAATCTATAAAACCATCACGATCTACACAAGTGGTTAATCAGCTTCTTAAAACTTATGGACTGTTTGATATTTGGCGGTTTCAAAACCCAACTCGAAGAGGTTACTCCTTCTATTCACCAGTGCACAAAACTTTCTCGCGAATTGACTATTTTTTTCTTGACAGTAATTTACTTTCATTTGTCAATAAATGTGAATATCAGGCAATAGTTATTTCAGATCACGCACCACTGTTGATGACATTAAGTATACCAACTTCAAGCAATAACTATAGACCATGGAGATTTAACACATTATTGCTTTCAGATAAGGACTTTGTTAAATTTATTTCAGATGAAATAAATGACTACTTGGTGCGAAACAATACCCCAGGAATATCTTCTGCTTTAATTTGGGAATCCTTGAAAGCCTATCTTAGAGGCCAAATTATATCTTATAATGCCAGAATGAAAAAAGTTTTGTATGAGCAGGTTAGGAAGACTGAGGCTGACATTCTGCGACTAGATGCAGTACTAGCCAACTCTCCTTCACCTGACTTATTCAAACAACGTTTAGCCTTACAGGCTGAATTTAATTTGTTGACAACAAAGCAAACAGAAAATCTCTTTAATAAATGTCGGCATAAGGCATATGAGCATGGGGAAAAGATAGGTAAAACATTGGCTCATCAGCTCGTCAACAACAAGTCGACCGAGCTATTGTCGCATTAACAATGAACAGGAGTGAAGCAGACTGACCCTTTGGAGATTAATCTTAGATTTAATAAGTATTATGAACAATTGTACGCATCAGAGTCCATCGGGGAAAAAATACTTTTGACAATTTCTTTGACAAGCTATCTCTGCCCACTGTTGATGAGGAATTAGCTAAAAATCTTGAGAGATCTTTCTCAAAGGATGATCTTCTTAAGGCACTTGCATCTATGCAAAATGGGAAATCACCGGGACCAGACGGATTCCAAGCGAATTCTTTAAAACGTTTTCCAATGACTTGGCCCCTATTTTGCTTAAAGTTTATGATGAGTCCTGCATTTCAGGCTCTTTCCCAGAAACTATGAGGCAAGCTGTTATATCCTTGATTTACAAAAAAGATAAAAATAAGTTAGAATGTGGCTCTTATCGGCCTATTTCATTGTTAAATGTAGATAGTAAAATTTTTGCTAAAATACTTGCGTGTCGTTTAGAAACAGTTTTACCATCAATTATATCTGACGATCAAACTGGATTTATCAAAAATCGCTACTCTTTCCATAATATCCGAAGACTTTTAAACATTCTTCAATATCCCACTCCATCCGATAAGCCAGAAATAGTTTTATCGCTTGATGCGGAAAAGGCCTTTGATCGGGTGGAGTGGGATTATCTCTTTTACACACTTGAAAAGTTCAGTTTTGGCCCTAAATTTATATCATGGATACGCATTTTGTACTCTTCCCCAGTTGCAGCAATTCGCACCAATAATAATCTATCGCCATTTTTTAAATTAGAACGTGGAACAAGGCAGGGTTGCCCTCTGTCACCCCTTCTATTTTCTTTGGCTATTGAGCCTTTGGCAATTGCAATACGTGGTAATGCTTCTATTAAAGGTATACAGAGGGGTGAGCATAAAGTGTCTCTATATGCGGATGACACACTTTTGTATGTGTCTGAACCACTGCAGAGTTTGCCTCATTTACTCGCCCTTCTGGATCAGTTTGGGAAAATATCAGGCTACAAAGTGAATATGCAAAAGAGTGAACTGATGCCTATAAATCCTGCAGCACTAAAAGATGTGGTAAACTCAACACCATTTAAACTGAGCAAGCAGAAATTTAAATACTTAGGGGTTTGGATTACTAGCAATTATAAACACTTGTATAAAACTAATTTTTTCCCACTATTAGAACGCACCAAACAAGATCTTGCACGTTGGAGTACCTTACCAATATACCTGGGAGGCAGAATTAATGTCATTAAAATGAATATTCTACCCAAATTTCTATATCTTTTTCAATCTATGCCTATATTCTTAACCAAAACTTTTTTTCCAACTTAGATAAGCTGATACTGTCATTCATATGGAATGGGAAAAATGCCCGCATACGTAAAAATATTTTACAATACCATAAAGATTACGGGGGAATGTCGTTACCCAACTTCCAATATTATTACTGGGCTGTTAATATCCGTGCAATGCTTTTTTGGTTAGAGTCATCACATACAAACCTTAAATGGTTGAATCTTGAGAGAATGTCATGTCAATCTGCCTCTCTACATTCTTGCTTTGTTCAAAAATACCATTGCCCCAATCAGTAGATAAATTTCTCTAAACCAGTGGTTAAACATTCATTAAAAATATGGACACAATTTCGGAGAAATTTTGGGCTTAAAGACCTGTCAATTTATGGTCCAATTGTGAAAAATTGTATGTTTACTCCGTCTGTGATTGATGATATGTTTGTACTTTGGGCTGCAAAGGGTCTAAGAACTTTGAAAGATTTGTTTATTGAAGGAAAATTTGCCTCATTTCAGGAATTGAAAACAAAATTTCACACTCATTTTTTCGATATCTTCAACTTCGGAGCTTTGCATCTACCTCACTTAACCACTATCCCTCTCAACCGCCAGACTCACTTCTTGAAAATATCTTGGTCTTCAATCCACACTCTAAAGGACTTGTTGGTAAAATCTATGCTGAAATCAACTCATACAACATGGACCCACTGACTCATATTAAAAGGAAGTGGGAAGAAGAATTGGCAACCGAGCTTTCTGAGGAAACATGGCAATCTGTTCTACACAATATTCATGCTTCTTCAATATGCTTAAGACAGAGAGTTATACAATTCAAAGTTGTTCACAGACTACACTGGTCCAAAGTAAAATTGGCTAAAATAAAACCGGACCTTAATTCTAATTGTGATCGCTGTGAAATTGAATTAGGTACGTTATCACACATGTTTTGGTCTTGCTCAACACTGAAAAACTTTTGGCAATATATTTTCAAATTTCTTTCAGATGCGTTGGGGACAAAGGTTGTACCTGAGGCATCAATTGCAATATTTGGTTTATCACAACAGTTACATCTTCCTAACAATCATAAAAGTGTCATTGCTTTTACTACCCTTTTAGCTCGAAGGCTAATACTGCTCAAATGGAAAGACAAACAACCCCCTACTTTCAGATTATGGCTTGTTGATCTTATTCAACATCTAACATTAGAAAAAATAAGATTCTCTATTAGAGGCTGTACTGACAAGTTTTTCAGTGTCTGGCGTCCAATTTTGAGAAAGATAAAAGACATTGATCCCTCGCTTGTTTCAGAGGAGTAATACTGCAATACAGGCAGACTTTTTGTTTTCTTTTTGGAATGGTGCAACAGGGTGGGTTTGTTCTGGGGTTTGGGTATATTATATATAAAAAAATGACATACATTTTGTATCTCAAACTGTACATTTCACAGAATGATCAATAAATAAACTTTGGTTAAAAAAAAAAAACTGTTTGAAGCCTTTATGATTTGCTAATTGGACCATTGCAATTGCATTCCAATTTTGATCAACTGTGCAACCTTATTGTACCATAGTGTTATTTTGTTGGGAAGGGGTTTGTTTAAAATCAAATGTTTATAAGAAAGCGTGATGAATTTTGACATCACAGTCTGAGCTACTTTAAAAGGATTGTGTTTGCGTTGCCTTCTCGCAGTCTCATATCCGTGGATTTTATACTCGTATCTGTGAAAGAGCTGCTTAAAGCTTCCACGAGCTGGTGCAGATATTGATTTCACAACGCATATCCAGGTTTGATGTA